>OX235277.1:12324523-12708558 GCA_944472155.2 Trichobilharzia szidati
ACCTGGTGGCAATGTTTCCGCTGAGACTGCAATTATGTAGTCATTGTTTCAAACTAACTGTTCATCCATAAAGCCAGTCAGCACCAATCGAAATTACATCGTGTTAATCCCCAGTCACCGTAGAAGCGTTTGTGCTAAAAGGCATCGAGTCAACGGTGACTGATATATGTATCCCACTTCTCGTGTTTGTTATTAGATATTGAATTAAACAAAGTTTAGGAACACATCTGCAGCGAATTAGAATTAGGACCACATACATAGTTAGACAGTATTGTACTAGTGAACCAACGAAGCACTCGGTGTGTAAGGGATTCAGGCAACTCTGCATAATGATGAACTTACATCACTTCGTAATGTACTAATATCCTCAGTTGATGGGGTGTTTTGAGTGGCTATCCTCAAATTCAACTCCAGGCAGAATTAATTGTAATTTGAGGCTTTAGAGATTTACGTCACAATTAGCCACCAGTCATCACAAACTAAATACTAATTTATTAAATCTGTTTTATTTTTAATCCGCTGTGATAAAATTTCCAGACATAATCAAAACTTTTTAAATTGTTTCACAAAAATTTTATAATCCAGACAAATTAGTCTGTTGTTGTTTTAATTTTGTGCTAAATTACGTCCTCGTGAATGAAGTTCTCAGTATGTGAATAAAATCTACTTGATTAAACCACACGTTTATGTGATTGTAAGTAATAATTATAACCCTCGGGTTTGAGTCCAGTGTTGAAGTGCAATAGATAAATCAACTGAAGACTGAATACTGAATGTATTTTGCTCCTTAAGCTCATGATAGAACACTAGTTATTGTCCAATCGAAGTATATAACACAGTCTTACAGGTGGCCAAAGGCAAACCAAAGTGTTTGCAGCAGATTTCCACAACAGGGAAGCAATTGTTGCGTGTCTAGTGACCTAAGTGCTGACTGAATTCCATAGGTCAAGCAAGAAATATGACATCTACAGTGCACAAGTCTCACTTTATTTGATAATTCCTTATAACTTCAATAATTACTGAAAAATAGGACTAATCCATTTTGCACGAGATGATAAAACACATCACCTTATCATTTAGAAAATCTAACAATTAAAGGATCAAAAGTGCATCAAAATGTTACAATTCATGACTGATATCAATGGCAATTCATAGTATACCAAATAAAAGTTTACCTTGCCTAGTTTTCCAGTTCACTAGTTTTATATCCAGTCCTAAGCCTGGAAAAAAAGAAAAGGTTGGTTTGAGGGCTAGCTGCTCCATTCAAATCGCTATAAGAAAATTCAAAACCAAGCAGATGATTCAACGATAATACAAATATATGCAAAACACGAATTGAAGAAGTTCAAAAACATTTCGAAGAAGTGAAGAAAATAAGTGATTAAAATAAGGCAGTTCATATTTACCAAAGCAGTCAAAGAATGATTGTATATGAATGAAGCAAGAACAGCAGTTTGTGCACAATAAGACGGCACCATCATTTGTTTAGTTGGTTTCTCATAATCTTCACACAGCTTAAAGAAATTATTAGGATTATGTACAGCAGAATTTTAAAATACTTGCAAATATTACATAATGTCAGTTGCTTGAGTAATCCACACGTAACAATCAGGGCTCGTAAATTACACTTATTCCAAGCTTATATCCAGAAAGTTGCAGCTGGAACAAAGGATTAAGTCTTGGATACAATGTCGAGAGAGTTACAGAATAACAACAAGAGGTGAGTAGAATGATGAATAACTAGTGAGTTGAGAAACACTGTGGTGAGTTCAACTCAAATCATAAAAACGAGAGACAAGTAAATAGACGGTACAGAGGAGGAGAGGTTGAAGCGAACTATGGCGTAATCAAGTGAAGGAGAGAGAATGAGCTGCCAGTTATCAGCACAAGGAAGTATTGATGACACTTCTAATCAAACTTTTGTTCACTGTGTTTTTTTAATAAGGAAATACAACATCTACATAGCTAATACATGCAACTGTATATTACTTATTTTAAAAAAATAGTAGTATACATTGCTCCAATGAAGCTTATTACATTGGAAAATTCGAAATGAATTCAAAGGAAATATGAGATATTACAAAAAGCACAGAATGCAACTCACTGGGATACATTCCATTAAAATATTGAGACCAAACTTGTTTATTGAAGAAAAGGCGGTTCTTATCCTCCACCGTTGATGATAATTAAAAATTTCGTTTTTCGGTGCAAATCCATTTTTTTTCATTTTCCTAGTCGTTTTTATAGACTCTATGGTAAACGTTTTGATAACCAGTTTCTAAGTGAGTGGATACATATCCGACTGTTTCTTTTTTTCAAACTTGCACTTTTCAAAGGATTTTCTACACTTTCGCAGTATTTTCCAGTTATCTAATTCATTCAGATAGCTACTGTATAAATATTTATCTTTTCTCTGAGCTGCCTATTCCGCCATGACGTCACTAAGCCTTATTGTCACTAATGAAACGTTATTCTCTTATTCATTGGAAGGGTAATTTAACCTCATCGGGTTTTCAGTCAGTCACTGAAATTAGTGAAGGGTGAGGATGTACTATAAGTAGTTATAGCGACCTTATAACGTGTACCCTTGATCATCTTCGTAAACGCCAGAAGAACAAGGAGCTCACTTTATTTTGAGGTGCATTTCGGTCTACATGCAGCCAGAAATATACGTAGGATCAAGGGAATTCGGACACATATTTTTGTATTCTGCTGAGAAATGGCTAGGCATGCAGATCTTAGTTTACGAAACGGAAATGAGTGCAGTGTGATGACATAATCATTACAATCGACACGGAAAAAGACACTCATTCATAATAAATTCGAAAGAAAATTCCAAGAGCTTTTGGTAAATAGCTCACAACAGAACAGTGACTATACAGCGAACAAGTAGATTAAGCAATAATAAAATACGTTCCAATGCATCATTTGCATACAGTTTGAACATTTCGTTTAAACATTTTTGAGTTCCAGTCATTACATCCTCAACAGAACTTAGATAACCTAAATAACCTTCATGTATAACATTTACGCTTAGTCATTTTGAATGTCTGTTAGATTCCATTGTGACTCCTTTCAGGATATTGGTTAACCTTTTACAGTTATTTCCTCTTTAGTTTCTGGACATATGAATTACCTTAAGAAAATAATATTGAATTGAATAGCTGATTTTAATTCCAGTATTCCTACACAAAATTATACCACAGTACTTACATCTAGAAGTCTGAATGCACGTCTACTTGATTCTGGACAGTCTTATCACCTATGATATACATGTACTTATGAACTTATGTACTGTACTTTTGCTCCTAACAAGCGCCTTTTTGAGGGTATATAAATTTGATGACAAAAATCCATTGTCATTGCCCAAAAGCAGCGAATATCAATACTGACCAGAGTTTGAGATATACCTTCGCATCAAAATAAGCTTTTGATAAGTTGTTTGATGGATCGTGATTATCAGTGGAATCCAAGATGTGCATCTTGTCCCACTTGGAACTCGCCAGTTGAATGTGACTGCGATTATTTGTGAGCGATAATGTTCCCAATGAGATTCGACCTCAGCACCAGATCCTATCGAACACATTTAGGATTTACCAATTGTAGGCCATAAAGCATGAAGTCTACTACGTGTCTATAGAGACGGAACATGTAGTCGGAAATTATCAGGCAATGAGGAATTAACTTTAAAAAAAAGGTTATTCTGTTTTCATGATTGTTTACTAGGAGGTTAGTCATCTCTCATACATTGTGCAGTTCTGGATACATGCGAAACAGTTTTATCACTGAATCAAATAAACATCACTGTCAGTGATCATCGCATAAATTGATTTAATGGCACCAGATTTATGACCAAATAATTTCATAGCATATATGTAAAATATATACAGTCAATAAGTTGTATTCATGATAGCACTGGACATGTTGTCCAAATGGATGATGGAAGCTACTTTGTAGTTACGTCATCTAGCATGAGGAACGAAACAACGCTAAAACCGCCTACTGGATACTTGTTTATCCTCTCACTACACCAAAGTTTATAACAGCCTAACACTGTGAAACCCTTTAAATTAGTGTAAGAATATACTATGAGGACTCTGGCGGTTAATCATTCCACATTTAATACAGAACACAATGATGCAGTATAAACAACTGGATGACGTTTCGAGGACAATTTATTTCTCATAATCATATTGACATGACTGTTTCTGAAAGCATCTAATTTGATCTCAGGAGAGGCTCAAAATATCGCCAACTGAGTGATTTAGCTTAGTGACTACTACTCGACGGTTAGGCTAATAATTCGATGTTCACTTTTTCAATCCTTATCTTGATCCAACTCTCATCCCCAGTCTTAATTACTTTGCTAGTGCGTTTTTAGTACTCGAAGTATTAATTAGATAACAGTTCCCAATCGATATCCGTATGGCTGAAAATGTTACATTCTGAGGTGATTGAAAGTCAATTTCTACAACGAAAAACTCTATACACATACATTCACATATGTCCGATAACTGTAACTTTTCACATACGTTTTTTGTACAAAATCTCAATAAGCAATACTTTGCATAGAGGTTAGACGTCGAATGTGTTTTTCAATATTTCCCCCTTTCCCTCTATTTTTCAACGCATGATCCTAGTTAGGCAAATAATTCATGCCTTAGGCAATTGTTCGGTTCAAAAAGTACCAAAAGTGCAATTAACTTAATGAAAAGAAGGATGAAAGGATGAAAATTACACAAGTAAACTGAGCATTCATCTAAAAGATTGCCTCAACAGTCCAGCGGAGAAGACGTTTTTCAATACATCAAAAAACCAAACAAATGACAAAGCCATCTGCTTAGTGAGGAGTACCGATTCTTTCAATATATGACAGAATATCAGAAGGAGGAAATAATACTTCGACAGTGTTGTGTTAATAAGAGAACATCTGATGAAACTTTAATTTAATTCTTTACTATCAGTATCCTTGCAGATAAGTTCGAAACTATGTATTCACTGAAAACTAGTTACATGTATAGACGATCACAATAATTCAGTGGAGGCGATTATGGCATACTTAGTTAATAAGAATGACCATATTTTTATTATTTTTTCTGAGCTCTGATGTTTTTGCAGCTGATGCACTGGCTTTTCTAGGTAGGTTCACTAACACTATGTCTGACTCTCCTCACTGCTTGTGTGCTTAAAACTGTCTAGAAAACTTGCTGAAGAGTTTCACCAGCTGCTACTTTCACTCCTGAATGAAGATCGAATGGCTTCTAACGACGGGCTACAAGGAACTCTGACAGACAACGGACCAATGAAGAACCTCTTGGCTGACAAATACGCAGAAGATCACGAAGATGAGCTGAAGACTTCTGGATTAAATCATTAGCCAGACCTTCAAAAAATTCTTGAATACAGCACATACTTGGATCGGGATCTGTATTTGAAGAAAATGGGGAAAGAATCAATATGGAGTAGGGGGAAATGCACGACATAGACTAATATTTTTCCAGTGATTTAACATCGATTATTATATCACTTGAAGAGTCTGTACAAGAAGTAAACACTTTGAGATAAAAATAACGCTGAATATTCTGTGATATGCACAAACGCACTTTTCAGAATATTTGTATCAATAATTAAACGGTGGGCTGTTCGTGACAAAAAGCATTACAAAATGACAGTCGACAATGTTTAAACAGGAAGAAATTAGTGATTTACCACGGCTTGAATGCATCTCTTAAATCATATTTTGTTACAAATCTGATCACAGGTTGGGATCATTTAGAGAACAGCTGTAGACAAGAAGTCTCTGAGAGTTGTTTCACCTCAGCTTGAGACCTGTCAGAAGTAAACATCGATAACCTCACCAGAAATTGAACACAAAATCTTCAGGTTACAAGGTTCTATCTTCTTTTGTTATTTAAGAATTTTTACAGTCACTGTAAACCAGTGAATATTGGCAACACTTTATATTCACACTCGAGATGGTGGAAACTACTGTTCTCAGATTCACATCAGAATAACAGTTTTTAGTGACATAACTATTTAATGTTCACCATCTGTAGAGCCCTAACACAAAACATACTGTTTGTGTTACTAATTAGGCATATAAATGTATCATTAGCATGAGGCGTGATCATCTTTTGATTCAGCTAATGGTAATATTAGGATAATTTCTAACTGAAATTAGGATAATATCTGACTGACTGACTGGTTTCAACATAGAACTTTACACCGATGTGCAGCAGTTCGAGTCACCAGACTCCATGTAGCTCACAAAGCAAGAGAAGAAAGTGAAATGATATGCAAAATAGAGACAGTAAACGGAGATTTGAGTCAAAACGAATAGTAATAACTGCGTTTGTAGCACGGTGGTTAGGACTCTCGACAATCATGCACATGGCTCGGGGTTCGATCCTTTGTCGGCGCACACCTGATATCTATGGTCGGCGTGTAAAATTTGGGCCACCGATATCATATGCTGAAAATTCCATGATTATACAAAAAATACTGAATGCTTACAAGCTCTAATCGAAAATATAAAAAAATCAACAATACAGTTTTACCGGATATTATAAGTCACAAGGATAATGTAACACTACTGAACCACTTTACTGGGTGGAATTTAGTTTGTGAAAAATGCAGAATAATTCAATATCAGATAACATCACGGCATCCTCTCTGCTAAACTCCATCTGGCCGATGACTAACATGAGATAAAGTCACAACAGTTAGTCACATTTTACGCCAACAGGAAAGATAAATATTACATCCATGTGGAATTCCTTAAGCTGACTTCACATTGCAGTCAGCACTGCAAATGTTGTCCAGATGGTCAGTGAAAGCTGCCTCTCAGTAAAACCATCCAACTGAGAGAAAACTACAACACCAGAACCATCCACCTGACCTACACATTTCCTCCATCATTTCACAAATCCATCTTGTTGCTCTGTGTTCTTCTTTTGAATTCAAGACCAACGTCATTGAAGCGGTGAGTTGAGAAATAACAAACACACCACATTTCTACAATGAAATTCATCCATCTAGATAATAATAATAATTACAAGTGTACAGGTTTATTTTCTGTTTTTAAAAGTGACTTATGCCCATATTTTGAAGTCAATGAATCGTTCAACAAATCTGGGAAGATAATTCATTCTCCCAGATCAAAACCACCACCACCAACAAGAACAACCATGTTCACAGAGTAAGTCCATAAGTGGTATATATTAAATTAACCATTCCACTTGATGAACAGATGACTGATTCTCATTAAACTCCACCAATATAACTCTCTATACCACACACACCCTTATAAAATATGATATTTTTATTATTTTGCTTGTGTTCACTTACAGATATCTCATCAATTTTAAATCTCCAGAACGATAATAGTAACACTAATAGAACACTTGGATTTATGTGTGTGGTTATTGTTGACCTGAATATTGGTTAACACAATTCAGGAATGATTGATGTTATCCTGTATTTGCTAACAAGTGAATTTAGTCATTCAGTGAGATAATGTCTGCGTGATGGTTAGTAGAAGAGTGGTAGGCCGTGCATGTTGACTGCAAGTATTTGGTAGGAATAAAAATCTACATAACACTTGATATATGCCCAGTGATAGTCGTGATATAAAAGATTCAGCTGTTAAGGTGTGAAAAACTCCCATGTCATGTTACTAAAAAGAAATAAGTCAGTTAAAAGTGATCTTGTTTCGTAAATTCACTTCAAAGCTGAATAGTCATTTGTTGGGAATATATATGCAAAATTGCTCAATTTTGGAGTACATTATTACTCCTGGTCGTGAAAAATCAGCAGAGACTTCTTTCAGAGTTATTTAGAAAGTATTATCAAGAAGCCGTTCGAAAGGATTTTGACTACAACCTCTACATGAAGCCGAAGGTTTAAGATTCCATCAGGCGAAAACTGAATTTTCCGTTCAGAGAGGTCTTATCCAGCCTCTCTTACTATGGTAGTCTTAGTACTGATTTCTTTTACTGAGTACTATTTATTAATTTTTTGTGACACTGTAAATAAGCTGCCCATGTGTCTACATCTTCTAGAGCCGTCATTCCACATCTCTCACATAATCCATTGAACCACAGTTATAAATGTTACCAATGATAGTAGGCAGTCTTGTCTTACTCCTGTAATCACTTCAGACGATTCGCTGACTTTTCCGTTGTGGATCACATGACACGTGGCTTTGTGATATAGGCGTTGTATAAAGCTGATAAATATTTGACTGACATTCTATTCTCTGTTCGATGATGATGCGTAGAGTTGCGATTCGAACAGCACATGATTTGCTTTTATTGAATCAGTCTTTTTCCGGATGGAGTTTTGCATCCAGTGCATCTTTTATTTCCTCCAGGATGACGCGACTTAATATTTTGCTTGGCATGGACAAGAGCCTGATTCTGCACCAGCTCTTATTGGCTTTAATTATTGTTTTTTCGTGTGGTTTGAAGTTTTATAGCAGTCTGATTTATTTTTCGGTGTATGGTCCTAGCTTTACTCCCAGAGCTACCTCTTTTCCTGGTCTTGAGACCAGTTAGAAAACAAGCGAGTATACTAGGCTAGGATTATCATTACTTCTTTGGTTCCCGAGTAGAATACTGGGCTTTAGTGACACCTATAGCTTTTATGCTTTCCCATGCAGTCCTCCTATCAGGATCTATGTCAGCCTAGCATCCCAGTCCAGCCCATCGTTTCCTATTCACGTCACACCTAAAAGGCCTGGCTCAAGATATCCTTAGTAATCTCTTAAGCGTGTATCCGATCCAAGTGTTAGGTTCCTGGTTAGTTCATTCTCATAGTTACTTCTGGCTGGCCATATAGTCTATATTGTGGAATGTACGCAGTTGTCGATTAAAGTCCTAAGCCCACTGGAAATCCTCCTCATGACGCACAGTTCAAGTCACTAGCCAATATAGAAGAGCTGATTGATTTCACACTGGTGTCGAAAATCCGAACGTTTTATGTTGAGTGCATAAGATTCTCAAACTGATTTCAAAGCGATGAAAATCTCTCTCGCCTCTCCGATTGTGGTTTTGTAATCATCACCTATGAATTCAGTTGTAGTTCAAACGATAGTGCTTAGACAAATAGAAGAAGTGACCACTTTCAAATTTCTACCGTTGACAGGGATTAGTGCTTGTTGTTGCTAGCTGGTTGGTTATATTCATCATCCTCGTCTTATCTGTGATCACCTGAAGTTACCACATTTATTCCGGTTCATGACAAAATTATTATGGTGTTTTAGAGCTTGAATCCAGAAATGTCGAGTTGAAATTGTAACCCTGATGTCTTAATATGTATACAACGAGTAACATGTATTTGGGTGGTTTGAACTGATTCACCTGGCTTATCTCAGTCTCCTGGGGCACACTGGTGATGAGCTTCATCAGAAATGAATGACATGGCTTTTCTGGTATCAAAATAACTGTCGATCTTATGTGCCTAGTCAGTGCTGGTGGTTGACAATAGGATTTTTCAACTACTTTTATTAGTCAGCAGCGTATGTTGAAGCACTCTATCACTTGCTTTCTTTATCCCAATGCACATAACCCAGTAGGTCGCATGCTGTGATCTGGATATTCTGGCCATCCAAGCAAAACTCTGAGCAAATTCTCACGTCACACATTGCAATTTGTCAAAAGACACTTTTTGACTGAAGAATCGCTTTATTTTCATTTGAAAATTTGATAAACATTCATCATAAAATACATCATAATGAAAATTAGAAAAAGACTAGAACAGCTGACGACGTTTTCTCATATGTTTATCATCCCTTGATGCTTTGTCCCTATGGTACTCTAGCTATCAGCCTTTCTACATGAGATTAGTCTATTTATCAAGTCAGTATACATAAATAACCTCCTGAAGGATAGATAAGCTGTCGACGGTAATAATTCATTCACTCATTCCATCACATCTGTTGTTCATTTGATGACTGAGTGATGCTGATTACTATGTAAAACAGACATAGTCTCTGATTGATAACATCAAGAATATACAAGACGGATAATAAATATCCTGGGAATACAAACAGTAATTATTTCTTAACATCGCTGATGGCGTGATCATGTAAAGCCTCATGAATGAATAAAGTCAGAAGAATTTCGAAGGAAATGGACCAAAAATACTCATGAGATATTAAATTAGAAAGATACATGCCAGCAAACAGAATATGCCTTCCGTTACATCACTTCAAAACTGTTCACCTACAAGGTATTCTAAAAGTCCAGGGAAATGCCTATGTCAGGAAGGATCAAAAACCAAGTAGTCTTAAAAGATAAATTGATGACTATCGTTCAGAAATGATGATCGTTGCAGATATAGGCTGTAGAGAACTGGAATATTGTTCGAAACATTAGGATATCCAAAATATGTGTGAAGAATATTTTTAAAGTTTTGAATTTGAAACGATTGAATAAGAAAGGAAAGCTATATGCTTATGAAAGACACACTTGAATATCGTACTTATTTAAAACAAAATTAAACTGTAGGATTTAGTAGCTATCTGGATTAGTGAGAACGTAGATTTCATCAAATAACCAACTGGAGTCAGAGTTGATTGGAAACCAGATAGCACTGAACAGAACCATTTCGTTAAATTCGAGACTACTCATCACAGCATATCCGTTGCCGCCAAGAATTTCGAACACGTGATCTCCAGGTAAGGAGACTAAGCTTGTAAACCAGTGAACATCTTGAGATAGAACTCACTAACGCATGTATTCTAAATTTGCCAATTAGTGTGATATGGCACCACACTGAACCAGTGAGTTCACTGAGATTCGAATTCACTTTTACATGTTGTACGCCACTGGTCATGACTTCTCAATACAGCTGCAGGACAATCATCCATTAGCCGACAATGAGACGAAGAGTGACAACTGAGAAACAGTTTTTAACGATCTCTTAATGGCATTGGTTCATGACGAAATCTGCAGTTATTTTATTCATTGCTTCAATCTTCATTACGGTCAAAGATATTTATAGGCATGATGTTATACATGTGGTGTACATCATCAGTGTGTTCTGTTGTTTGTTGAAGAGCAGGTTATGCTGTAGTGAACGAAGAAGTGGCAAAATAAACTTCGCACTTCACGATCTAATGGAAATCACAAATAAGGCGAGTTGGTCTTCAACAATTCTTTGCATTCTTGCTTTCATAGATAATTTGAATAAAACTATTTTATTACAATAGAGGAGGATGGATATTACAACAACAAATTTAATTATACACAGAATAAAGTGAATCATCATCATCGAGTGAGTGCGTGGTTTGCTTTCTATCTCAAACTGAAGAGAAGAACTCAGAGAAGAACGGATTACACTTTTACACAAAATAAAAATAGATTTTCTCAAAATATGTGAACGTGCACAAGACAGCAGGCTGATTTTGTTCTTGTCTGATGAATTAGCAGTCTACCTTGAGCGAATAAACTTCTCATGTCTCACATCCATCCATAAATAACATGTTCTATCAAAAATAATCTCAGTTAGCCTAGTGTTTCAGATTCATTTGAATTCGTTGATTCAATGAATGATGCTTGATTATCCGGGGAGAATAATGATATCCATGGATGCTACGTCCTTCTTGCTTTATATGCAAATTCATTGAGTATAATTATGCAGACGTGTGTCACATGCAATTGAAATGTGCAATTCAAGTTCAACAACTCGCTTTACAGGTATAAAGGTGTAGTGAAAATGGAGACATTATTAGGTTCTTTGTTTGGAGACTGCTTCTTAGCCAGTTTTGAAAAAAAGTATGTAACGGCCTACTATCTATAGTTTTCATTGGGATCAAAGATACATGGATGATACTTTCATCATATGTGATGACAATACCGGCATCGAATTGATAACTGAGGAGTTCAACAACTACTATAGTGCTATCGATTTCGCAACACAATCAGAGATGAAATCAGAATTCCATTTTTCGGAGTTTCTTCCAAAAAAAAGATCTGACGGTTCTCTTTGAAGATCGATATACAGGAAACCAATATGGAATAATAAATTCACGAATTTTCATATTTGTGTCCCTTTCATGAGAAAGAGAAAACGTATAAACTCGTTATCCTCAAGAATAAATGGAGCATACACCTGTTGTAAAATTGATTGTGAACTTGAGCAATTGAGACGGGTCCTCGTGGAAAACGGATATCTTTCAACTATTCATCAAGAAGAACTGGGAAGTCAAGCAAAAGCACGAAAGAAACCAAACAGTGCTGAGAGAGCTGGTGTTCATGAAGGTTGAATTTAGAGATGAAACTATAGCTGAGATTCTGAAGAATCGCCCATTCATATCACTGTGAAGAGACTTATTTACCGCTAAGCTAAGGATCAGTTTTTACTGCCTATACTTACCTTTGCAGAGGTTTCTGCAGTTTAAATGATCTAAGTGTCTGGACGAGACAACAGCTCTCACAAACATACGCTGAGCTATTTCTGTTCGTGTTTGCATGTCCAGAATATCTATGATTGCGGGTTAATATGTCTCAGATAGCGAGTAACAAGAATGAGATATTTTGATGTGGTTGTATTCTCTGAGCTGGATAGTTTATTTGCGAAGCCTTCATCGCCCTACTAGATGACATCTTCAGCGCATACTTCAATTTAAAGTGGGCTTTTAGATTTCTCCACGAGTTTATTAATCATCTCTCCCGGTGATCTTTGACGTGATTGGTTGTTTTTGTGTGTTTTCACACCTTTTCAGGCTACTTGTATTGGCCCTCATTGTTTCTTTGACTTGAACTTTGACCCTTTGTGTGTTAGGTTTCTTTCTTATCGTTTGATAAATTTTGTCTATCTCTATGTGTCTATTGATTGATGATTCACTGGAATGACAAGTTTCTAAAAATTCTCCAGCATTCTTGTTGTTTCCTCTGTCTAATATTTGAACGTTGTCCCAGTCGAATTGATGTCCGTGGTTGTCTGTATTTAGTGATATCACGGAGTGGATGTCATGTCTTTTGACGGCTAGCTTATGTTCGTCGATACGAAGACGAAGGGGACGTCCACTTTGGCTAATGTAGTGTTTTTCGCAGTTGTTACAATTAATTTTGTAGATGATGTTGGTTTTACCTACATTCGCGGTTGAGTCTTTTGGTTGAAATAGAATTGAGTGAAGTGACTTTGCTGGTTTGCGTGCAACATCAATTCCTAAAGGTTTGACGAGTCTTGCAGTGATTTCTGATATATCCTTTATAAATGGTAGGGCGACTTTCTTTGTGCTTTCCTTGGGGGCTTTTAGTTTTATAGGTTGGCTTGAGGGTATATATCTTTTGATGAAATTTCGTGGATACCCATTCTTTTGGAAGACATCAATGAGATATCTTTCCTCAATTTTCCTTAAGGTGGGGATGCTGCAATGAGTCCTGGCCCTCTTGATTAGTGTTTGTATGCAATTCTTTTTGTGTGTGTTACTGCATTGTTGCTGTTGCAATTCAGGATTTGGTCTGTGTGTGTTGATTTTCTATAGACTTGAGTTTCTAATTCTCCTGTCGTTGTTCGCTTGACTAAGACGTCCAAAAATGGAATTTGGTTCTCGGATTCCTCTTCTCTTGTAAATTTCATGTCGTTGAAGACGTTGTTTATCAGGTTGTGAGCTTTATCTAACTCAATTCTTTTGATAATTACAAACGTGTCGTCTACGTAGAGTATCCAAATCTTGGGTTTTGGGACACGGCACTTTCTAAAATGATACTTCTACTATTATTATTAGTAATATTAGAATGCACAAGTTATGACCATTGCACAGTGGATTTTATTAGTTGTCTTGCACATAAAAATTACTGTTTAACTATTGTGCGCATACAGCTATCGAAGTTGATGAGGAAGATATTGAAGAGAGAATTCCTTGATCAGTGATTACTCTTTTCAATTTTGAATCAGCTCCATTCAGAGAATGTGAGGAATGACTGTGTTTTGTGTCCCTGTCTATGCAGAGCAACCACTCGTTCTTGGATTTTCTTCTCCAAAATGTTCGAACAACTGAATGATACAAAAACTCAAACTCTAAAATGATTTGAAAGGCTCCGTAGACTTCAAATTCTTTAGAATACTAGCTATGTAAAACGTCACCATTCCTATACTCATCAGAAATGTGATTCAGCGTCAATATCTTGTGTTGGATTTTGCTGTAAATACAAATTCCACTATAATATTAGACAGGAATTAACCACATTCACACGCGAAAAGCTTCAGTGTGCCGATTGTGGGATTGTTTCTCGAATCGATTCTCAACTAAGAGACCTCCATGGATGTGAGAGTGACAGTTTAACTGTGTTCGACCGTGTATGTCACCAACAGGGTAGATGCATTCTCCAGATTTCAGTCACATCACAGTGATGGCTCAATGAATCCGTTTCAAACGGCGCATATGACTGATCTATTGCGAATGACGTCACTACTTGGG
Source organism: Trichobilharzia szidati (assembly GCA_944472155.2). Lineage (NCBI taxonomy): Eukaryota > Metazoa > Platyhelminthes > Trematoda > Strigeidida > Schistosomatidae > Trichobilharzia > Trichobilharzia szidati. The sequence goes on from OX235277.1 coordinate 12,338,952, forward strand.
AATCACTATCACACGCGAAATAGTATTTGAGAATGTCGACCAGTCTGTCGATATTATTATTGTGGTGCCTAATATCGTGTTGAATTATATCTCTCGACTTCGCTGATATTTTAATTCAATCTGGCGTCTACAGAACTCTCAGCGTGGTAATCTGAAACTCGAACACCGATGTGAATACTAAAAAAACGGAAAAGTTTGTATTCAATTCAAATTGCCACATGCAGCAAGTCATGTCGATCTGACTTCGTCAACGCCCAACTGGTTCCCCTCTCCTCTTCATTTTCGATCAATGTTCCACATGTAACATGGAAACCAAATTATTCATAATTCTGTTACATTATTCGTTTACGTGTAACAACGAGTTCTATATATTTTTGTTATTATTTCCAGCGAGATTATGGCCAGGGCGTCTACCATATTTTAGTCACTTTCATACGAATACAAAATGAGAATGAAAATAACAATTCGAACAGTCAGTATGATCATGTACAGCGAAGAAGTAGAACTTATGTGTGTGTGCAAACAACCATTGGAATAGAATTGTAATAACTGACTTGGTCTATTCCACAGTGCACACAATACAACTACACATGGAGACCGTTTAAAACTAAAATGTTACATTCAATTACATAAAATACGTGATGAATTCTTGTGTTCTTCTCAGTGATCTCACTTCACTCACTACGTTCCACTAATCCCTGTGCACAGCAAAATGTTCACTCATATTCCAGTGTGAACAATATTCATTCGTGTGCGAACACAATGGCATAGATATGTCCACCATTTGGATACAGTGGGAAATATATAATGGCTTTCCCCTTTACACTGTGGCAATAATAATCCGACTATGCACACTTCTACGTTGCTAACGATATTGGTATTGTCAGTTGTGGTAATGGGCGACCAGGTTGTACGGGCTTCAGGTATGTTTTCTTGTGATGTGCATTATTTTGTGATTATAGTAGATTTGTGTTCATTAGGTCGGTTGGGTATTATTTGATATTTGGTAGATGCCTAATTTACTGTTAAGCTATTGTGAATGTCGGTTAAGTAGTAATGTCGTTGATGTAGAGGCGTTCACGAGTGTAGACTTCAACTTCACTCTGTTGATAACTTGCATGATAATTGTGTTTGTGAGCATGAGATGCTTCGTCAATTTCGGAGAGTGATGTTTACATTAGATGAATAAAATAGCAGAGATATGTGTGAAATATTGATACTCATAAGAATGAGAAAGCATTGGGATTGTTTCCAATCTATAGCAAAGCTGTGACATAGATGTGGGTTGTGCACCAGTTGATATTTACACTTTCAGATGTTGGTCTATTTTAGTTGTACACTTTGAACAGAGTGTACTTTTCATCAGATTACGTTCAACTGAATGTTGATGATCGTAGATAACTGAATATGAAAGTATTTGTGCATATGCAGTATACAATGACGTGTTTATGAGTGTTTTGTTAAACAGTTGTAAAACATTTCTTAGTCTCTCCATCAGAAGATATAGACAATCAGGAATTTATATCAAGTATGAATAATTAGCGATAGACATCCATTGTAATTTATTAATCAGGATTTACCATGCATCAGCTAACATCACACCTGCACGCCTGTTCAAACTGTTGAGATTCACTCATGTATGTGGAGCTTCTGCTGTCAGTCTTTCTTTCATTAGTGATGAACATGAGTTGTTGGTTCCACATGGAAGCACTCCAATAGCGTTACTCCTCAAGATCCGCCTTATCTCATCCTATGTTTCTTGGCGGTAAGAAATCACCGCTGTCAATAACCCAATTCTTGCCAAAAGATTTCTATCCATCCTTTAATTCACATTTTGAATATCTCTCTATGAAGGATTTAGGATTATTACTTGATTTCATCAGAACTTTCAAGTTCATCTAATTAGGTGTAATGGAAATAAAAAGTCGACTGAAAGAATAAAAGGGCATCGCAGACATCTTGCATAGTGTCCCTCATTTTCATTGACATTTGTTTTCCTCCAAAGATTCCAACTTCTCAGCCTCTGGTGGAATTTGTAAGGACTCAGTATCAAAGCCATGTTGTGAGGGTTTTGTGTGTAAACGATTTACGACACGGAATGGTGAATATCTTACATCTTGAGAATTGCGATCATCTTGTCACTTCGATGAAGAGTGTTGCATTCGGACATGCGCTTGCCATGTTCGCGTACCTAAGATACCCTTATTTCAGCGAATTCTTCACGTTGTCATATATGTTATTGCTTAGAGTTTTTAGAACAACAGGCTTGCAAATTGACTAGTCAGTAAATTGGTTTTCAAAACTGTATGTGAATCACCGGTGGTTTCAAAATCGGCGACAGCGTATTTCATCAAAGTGTGTAGAATTTCGCCAACTGATTAAGTTGAGATAAATCACTTTTTACCTGTCTTTCATGTTTGCTCATAACCACCTGATATTTTTATCCCACATCACACGAATCAAAAAGAATTATTCAACATACATGCTTGTCATCTGTACTAAACTATTTAGCCACTTGTTTGCCTGCTCATATTAATTAGGTGTTTCTGAGTGAAATATGACAGAGGCGGTGTGGTTTGTGTTCGTTATCTCATATTCAAATCATGATGCACGAATTGATTGCGCCAGACTCCGATGGTATCAACTGTATGGGTAGCAGAAACTTCTGATGTTGGCCGGAAATTGGCAAACAACTACCCTGAGTTGAATTGCGTTTTTGTAATACCACTACAAGGAGAATTGTTTGTCCAGTTGTCACAATTGTCACTAACAGAATACATTCGGATATATAAAAAGTGGGAATGGCTGTGTTAGAACAGCATCTCAACTATTCACAATTCAGTGCTGTCCATCACATTTCTTATGTTCATTTCTTCACCATAGTCACATTAGTAATGCATATCACTGGTGGATCAATGTTTCAGGTCATGACTTCAGATAATCGTATGTATTGAGTAGTGTTTACAGTGGTCTTTTTCATTCTGGAGTGAGTTGTTTGAAGCAGAAGAACTGCTACCATTTCACTGAAAGTTTCTGCATCTCATAACCAACTGATCATAGATCAGTGTAGCTCGTCGCCTTCTCCTCAACCATTATGGTACATTCGTGACAGTTTGTAATTTCTACACTTCTGTCATCTGAGTGAACATTCTGCGTGTGCCGATCACACTGTTTTATCGTTGTACACAAAATGGACAGTCGAATCAGGAGAATAGATCTGTTGAAATGTATGCTCACTCATGTGCATTTGTCTGCATTATTCCATTGCATGAAAGGAAACAGAGATCGAAATTTGTGAAATTTGTGTACAAATAAGTATAAAAGTCGGTTTCAATATAGGACACACTGTTCACCGAACACAATGGAGATAATCATTAGCATTCCTATGAATAACAGTGATCAGTAGATATTCAGATGTTTAAAGGATGTTTGTCATGTCATCTTTTCTGTTATGGTTGAATTTTGTTTCGATACAGTCTCACAGTTTCATACAGTAACGTTTACTGATGATGTTACGAGCACAATTTATTGCTCACCTTGTTATGATTATGAACAACAAATTGTGCGCGAATCGTCATCAGTAAACATTACTGTATAACACTGCGAGACGTTATCGAAACAAAATTCAACCATAATGGAATTACACTTAACAACAGTGCACAGGATTTACCCTTATATCAAATTTGACAAGGTTTGCAGGACATGCCTCGGTTGCCTTGAATAAACTCTCTGCATCTCTGTCATTTCAACGTATGCTAATTGATAACATTAGTGTGCGTAATTGGATGGCAGATTTCTGCCAAATATGAACTGAACCTGATCTCTGACTACAATTCAATTGAGTCAAACAGACGTCACCTACAAATCCAGACGAGAAGTGGTGTTGAGGTAGTAATGTGAATGTTTTATCTCGCAATGATTTTCCGAATTATTCATTCTTGACATTTTAATGTTCATTTTCAAAGCAAACTGCGTAACTGTATTTCATGTAATACCAATTTCTTTGTATTACTTTTCTTTGAAAGGAGAAAATTGTTATTGTTTGAATATGGATGGTGACAAAGAATCTTATAGGGCGTGTTGTCCCTTTTCCAAATGTCGACTTCGTAAATCATCAGGTCTTCCATTTTGTTGTAAACTACGAGGAGAAATCTGTGGTACACATGAAGACTGCTGTGGAAAAATGTGTCAAAATGCTCGATGTCATGAGTGATGTGTGAAATGAAAATCGAAATGTGGAATTTGTTTGTGGGTGTCGGGATAATGAGAAATAAATCACTTTTGCCAAATTCCTTGTTTTCTGATTACAAATTCACAGATTTATTCGACTTCTCAAGAATTCAGGGTAATTGCCAATCTCACGTGGTTGCCAGTTGTTAATGTGTTCATAGAAGTTTGCTGATCAAGTGGTCTCAGTGAATAATGAATGACATGATGTAGTTAATTTCACTGGTAGTTACACTGTCAATCTACACAGCGTATGATTAACAAGTTCGCCGTTGAATACATTCCTTCACTGGCTTAAAATAGGTGGCATCGAGTATTTCCTGTGGTGTGCATACAAGCTCATATTCAGCGACCAGTAGTCGATTCTTGTGTTGATAAATGTGATCGAAATAAACGAACGCAATTCTAGAATTCGGAAATAGAGTGAATGATTTTTAAAGTAAATTCCTGCCTACATTTCGTCCATGGAAATGATTGCTCAACGTAGGAAGGAAATCTCAGGTATTACAGATGGATATTTGATGCATGAAACAACCACATTCAGTGTACATGCATCAGGAATATGAGCATCTTGAGTGTGAATTAGATTGTGCGATGAGAGATGTGCATTATATTTTGTACTAACACGCGAAGCTTAACCTCAGCCTTAGGAATTAAAGGAATATAGATGCATGCATGTCAGTACCTCAAAAATTAGGACAATAGATGTAGAAGTTGACGAGACACGAATTCGAGTAATAAAAGTCGCCTATCAATAGATGACAATATTGAGACTTCTAACTGCAACCATCAGTTTGAATGCTTATTCTGCTGATGTGCCAGTGGTTCATTGTACAAGATAAATTGTATCTGTATACTGTTACTTCGGAATCCAGTATTCACTGTGTAAATTATTTAGAGAAAATTGTTCAGATGAGACGGTTGCATTGACACTGCCTTTTAGGGTTACAAAATTTGAATAGCATGAGTAGGATGCAAGGCCATTACGACGACAAAATCAACTTCACTAGCAGTGTTGTTTCTTCGAGGTGGGGCTGGTAACCTCATAACCGACCCTCAAAATTTTACTGGAATCATACATGCTAAGCGAGATGACGTCAGGTGACAGCCGAAGGTCGAATTCCGCACCAAGTGCGTGCCTAAGTAGTGTACTCCCATTGATCCACCAACATTGATTTGCTACACACTGAAATGTGCACAATGAATGGAAGCTGCAAGAATAATTCGATAGCAAGTTTAGCTATTTGTGGATGAATTCATTTACATGCAGATAAGCGAACACACGTGGATAATATCATTTGTAGCTGTAGTTAATTCCTCAGAATTATTAACAACTGCATTAATCAGTGAACATTGGATGCTGACCCGAACTGTTTAGGTCGACTAGTTTGTCTGAAGGCTTATGGCCAAGCATCCTTGTGATTCGACTTGCATCGTGTAACGTGCGTTCGTTCGTGCACGATCCATAGCTAGCTAAACAATCATCTTGCACTCCGATTTTTGGTCCAAAATAAAGTTAGTATTTTCGACGATCAATTCTGATGTTTTGCACAACAATGTCTACCCAGTTTTCCACCTTGAATTTTACTTAAAAAGATGCTGAAATATTCCTAAACAAAAACAATTTAAATTACATACAGGATTTGGTAATATGTTACGTCTTAGACTGTCAGTTATACTGAGTTATAACATAAGTAATGATATCTTATTCGTCAAACGTAGATTATTCTCATTTCTATAAAATACTTCATTCCTAATAATGCTAGGAAGTCAAAGAACATTTTCCAAAGTCGAAATTAGCAATGTACGAACAAACCTGATCTCATTTTTGGATAATCAGATGAGTATTAGTCTCATTATTTATCAGTTTATGCCATCATGTCGGCCCTGATAGGCTTAAATTTCGTCTGCTTTTTTACCGACGCCATTACCGAATCAACGGTATGCTTATCTGAGTTGTAGTCATCTGATTACGTCAATGACCAACAGTGCTACATCGATGTGTGCACGTATATGCACGTTGTTTCAAGATCGTTTTGCCAGAGTTCACATGTTTTTAGTTTATAAAATAACAAGCGATATGTATTAGAATGTTCAGTAGCTATAAATACTTGTCTGATTAGAAAACTGGGTCATCTGAATCTACATTCGGCACAGTTCATCAAAATTTTCTCTAATTCTTTTGGTTTCAACCATCTCTATATTTCCTAGTTCGCTAAATGTACTCACGCAGATTTTCAGTCTGCGTGGGTATTTATTGAGGACGAGAGGAAAATATCATAAGAGATGAGTCTATATATCAGATTGAACAGTATTGCTTCATAATATATAAAACAGACTGACGTCAGTGGATGAAGGCGAAATATTATGCATTTAATTAATCTGAGAATTCTGTAAATTGTGTTAGGATTTTGTCCAAAATAAGGCTGTCACTTTTACTCATTTTGCTTATTTAACTATCCATTTTTCCTGTTGATATTTTTGTCTGTGGCGTTTGTGTTAGTTGAACATTGAACTTCAACTAACCAGACTGATTTTAAACGCAGAATTTATCTTTTAGTGCTGTTTAGTTGATTTTTGAATTGTCAAAGAATGTCAGGTTGATGTCAGACATCAGGAAGATTTATCAACTGATTTGACTGACATTTGGTCTTACTGACAGATTTGAACTTATTCGTTCAACTGCTCACACTGTGGTTTCAACGTGAACCAGACAAAGGTGGCCAAAATTCTGAAGTTCGAAAGTCACTTGTGCTTAGCAAATGTGCATCACACTTTTGAAATGAGGTTTTCCTATTTTCATAGAGATAAATATCGTGTGACCACAAAATGTAAGCATCACAGCTTTTCTGTAGTGGCGTGATTCACTTTGTTTGATATATGCATCAGTGTGAAAGGTCGAGTGGTTAAGATAGGTGTCTCTCAGCTTCCTTAATGTGGGGTTTCTGTATGTGATGTTATTAAGACACTTATCAACTTGATCTCCAAATGTTAATAGCTGCTGTGTAATTATTTGCCTACACATTCAGCAGTGTTGAAGTTCCTTGTAATTAATGGTAATTAAATATTCAAAAGAATTAATGTTAAACTGTCTGCTTAAGAAACGAATGGATATCGAAAGAACACGCATCCCAATCCATTAGAGATGTTTTACAAATAGCTCTATGTTACTATACGCACAGAGGCACCTGTTGGCATGGACTTCTTGACATCGGTTCAACATCATTCAGCAGCAAAGTTTATGTCGCAAGATGCTGACATTATTGAATTTCACATCCCTTTTTTGTAGAAGTAAGTGAAGACTATGTATAAGGAGTTTTTGACAGTAGATGTTGCTGTCTATTTATTCTTTTCGTGTTTGTCCTAGACCACTGAACATTGTTATTTCAAAATCCCGTAAAGCTAAATAAGTTTTGTTATTCCCTCATGACAAAAACTAATAGACACTTAATCTATCTCAAACCTGTTAAGTGGGAACAAATTCGGAAGTATGTTTTCTATTAAATGCCAACTACTATTTGGTCTTTTCTGAAAATGGCTTGTTCAACTTCAAAAGTTGAATCTATATCAAATTATGGAAATTAGTTGTTAGACGGTTGAGTTTTTCAAATGAAAATAACTGTAAACTGAGGAATGACGGGGTTCTGCCTTCCTCACACCAGCTTTCAAAAAGAAAATTGGGTCAAGTTAAATTATGTACAAGCTCGGCATAAACAGCATGCAGAAGATTGAAGAAACATTCATAAGTGTAAGTGCGAAGAAAGATCAGATAAAAAAGTAATCCAGAATACAACTCATTTTCAGGTTTAAATCTATTGGGTACCAGTAATTTTGATGGAAAAGGCTGATTCTCTGAGTATTATGTTCACTGTCGTCCAATAGACACATGGCGAAGACGAAACGAGAAGAAATTTAGGAATAAATCAACAGGACAGTTTTCTAGTCAAGTTTGTATAACATAAACACCCCAAATGTACACCAGTTATCAACTGTTATTTTGTTCAGAATTTTTCTGGCACACACAAGACTCTTAGTAGTTTAGGCAAAACCATTCTAGTACTAACATAAATCGCTTGCAGATATTACTCACTATTATGAGTAGATGAATATCATACACACCCGTGGACATCAGTTGCTATTAGGACTGAGAGTTATGTGAAATATCAGCCATCTGAAATTGGTCATCCAAATCAACTTGGTTACTAATGATAAATCAGCTCTGTTTAATTTTGGTTGAAAAATTGTGATTTCAAAAAAGAGAAAAACAGAGACACTAGACCGCTATCTATGCATTTTATAGAAAGTTGATTTACCTTAACAGGAGAATGTTTAGACTAAAAATGTCTGAAATGGCATTCAATTCCACTGACTTTCCGAAAGGACACTCAATACTCCTCTCCGGATTAGGACAACTTATAATCACAGGATTATTCATTACTAGACCTGTTATAGGATAACAAAGGAATGAAAAAGGTGTTGTGTGGTCAATGAACTCACTAAATGAGATAAATTTCATTTCAACACTTATCACATGAATTCTGTGAACGTAAGAGTACTCTGATTACTTTCTCATTCCTCATTCAACTAGTTCTCTGTTGACTATTATAATTTTTCATTCCTTAGCGAATTTCAGTCTCAAGATTTGAATTCGAAAGTGTTTTATTTCCGACTACCCACACTAAACATTCATGCACTTCCAACTATTTCAACTTCCTTCTTATTGCTTCAATTTCACTCTGTATACCATTTTGTAATAACATTCCTTCAGGCAACAGTATCTTGTAAAAATTCTAAAATGTTCTTATTAATTCAGATAAACATAACACATATCATTTCCTTTGTCTTTGAGTACAACTTTGCTTTACTTCCTTCAAAATCTGCGAAAACAGAAATCATTTATTGTGAGTCTGAGTGTTCTCGGTTATTCGATTTATTTTCATAAACGCCTATTGAAAAACTATGTGAACGTTTAACCACAAAATTAGGCAGTTATGACAATCAGAGTATTACGCGCATATTCAGCAGCTGGCCAGATGTCATACACGGTTCCTTTAGGTTTTTTCTCAACAAGTCGTGTGAAATGGGTCTACTTTATTATGATGTTAAATGATATCACTTAGTTAGATAGGACGGCGGTCGGATACTACGGAGTGAATTCGGTGACATAAAGTTAAAAGACGTAGATGGGCATTAAATATCCCTTCTCGCAACATCACTTCGAATGTGTACAGTCATAGAATATTCTGGAAGGTCAGACGTTTGTATCAGTTGGGAACAAGGCACATGGAATAAAATGACAAGGAAATAATCAATTGCGTAACTTAAAAACATCAACAATAATGAGTATCACTCAGGAGTGATTACCACTGAAACTACACGCACTTGAATAAAGGAGTATCGTTCAAAATAGTAAGTGATCCAGAATACATAAGAAGCAAAGTCAGGAAATTCGAACTTCAACCAGTAGGAACAATCGACAGTATAGACAGCTCCTTGATCTGTAAGAACACTGTGTAGCTATACAGCTTCGAAATGAGATTATGCAAAGATTATTTGTTGGCTGATCAGTGTCGTATCAGTTTATAACACTTAGGAGTTTATTTCACCTTAAATGATGTATTTCACATTATTTCTAAAGAAGCAAACTAAATCGGATCACATAAAATGAAAATAAGGAGCATTTATCAGTTTTCGATACTATTTTCAATTAATAACTAGAGAACAAATTTATATGTATATATATCAGACCATTGATTATGCATTCCGTAATACATCTAATGACATATATGTAGAAAGACGCAGTAATAAGTGATCGTAACAATACATTTAAAAGACGTATTCGTATGCTTTTTGAACGAATGTCGGTGTTAACATATGTTTCAGTGAAATAACGTTAAGTGTGAGACTATACACAAATATTTCAGTCACTGTAAAAAGAAACTACTTAAATCAGAGTGGAATAGTAGTATGCATGCTCATTTCAAGCAATTTTCAGTCAGTGTTACATATTTTGAAAAATTTCACTTCGTCTAGTAGACCTTATCAATATTTTTATTACTTTTGGGTAGTTACATTTTTCGTATTATTGTCTATCCGTTTTCTTATTCAGTTGCCCCATTAGTAAAAATCAATGCAGTTGTGTATTTTTGAATCCGTGAATCCCGTTTGTTTATCATGCAAAGGGATTTCTAATCCACCATCGACAAACGTCCCCTGGTACAGAAAGTCTAATCAAAGATCTTCAGTTAGTCTTCTTTCAAGCAAACCATCTGAGAAATGATTCATTAGTAATTATTCACCTCATTATGTGGATAATTGTACACTTGATCCTGCTCGAACACATTGGTCAAGTCCAGTACTTCAGATTAACTTTGTGACCGTAGACGGTGCTGGTGTCTATTTATGTACTGATGAACATGGTATTCGTATAAGAAGTTCGAACAGCTAATCTTATCGAAGACAAAGTGAACCACGCTTTCTCGTCTTTTGTGATTTCTGTTATCCTAGTAGAAATCTGGTGGTTTTTGGGTGTTTATTTTACTGAATTATGTTTCGGGGCTATTTCCAAATGTTCAGTGTTTGAGATTGCTAGGCGGTTTATAGGATGTGATGCGATTTCTTTAAAGACTGAGTGCTCTCTATTGAAACAGAGAAATCTCCATCCTCTTCACTATTTCTCCTTACTTTGGTCTTTGAAGTCATGTGTTAAGTGCATAAAATTACATTCCGTTTAACTATAATATGACTGGGAATTCTCATAAGCAGTATTGTCATTCCTGTTATCAGATGCTTGAAACCAATCGGCAGGAAGCCGTAGACGTAGGTTAGGTGTGTGTTGACACTCCTCAGCAAGTGATACTTGAAACGTTGCAGTAACTCATATCCGTTTGGCGATTCGAGTAACAGCACGCATGAAACCCAGGTCCAAGGCATCCTGCTGATCGCTCCCAACGATCTAAAATTAAGAATTCTGAGTATACCTTGATGACGAGTCACCTAGCACGGTGATTACAATGCAAACTTGATTGATAGAATTTTTTCTGCACCAAACAAAGGACTAGGTAATCACACTATTTTATGTCCAATCAAAGTAAACGTTATTTCTATAATAAAATTCAGGAAAAAGCGCTCCATAATAAATAACAAGCTGAAGAAAATGCGTTTCGACTAGCCAAAATAATCACATTTCGTGAGGTTTCTGTGACAGTTGGCTTGACAGATGAATAAGTATTCTGAAACTAATTTGCAACTGATTGCACGTGTAGGCGATACGATTCACATTGCTGAAACTAAGGCTTGCAATGGATTCCGAGATGAATGTTCTATCCTGATCATTGGGTGTTCTTCAGTCCATTGTTGATATCCCTTATCATATTAACCCTTATGGCTTCAAACGTTCACGTGTCAGAATGAAGTTATTAGATTCATTCCAAGAATATCAACGGAAAATCAAACCCATCTAGCGATACTGTCAATAATCGATATTCTTTAAAGTTGAAATACAGAGTAAATATGCGGAAATCCTTTCATTCTGTCTACTGCATCTTGTAGCTCATTTAAGAAAAATAAATTGCGTATTAAGACGTCTAGACTTGACCACATTATTAAATGATATGGCTCAATGAAATCATGTGATCCTTATCTAAAGTATGCAAATCTGGAAAAATACAAAAAAATTAGAGAAGTCCCACAGGGTTTTGCAGACACACAGTGCTAAGTGTTGCGTAACACAATCTGCTCATGAGCGAAATAGTCTTCTGACTAGAGGCTATTTCTTCTTTCCACATTATAAAAAGCTTCCGTCTTTGCCTCAATTGAATACAGCCTTAAATGTTCTGTCTCTGATTTACTTAAATATATATATAAAGATAAATATATACTGGGTTGCAGGAACTTCGCTGGTTTCATTTATTGTCACAAATTGATGCCTAGTAGAATCACACTGTAGAATCAAGGATTAAGAGAACGCTTTTTCACCCAGTTACTAAGACTTTCTCCAGCACACTCCCGTGACATCAGTCGAAGTCGAAACCTTAACCTCTACGTAACTAAGCAAGTCCGTTGATTGTTCAACTACAGTGACGGAATCCAACAGCTTGTGATGTTTTCCTTCTGTCACATAGTGGTATATAACAGTATTGCTAATATATGTTCTTTGCCGAATGCCTGTCCTCACTTATGACAATCTGTATCCTACTGATTATGACAAATCGGGGGAAAATCAATCCCACGCACACCAGGTCTGCCTGTTCAGATGTTAAGACAAATACTCGTCAAAGTCTTAATCTGTTGATGCCTCTGCATGTCGCAAATTTCCAGAAGTTAAGATCACACGAGACCCTGGGTTCCCACCTAGTGTTCGAATAGCCAAAGAGCTTGCTTCGTTACCCGAGGATTCGGAATTCTATTTCAAATGATGTAAGTGATGGGCTGCATACTAGTGCTGTCATAAGCACAAGTCGTGTGCGAAATTCGATTGACGTAAGTAAATTGTCTAAGTATTTCGTTTTCGTATATTATCATTTGTGAGTATTGCTCAGCTCATTTAATTAAGATTACTATAATCACTTCCTTTATATTCTATTAGATAGAATTTCTTCAAACATTTATACGTTTTAATAAGGTTATTAAGCTGCAGTCCTTTTATTTCTGACTCGTGTATATTTGCTCTCACTGAAAGTCTAGGTATCAAGCAGGATGTCATTTCAGTAGCATTTCCTTAATACCAGCCAATGACACATAACATCTAAAAGGAAAATGGAACACAACTGACAGCCACAATGACATCTAAAGAAAAGAAGTCACTTATATACTGGCATCAGTGTCTCAGCTTTCACTGTTATCCACAAAGTCAGATCGATATCGCACTTGATTACCTTTCGGCTAAAACTGAATATTCCTATAGGAAACAATGACAGTTCAATCGCTACATCTTCAATTAAGCTGTGATTGCCAATATGTATAAAAATAAAATTTATTTTTCCATACTTGGTTCTCAAATTCACTCCTTCGTTCATGGCACTGAACAGCTTCTGCTTTCGTCCACCGTCTCTGTAGTGGTTCATATTCTCACTCAGAATATTTCTCTCCTCTGAGAGCTTAAGATTTAACATGACTGAAAGTTGGGTGAATTTTTCACGGGTACATCAACAGAATGACTGACACAACCTGTAATACATGGTGATGGGTCAAAGTGTTTTCTCATTCGGTGTGGAAATTCACACAATGATAGACCTCACTGATTTTGAGGCATATAGAGAGGGAATATATTGACTTGGTCAAAGGTCTTATCAGGACGATGTGCTAAACATTTTTTGAAGAAATGGTTACTTTGTGAAATACAAACATAACTGAGATTTCCAACCGGCATTATCAATCTAGTTTTCGTGCATTCTTTTGTTTTGACAGTCGAACAATATCCATAGAAGCGTGATTTAAAGCAAGCTAAGCTGAAATTCGCCAAGTTAAACTTTAATCCACACCCTGGCAGATAATCTCGGTAACTGACTTGCGATACAGGGCGGTATAATTAAATCGAATTGTGTCTCCTGTTATGGATTCGCATAAGTGGAATTAGTGAAGGATACATAAGCAAAGTACACTTGACAGGATAACTGGTCTTTTGGGAAGATTTTGATTTTAAGCAAGACTGAATAACAACAACAATCAGAAAAATTAAAAAAAAGATCTCGGAATACAATTATCACATCACCATATTTTACTTGATTTCTCGACTTATTGTTTGTTCATCAGTTCTGATTAATTTCGCTAAGTCAATCAGGGTGGCTGCTATACTTTAGCTGCTACTATGTTGCTATCCATTTCACAAGATAATCTGAGATAAAATCAGAATTCCAGTTTTTGTTTGGATTTTATTCTAAAAAGGAGATCTGACTGTTCTCTTTGAAGATTGATCTACAGGAAACCAATATGCAGTAGTAAATACACGAATTTTAATATTTGGGTACCTATCAAAAGAAAGAGAAAACGTATCAACTGCTTCTCCTCAAGAATAATGGGAGCATGCGCCTGTAGTACAATTGATGGTGAAATAGAGAGACTCAGACAAGTGCTCGTGAAATGATCTGAGTGACTGGACGAGACAACATCTCTCACAACCATCCCTTGAACTATTTCTTTTCTTGTTCGCATGTCCGTAATATCTATGACTGCGTATATGTCTCAGATAGCGTATAATAGGAATTAGATATTATTCATTGGCTCAGTTTCACGGGGATTTATTATTCCCTTTTTTTCAGGACGAGTGAATTTAGTTCCTTATGGTACTACAATACAATGACAGAGATCTACACAGTGAAATCACATACGAAGTGCAAACCATAAAGAGAACATCATTTTTGAATGTCGTTAGTAGAGGCTGCTGAGTAGGCAAAATGTTGAGAGATCCTGGTAGTGAAATTACGCGGACAAGCAAATGAACACACCACAAATAGGTGAATACAGATTCTGTCAAGACCATGAGTGCTGTCAACAGGCAAGGGGAAAGAAGGATGCTTACTATCGCTGGGGTTTGTGGGATTGAGACGAATTAATTCACTAAGTGCAAGTCAATGTGAAAAGTGACCAATGAGAGTAAGTTGTTCTGAGTGGACTCAATCGAAAGCAAGGCACTTCTGAATTGTTGCATAGTTTACAATAGTCGATTCGTGAAGAGGACATGCACAGGGCTCCATTCGAAATCCACTGATTTTGCACTCCTATGTAGTCCAAAATGAATATGGTTACGAATCTGGCTGAAGTTTGACAGCTTGGTGTCGGCAACATGTGAATCAGGATTCGCGTGAGTCTGTATATGGCACCAGAAATGAACAGTGAAAGATGTTCATAACAAACCTCAACAAGACAAAAGCGAAAAATTGATTCATCGTATCTTTTGACACGAAGCCACTGAAAATTGTAACGCATTGTGTAGATCACATTCCGTATCAAACAATATTCGACATTATTAGATTATCATTTGTGAAGACGTATAACAGTGATGAGCTTCATCTAGGATCGCAAATGCAAAGGACTCAGATTTCGAAATCGGAATCAACAGTGACCAGACGAGACAAAATCTCTCACAAACATACATTGAAATCATCATCTGGAGCAGTTCTATCAGTCGTTACATCAGAATCATAAGTTTAGTTGCTCAAGAGTATCTATGAATATGCGTAAAAAGGTTGAAGTAGCGAATTGAACGAATACGAAATCAAAAAACCTGAGGAAGCAAGAAAACATTGTTCAAGTGACAAAATCTAACTGTCATTTATTGACTATCGAATAAACACTCTGAAGCCACTAGTTGCTAAATGATTCAAAGAAAAATGCTGTAATGAATTGCTCAAGACTGACGGACTTCTCCGCATGAAATCACATTCTCACGCATTATTTTTAACCCGCCAAAAATTACGTCAGCGAATTCATAAATACTCTACATGGCATAGATTGCATCTCTGAACATCCATCCTGAAGGCGTCCATTCCTCATATCACTTGTTGACTAATACAGGTGTACAAACGAATCCTTCACAATTCGCGACTTCCAATTCAATTACTATTTATGAAGTTTGTGAGTATTGACATATGCACAAGTTACGACCATTGAAAAGTGTTTTTTGTTACTTGTCTTGCAGATAACAATTGCTGTTTGATTATTGTGCGCATACAGCAGTTGAAGATGATGAGTAAGATATTGAAGAGTGTATCCTTGATCAGTGATTACTCTTTTCAATTTTTAATCGGCTTCATTCACAGATTGTGAGGAATGACTGTGTTGTGTGTTCCAGTCTATGCAAAGCAATCACTCGTACTTGAATCTTCTTCTACATAATTTTCCAATGGCAGACTGATATATTAACCCAACTTTAAAATGATTTGAAAGGTTTCGTAGACTTCAAATTCTTTAGAATGCTATCTAATAGACACGTCAGGATTTCTACACTCATCTGAAATGTGATTCAGGGTCAATATTCCGGGCTCGAATATGCTTTAAATACAAACTTCACTTTAATATGAGACAGGAATTAACCTCAATCATCCGAGAAACGCTACAATGTGCGAATTATGGGATTGAGTCACAAATCGATTCTCAACTATTAGACCTGCATGAATGTGAGAGTGAGAGTTTAAATGGGTTCAACCGTTAATGTCACCAACAGGGTAGATGCATTCTCCGGATTTCAGTCACTTCGCAGTGGTGGTTCAATGAATCTGTTTCCAACATAGCATATGACTGTTCTATTGCGAATGACGTCACTACTTGGGAATCACTATCACACGCGAAATAGTATTTAAGACTGTCGACAAGTCTGTCGATATAATTATCGTGGTGCCTAATATCATGTTGAAATGTATCCCTCGACTACGCTAATAATGTATTTCAGTCAAGCGTTTACAGTACGCTGTGCATGGTAATCTGAAATTTGAACACAGGAGTGAATTCAAAAATACGCAAAAGTTTGTATTCAATTTGAAGTGTTACATGCAGCAAGTCATGTCGATCTCACTTCGTCAACGCCCTCTCCCCTTCATTTTCGATCGATTTTCCACATGTCACATGGAAATCAAATTATTCATAATTCTGCTACAATATTCAATAACGTGTTACAACGAGTTCTATATATTTTTGTTATTATGTCCAGCGAGATTATGCAGAGGGTGTCTACCCTATTTTAGTCACATTTATCCAAATATAAAATGATAATGAAAATAACAATTCGAACAGTCAGTATGATCATGTGCAGTGAAGAATTAGAACTTATGTGTGTGTGTGCAAACAACTATTGAAATAGAATTATAATAATTGACTTGGTCTATTCCACAATGCACACACTACAACTACTCACGGACACCATGTATATTCTAAAAGTTACATTCAACTACAATAAATTACGTGACGAATACTCATGTTCTCATCATTGATCTCATCACACTGACTACGTTTCCACTAATCCCTGTGCATAGGGAAATACTCATTTATCTTCCAGTATGAACAATCTTCATACGTGTGTGAACACAATGGCATAGATATGTCCACCATTTGGATACGGTGGGAAATATATAATGGCTCTCACCTTTACATTATAGCAAAAATAATCCAACTATGCACACTTCTGTGTTGCTCACGATATTGGTATTGTCAGTTCTGATGATGGGCGACCAGGTTGTACAGGCTTCAGCTATGTTTTCTTGTGATGTGTATTGTTTTGTGATTATAGTAGATTTGTGTTCATTAGGCCGGCTGGGTATTATTTGAAATTTGGTAGATGCTTAATTTACGGTTTAGCTATTGTGAATTTCGGTGAAATAGTAATGTCGTTGATGTAGAGGGTTCACGGAGGTAGACTTCGACTTCTCGCTGTTTAATAACTTGCCTGATAATTGTGTTTGTGAGCATGAGATGCTTCGTCAATTTTGGAGAGTGATGTTTACATTAGATAAATAAATTAGCAGATTTTTCCTTCTCATAACCAACTAATCACAAATCAGTTGAACTCGTCGCCGTCTCCTCAACCGTTGTAGTAGATACGTGACAGTTTGTAATTTCTACACTTCTGTCATCTGAGTGAACACTCTACGTGTGTCAATCACATTGTTTCAACGTTGTAAAACATGATGGATAGTAGAATCAGGAGAATAGATATGTTGAAATGTATGTAATGTAATTTCATCACTAGCATTACTATGAAAAACAGTGATCAGTAGATATTCACATGTTTAAAGGAAGTTTGACGAGGTTTTCACGACATGACTCGGTTGCCTTGAATAAACTCTCTGCATCTCTGTCATTTCAATGTTAGCTAGTTTACAAGATTAGTGTGCGCAAATGAATGTCAGATTTCTGTCAACTATGAATTGGACTTGATCTCTGACTACAATTCAATGGAGTCAAACAGACGTCTACAAATTCAGACGAGAAGTGGTGTTGAGTTAGTAATGTGAATTTTTCATCTCGCAATAATTTATCGATTAACTCATTTTTGACAGGTTCATATGTACTTTCACAGCAAACTCTGTCATCTTTTTTCATGAAATACCAATTTCTTTGTATTTCTTTTCTTTGAAAGGAGAAGATTGTTTGTGTTCGAATATGGATGGTGACAATCCTTATTATAGGAAGTCTTGTCCGTTGTCTGAATGTCGACGTTGGAAATCAACCGGTCTTCCATTTTGTTGTCAACCACGAGGTGAATTCTGTAAAGCAGATAAAGAATGTTGTGGAAATACGTGTCAATTTTTTCAATGTCAGAAATGATGTGCAAAATGAAAATTGAAATGTGAAATTTGTTTGCGGGTGTCGGGATAATGAGGTGTGTTGCACATATTTTTCGACTGTGTGACATTCACAACCAGGAGATTCTAAGCATTTCCGCTGGCTATTATCCACGATGAAGGTTCGCAATATCAGTGGAATGCTTCATTCACATTACTCTAATTCAAATGGAAGTTTACATTCCACTGAATACGTCTTGAGTTAGCATATAGTTACAACACCGCAACAGAAAGTGCACTTATACACTCAATAGTGTTATGTGCACAATGTGAACGAGAATTGAGATCGCCAAAATCTGATATGAAAAGGAAAACATAACAGTGCCAGCGACAATCAAAATTTTGATATGCTCAGTTAGCCGCTGTCAAACCGGTATGAACAACAACCAGCGAAGGAAGCTGTTGACAAAAGTCTTCAACATGTTGGAAATGCTTACCATGATGCGCACTACAATTTTCTTACCCTTACAGAAGAAGTGACCGACTTAACATGTGTGTTACAAATTCGAAGAAGACCGCCTGACTGGGTTCAGAGAAATGAAGGTGAACCTCACCTGAACTACTTCGGGGAAGACATTTTCTTCTGATCCAGCTTTATTTAAAGCAGTGCTGACAGGATAAGTAAAGGTAATAACCTCACGGGAACAAATCCTGTGTCAAGTGACTGTCTCAGAGTTACTGGCTCTTAATGAATTGATGGCTGTAAGCAGCGTGAACAAGCACAAGGTTATACAAAACGCAACATGTCCAAACTGATTTTAAGCTGACTAGACCTGTGTTGAATGTTTTTTAAGTCTAGGAAAATAAGGGACCTTGTAAATACAATTGCTTGAGGAACAATATCTTATTTACAATGAAATCCATCAATCATCTCTGAACGTCCTGTACAAAACCGTAATACAACAAAAAGAAACTAATCGCATCCTACGTCAACTACTAATTGCAATTATTCATAATTAATTCATGTAAACAAATAGTCTCCTTCGAATACATATATTTAATCATTCAAGCGTTTCTTGAAAAAAACAATCATAATTGCCTTAATAAAACCTCTTGTCGGTTAAATAAAATCCCCACGTTTATAATGATTTGTGTATCTATCTCCCTTTGTAATACAATCACTGGTTGTAAAGTTCATGAATAGAGAAGCTCTTCAATTATCGGAATAATGAAAATGAAGGCGAATTTCATCTTTCTATCTCAAGGACTGACATGTTTCGTCCAAATTAAGTAAGCCACTTTCATGGTTTAGCAGAAGATGTCTCGATAATCAAGCTGATTTTTACAATATATAAAAACTTCTCTTCATTGAAAAAATACTACAATTAATTAAGCAGATGACCTGAAGCCAGAACAGATTCATTTGAAGAGTTGTGGAAAGTGAAAGTGGATAAACAAACTGAACATTTCTCGAATTATGATAAAAATACAAATTGAAGGGTTAATGAAATCAAAAATGTTATTGGATACAGAGGGCTCATTTGGTATTTGTATTCCCATGTTACCTCTGGAGAGTGCTTGACATCCGGTCGTTGAGCAATAGACGAGTTTATTGTTCAACATTTCACTTCATCCATTTTGGTAGGCATAAGACATGACCATTGTGACTGAAGGTTGTGAGAAGGCTAGCCGCATTTGACCACAGATTTTCACCTTTTATCCATAGTGGTAAATGGCAGACAGCGACGAATAAAAGCGAGTTTAAACTCAGGGTGTTAAAATTGAAAGAATAAGTCGATTTTAAAACAAGCAATAAAGGTTAATAAAGCTTTATTAACCTTTAATGCTTGTTTTAAATTCGTATTGGGAAATAAATGTTTCCAATAAGTCGATTGGTGATGTTGTGGGACTATATACTTTGAGAAAGTTAGGAGACATGATACTCATCCAAGACCAGGACTGAGGGAAAATACTATGTGTGCTGACATATCAGACACTAGTACTAACGTTATGATGATAATTTAGGGTTAGTGCGAAGTAATTCGGTTGATATTAAGAACGACACCGACTGGTTCACAATTTCCATTGGACACAGTAACTACCCATTGAAGACGTATGCATAACTGACTGATAAATTCTCAACAGTATGAAATGTGGCTCCTGAATTCCACCACTAAGCACCATATACAAAAGTATTTTATGTGTTTATAAATATGAATCCACCTTGAACTCTCACACCGTTTGTGTGATGTTTAATGAGTCAAATTCAAAGC
The DNA here is from genome assembly GCA_944472155.2 of Trichobilharzia szidati. Lineage (NCBI taxonomy): Eukaryota > Metazoa > Platyhelminthes > Trematoda > Strigeidida > Schistosomatidae > Trichobilharzia > Trichobilharzia szidati. Next base: position 12,359,668 of record OX235277.1, read on the forward strand.
ATTTTATTTTTTAAAGAAGGTTAGATTATGAATCTTTTGGTATAGCTAGACAAAACAATAAACAAAATAGGCCCTCCTGAGTTGAGGAATGAAAGTGCTTGCATTGGATTGAGCTGTGTTCAAAAAGTATTCAAGTTTCTTTTCTCAAATAATATAATTACAAGCTTTAATAAGCGCTTTTATGATGTATTTCGTTTATTTATTCTTCTTTGTAATCAAAACCGAACTCACTTTCAAGCCTTTTCGTGACGTATGACGTTTCATGTCAACCCTATTAAGGTTGTGGTCAGTCTGATTTTTGAAACGGTTGCTATTCACTATTGATATGCACTCCTCTACAGTATTATATGAGCGCGCAATAGGTTTTTAATTCTTGGCGTATAAACTCCAGAAATAAGGCCATTTTAAGTATAATATACAGATTCTACTATAAGAAATAGACAAACCTTTCATCGATTGTTTACTCTACCCATCGTATTATTGTTTGACACCAGCAGCTACTTGATGATAACATTTATTCTTCGTGCGAGGGGAATATGTCAGGAATATCGACTGATCTAAGAGCATATCGCATTGTTATACGACAAATAAACTGAATCTCATGCTTGAAAAACACAAATGCAGTTGGCCACCTTGCTTAAAATATTTGGCTACCGTATTTTCCATGCATACAAATATACAATATTTGCTGTGTTCTACTTCAAATGAATTATCTAATTAAATCCTTCCAGCACAATCTGTACTCATGTCGTTTTTTTCAACTGATTGTATTCTGCTAATATAAGGGATTTCCAATAGTAACGAACAAAAAGCATAGCAGGTTGCTGAAACTTGCTTTGCAGAGAACAGTATTGTTTCCAGTAATTTTTTGCCTATTGCTATTACTAGTAATGGAATTTACTTAATCACTCTCTATAAGAAATAGATACTTTGATTGGACTCTAGTCACTTAATGCAGTCCAATCGAAGTATCCAATACATCCTGAGGTCTAAAAGCTCAGTGGTAACGTCTCTGACAGAAGCGCTGGATGTCACGTGCTCGAATTTCAATGAGGAAATGAGTCCCTTCAAGTATTATGATCCAATTTGCTGGCGAGTGCCATCTAGCGCGAAACTATCGTCAAACAAGGCTTCCTGCCGATTGCTTCCCACCATCTGATGTGAAGGAACAAATACTTGGAAATAGAACCTGTTGAAAATTTCTGTGTTACTTATTCTGTTAATATCAGTAAACGGTTTCTAGTAAAATGTGAATTTCATTTTCATTTCACAAACAATAGCACAATTAAACAAAAAAACTTGTCGGATCTCCATGGAAAATTCAACACCTGAACAACATAACAACAGAACAAGAATCTTTTCATATTCCTGTTATTTTTATAATTCAGTGAATCAAGACTTGTGTCACTGGCAAATTAAAATTCACTAGAGAATACAAAACCATCACTGACGCCCAAGACTAACTCTAGTACTTGTTTTCTATTTCATTTAGTTTCACGTAAGAAAAATTTAAATTCCCTGAAGCTGAAGGGTAATTTGTTTCCCATGAATCTTCCCTTATGTCACTATGTTGAAGCATTTTGTTATTATATGAGACTTCTTAAAATGAAGTAAGCATTATGAAGTATCTGTTATTGAAATAACCATGATGACTGTGATTGGTTGTACTTGTAGTTAAGTGTATCCTAAGCACAGAGTAAGGCATCATAGAAGTGATCGCGATAATAATTATGATAATAGTAATATTAATGACGATATGCATGTCAAACATACGCAAGATAATGACAACACTGACAATAAGGAATCTTAATCATTCCATAAAAGGAGGGAACCTCGAAATCTCGCTCAGAATTCCCAACAAGGCAGGAATAAAAATGACATTCAAACCAACAAACTCAGAAACACGACTTGTCGGTCGATTGATACTGTAGAGTCAATTAAAGAAAACAATTAAGTTCATCTAATACCCTGTTGGAATGATTATCAGGTCAAAAGCATAGGTCGGAGTAGTAGAACAGGGGCAGTTAACTCAGCCGATCATAAAAACCTAGCAAATTCTAGATTAGTGGACACGAATCAGATAAGAAATCTAGAGAATAGTTCAGCTACAGCACTACATGCAGTCACACACAACCTTACAATAGGATGGGATAGGATGACAGTTTTAAAATCTAATATCACAGGGTATAGGGAGAGATTGATAACAGAAGCTTTTTTTATCGAATCAACTGCAAATACATTTAATAGGAATGATTCATCACCTGTCCCAGGTATCTGGAAAATTCTACTACCCATACGACAAATAGAAGAGTACAAAGAAAACTATAAAGCTCAAGTTTCAAAGTCGAGTGATTACAAGTGATATGATTATGAACAATAAAATTTGTTCGAAACTGTGTCATCCAGTAAATAATAATGTTTCACTGTGTGATAGATCTAATAAACAAACTGCCATTGAATTGCTTACTACAACATTGCTTAAGTTTTTCACATATATTTAGGGCTAAAAGTCAGACCCGTTGCACAAGATATGGCTGTCGTGGCACTCGTGATCTAGTGGATAGTGATCTTATGTTTGCAGTAATGACTACTGGGTTGGGATCTCAGCAATAACACACTAAATCACAGGGCATTCAAATTCATCAAGCCAAGGAGCTCCGAACACGACATAGTGCGCCGTCGAGATTTCACTACTGGTCACCAGCAACTAAAATAAATTCGACACAAATTTTGATCCATAAATTCGCCATATTAGTTAAAAACTTTCTAAATGAAGTTATTTGCTTTCAGTATAACCAAATCAACATTTAACTGAAAGCAATATTATCCTCTTACACTCTCATGTCTCACATATTTCGAAACTTTTATATTCCATATTCGAAAACTGTCGAAAGCACTTCGCAGTAACAAGTAGATGGTGCATTGCATCATATGTGATACACTTATGTTCATAGAATACCAGATTAAATTACTCTCCCACATATTTTTTGCTTATACACATATTCACATGTTTACGTCACTTTTATTAATTACCACAACTTCTGAATTCCTTATTTTCTAATTCACAATCACACCGTCAGTTGTCATTTAGTAATAGCACTAGACTGAAAGTTCAACCTAACCATAACTTGGCATACCCAACGATAATAGAATTGAAATCCTACGTCTAATTATATAAGCAGAAGTTAAACTCTTAACTCCCAACACGCCTTGGAACGATCTCTCGGTTCAAAGGAAAAGATTTGATTGATATGCCATGATGTCAACAAGATATATAAAGAGTTTTTCAGGTAACCGTGAGGAATTGGATAATGCCTAGGTACAGTTAAGGCTGAGATTGATCTGATAAGGGTGAAATTAGGTTTGATTAGAGGTATATTAGAGTCAGAATAATGTCAGGTTAATGCAAGATCCGCCTTGAGGGTCCGACTCCTTTCTTAAACACAGATAATCGCTGTAAATGTTTAAAGGTGAACTTTGGTGTATATAGATTGATCTACTCCATAAAACACTGAGAAGTTTTCATGAAATGTGAGGTTGAGTTAAAAAATTTATTCTTTCGCAATATCAAAAAAACATTTATACCTGAAACTTTCCATTTCCTTTTGGTAAAATTGATTAGAATTCCTCACTCTATATGAAGCGATTTTAGAGAAAGAAAAACGGCAAGCATGAAATTTGAATATTTATCAGCTGATCAGTGATTTTTTGAGTACTCTACAGATACTCACTTTTGATTTCTTTAGAAAGTTGTTCTTTTGCTAATTTTTCATATTTTTAAAGCATCTACACTTTCAAAATCAGCTCACATAATCTTACTTCACTACTTTTTGTGTGTGAAATTTCATGGTTTACTAAGACTTGAAATTCCTCTCATTATCTCTTAGAGATTGACCGAATAGCATAATCAGACTCTGTAGGGGTGTTTTATACAAAAAAGAAGAAGAAGAAAAGGGTGAATCATTATCCCCTTTGGAGATTAAGACTGTTGAATAGTGTTCAGTAATTAGTTGATTTAGATAAAAATCAAAAATTCGTATGAAGTGTTTGAAGGAGGATTAAATTTTTATTTCTGAGGAAATTCTCTTCGAGCTTCTTGTAAGTGTTGCTTTATAACTGACGAAAGATGTGTGGTTATTCAGGAAGCAGTGAAATGTCAAGATTCATACTATCTAAAATGCACTATATGTTTCGGCGTTAAATGTTTCATAAACATTTTTACTCGTAGTACAAAATATAAAAATTCGACCATACCATATTTAACACAAGTTTTGTGTGACGAGACTAATATCAGAAAAGAACTTTTACAACTTTTAAATCATTAACTAAACTATAAAATGCATTGATGCATATTAATGCATGTGTTATTTGCTATATTTATTTATTATTCAGTATGACCTAGCAATGGTGTGGTTTTGTTCGGGTTTTATTTTTTCCTATTTACTATCAATATTTTAACATTTCATACATTTATATAATTATAAACAGAGCAAAACCATTGCAACATGTAAAAGAAACGCTGAAAATTCCATGCTGTAAATTGTTATTGCTGTGGAATAAAGTTATGATTATTATTATTATATTAATTTCTTGACAATAAGCATATTTATATATTAGGTTGGTCAACACTTGATTGACTTGACAACAAGTCTGTTTTTGAAATGAGTAACAAGTATTAGCAAATGAGTATTTAATGAAGTCGTTGAGTTGAATATTCATCTTTCACTCAACACTGTGTGTCACATTCACTCTGATTTTTATTGTTTTAAATATTCACTTGCGTCTTTTGGCAGTTAAATTATTTTATTTGTTTTCCAGCTGACAGTGCAAATCTCTTAAAGATGAAGGAAAACTATCAAAAGGGATCAGTGTATGATTCAGACCAAACTGCATTACATTGCGTTATGTACTACGAGTTAAGCTTATGTGTGAAGATCCTAGATATAGAGAAATCGTATGCAATAGATTACCTTGAGAACTCAGGGCACACGCTGTAAACATTTTGGTCAAGAATATTTCCATAGTTATTGTTATCACTGTATGTGAAGAATTCGACTGAAGACTTCTATCGAAATTTGATGAACTCAATGAATCCTGCTTCATTAACAACATTTGTTGCTTGTATCGAATTCCTGACGTGGGACAAAAGTTTCATATTTTTGAAGAAACATCTGTAGAGAGGGGGGAAATTGATTTTTCATGGCTGTTTTTAGATACTTAGAAACTACATTTCTTCCTACGTGAATATTGTGTTTATATCTTGTTTGAAATAAAGATTTCTGCTTTTCTCATCTGTACAATTTTCGGTTAATACAATTCTTACATCATTGTATTTATTGGTCGCATTTTCAAGAAGTTTACTGGAAATTCACATCTTCCCTACAAAGAAGAAGTGAAGACGAGAATGGAAAATCTGCACTTAACAATATTTGTTGCTTGCTTCAAATTTGTATCAGGAAATAGAAGTTTCAAATGTTTGAATAAAAACCTGCTGAAAGAGAAACGTTGTTTTTCAGTAGTTAGAAACTAGACTTATGTCTACATGAATACGAAGTTTCCTCCTTGATTGAAACGAATATTTTCGTTTTTCTCATCTGTACACGTTTTGGATAGTATAATATTGACACGAAATTTCTGCAGATATACAGATGCTTTCGCTCACACATCCTGTTCTCTTCCCATATGGCTTTCTGGTCGCTATTGAACTTACTAGTTGTATATTCGGAAAGTTTATTGAAAAACCTCATCTTATCTACAAAGGAGAATCAAATACTTGACTGACAAATCTGCAGTTAGAAGTATCATTGATGTAAATACGACTCGTGGACTAAATCTGTGTTCAGCTGACCAAACTGCATCATCAGTTAACTGTGTACACTGATATTTCAATATTCCTAATAGATATCATATACTGTGGGGATATCATACGTATCACTGTTAACTCTATAATTAGGTCGGCAATACAGATTTCTTCTCAGTGAGAAGGTACCTGAGAACTTGATTTGAACCATCCCTAAAAAATGTGGCAGGTATTTCTAAGTTCAGCGTCTGTTTCGCTGGCTTAATGACAGTGAAATTTAGTAGATAAAAGTGTATAACTTTTAAAAACAAAATACATTTTTTTCAATATTTATGTAATCTACACTCCACGAAAATGGAGCTCATTCTACAGAAATACTCTTTAATATTTAAATGTCTAAAAAGTCCATCAGAAAGCAGAATGATATCCACTACGTGAAGAGGACAACTGGCGGATAATACTGAAGATCAGTGCTAACACACCACAAATTTAGAAGGTATACTCTTTATGATGGTTATCAGTTGTTCAATTACACTATAAGAAATGATCTAAATAACACAGTTTGAAAGGTATTCACTCATTAAAATATACTATCACCTGTTGGTTTCCGGCCAACCGCTCTCAGTAATCACACTGCAAACTGTTGAACTCAACATGATAAAGCTTATAGAGAACCATCGATTATCTTTTACAACAATGAGTTAAGACGTTTCCTTGATAGGGCTGCAAACACGACATGTTTCCACTAAATATTTGCTGTAAATCACTGGGAGTATGATTCAAATATATAAAATGTATGGGTAATTATCAAAACATATATTAGCAAAGTATTAAATTGCGTACGAACAAACCATACTTCCTTTACCACATTTCTAAATTCTCGTATTGCAATATAATCTGAACTTCTTTAGATAGATAATCAAAATTAAAATATCAAGAGGGTGTAGAAAAATGTAAATCTTGTCCCTCGAAATCCTTATCCAATAATCTTTGTGTCATGAGTAGCCATTCCACTGCTAGCATCTGTGTAATTCACTTATTCTTCAACTTGCATTCTAAGTACATTTCACAAATACTGAAACCAAATGAAATGACCATGGAATATGAATAGAAGAATTCATATGAATTTATTCCAATAATCACAAATTAAATTGACCAAGATGAACTGACGGTTAGTTTTGAGTTTTATTCATCATTATTCACGAATGTCCCCATTAAAGCCCCTATTCAAGTATTATTTACAATTCACTACTATCCGGCAACGAACAAGTAATCGATATACTTTCGGTTCAGGTGGAATAATAAAGTCATCAGAACTTTCTCGAGGTTCACCGTTGATGAAGCAAAAGTTCAACAGAAAGAATTCAGTTCGGAAATTGAAAACAATGCTCCTTTGAGAATTTCTTTATAATCAGAAATACCACTTCGTGGTTTGAGGAACTTTTGAATTCTCTACAAAAAAGCTGCTCATTAGTTTCACTGGATTTGTAGTACAAATGTACGTTTCGATAAAAATTCATTCCTCATAAACACATATGGAAACATGAAATCTAACTAAGCAGATCATTATGCAAACAGTTTTAACACACAAGTCGGTGTAAAAACATTTCCTTAACTTCGAATAAACTCTGTAGGCGTTACATGTTACTCATATTTTGATTCTCTTGAGAGGAAAGTATACTTCTCAGATAGAGAAAAAAAATTTGCATTGACTGAGTAAATATATCAACTCTACGAAGTTATTAAATGAAAGGTTTTAGAATTAATTTCCCTCGGGTTATGATATCAATAAAAATTTGCTTCCTTCATCACTTATTCGTTTGAGGTAACAATAGAATATGGGGCTTGAAAGTTGAAGCTATGAATTTTCAGTAGTAGAGATCTTGTTTTTGTAGGCCAGGGTTCCTCAACCCTGGACCAAATTTTCTGGGTTTACTATTTGCTAATAAATGAGACGTTGCTTAGGAGTATGTTACCAGGAAATTGAATTCGGTCAACCGGTTCGCTTCATGAAGATTCTACAAGTGAGAATCACTGACGAATTGATTATTTGAATGTTGATCTGAGCTGAAGAGTTGAAAAGTTAAATCTGTGCGCTGAAGACATCGTCCAGAAGGGCACTGAAAGCTTTTGTGCCACTCCTTCTGGTCTAAGAAACAATCCACATCCCGTTTTCTACATCCATGATTCAACGATTAATAACTCGAGCTCTACCTACCAGCTAGTCACTTCAAGACTGTAGCTGAATAGCTTTCAGATTCAAACCAAAACTTATGCAGCATAAACGCCAGATGAAAAAGGGGAAAGTCCGTCTCTCTTCCTCTCTGATGTGACTTAAGTTAGACAAGTAAATCTTTTAATTTTTCTTCACGAATTTGCAATTAGAAAGGGTCAATACGTCAAATTCGATTTACCTGATCTTCCTTCCTTCCGTTAACTTTGTCTGATTGATAGAAAACATAAATTTAAATTGAAAGATGAGTGACAATGAAATCAGTTTTACGGTCACGAAACTTTAACATTTCTATCATAATGAGTAATTTTTGACAAATTATCACATAACTATGTCAACATATTGCTTAATAGTCTTTCAGGCTGAATGACATGCACACATGCATTATAGAAACTCGTGTTTATGCGTTATTTTTCTTCTCAGCTATTATGAAGTAACCCTAGTATTAGTAATAACAGTAATAATGATAATAACAGGTATTAAATAACATGCATTTGAACTTTGACACTTGTCATCATCACTTGTTTGTCAATATGAGGAGAAATTAGGCACGTTCATTTAAAGCGAACTCAAAGTTGATAAATTAATTCATTCGCCATTTATGCGTTTGTAATAACTTGGGTGAAATTTCAACAAGTTTTTGTTCAGGTCACTTCTATATGTGATCTGCCGGATACCATAAAAGTGACAATGAAGAAGAGAAGCGTTGATAAACACGATTTTATTGTTAATTCGCTTCCATGCATTACTAGTTCGCCTCAACAGCTAGTCAGAAATCAGGTGGTTTCAAATGATTCTGATCACTAAGCTACGTTACACCAAGTACATGAATAATGTGCTCGGCTAAACCCAAGTGAAGTGGTCATCTGACATTTAGATGACTTCGGTCTTTGACAGCTGATCGGTGCCAATGATTGATGTGGGTGGTATGAAGCTACACATTTCGGTCAATCAACTGTACACAAATTGATGTACTGACTCAATTCTCACATTTCAAATAATGTCAGGGTTTGTCTCAGCTTAAGTTACTGCCTATACTTGATAAAGTGAATATACTGGTTAGTAAGAAAACGTTTTCTCAAAGATACGATATCGTCTTTACTTGTGAAATTGAAATTATCATACTTCTTTATTAATTTCTTAGTTAGTTTGAAGTTAAAAAAAATATGAACATTGTCTTCGCCCAATTATGCACCAATTTAGACGCCATAGTGAAATTCAGTGCAATAGAAAATTCGCTATTTTACATGATCCTGACGAGTTGATTATACTGAACGTTGGAACCGTTTTATGTGGATGCGCATGATTGAACCCTTCTTGGTTTAGTTGATGGAATATGAGCATCAAATGACTTATTCTCCCACTTGTGGACACATTCTTCATACAGGTCATTCAGTCACAGGTGATTTATCCTTTAAAGTTATATACAGGACTAAATTCAGTCTCTCCAAAAGTTTACTTTTTCTCCATTTATCTATAAATGAACTAAATCCGCAGCAATGTATTCAGAAAGGTTTAGTTACACGTTTTTCTTTGCCTTAGCCATAGTCATGTTCTTCTTTAATTTTACATTATTCTTTTCGCCAATTTGCATTCACTCCACTTCACTTTCTTATCGCCTTCCTTGTGGTTATCCGCATCATTAGAATTTTAATTTTTTCACACCACCTGACCTACTTTACAACTGTTAATATAAATTCACGTATTTGATAAGCACATTAGAGATTTCATAATTTATCCACTTCAGCTCCACCACCCCCCGCATGTGCATTCCGGTAGAATTATTTTGAATGCTACTTGAAACCTTTTACTGTAATGTAAACACAACTCTACAGTTTATAAAAGAAGCTGTTGGATGGGGAAGTAGGCTGGTTGAGTGTTATTTGAAATTTGTTGGATGTCAAATTTACTGTTCAGCTATTCTGAATGTCGGTTGATTTAATTTGTGTAGTAATGTCATTGATGTAGAGGCGTTCACGAAGGTAGACTTCAACTTCACTCTGTTGATAACTTGCATGAAAATTGTGTTTTTGAGCATGAGTTTACATTAGATATTTACATTAGATGAATGCGATAGGAAGGAAAGGTGTGAAATATTGATATTCTTAATGATGGGAAAGCATCGTGATTGTTTTCCTTAGATCCGTGTCTCCAATCTGTATCGAAGCTGTGACATAGATGTGGTTTCTGCATCAGTTACTGGTCTGTTGCTCATGTGTAACTGTACACTCAATGAACCCTGTTTATTGCTTGATGTACATCGTCGTGCTCTCTATCTTGTCTGGCATGTAGCCTAGTTGATAACTGAACAGCTTCTCAATTGATGACAGTATCAGTGAAGTTGAGTTCAGAATATCATGGCTCATTATTATTCATTTGTGTTCACTGGATTAGTTCCCAATTGAATGGAATGCACACTATAGAAAAATTGTCAAAACACGAACAAGTCAAATATTCTTCAGATCCGAAATCCTTCAGAGAAATCAATTGAAATTAACACAAGAGATGTTTATAAATAAAAAGGATATCTCATGTCTTTGAAAACTTTGTCTTAACATACGATTCATGAAACAGGCATCAACATGTATAATAAACAAAATTGTATGAGCTGTGACCACAATTTGACCTCAGACTTTCAAATGTTGGTCTGCTTCAGTTAAACACTTGGAACATTCTGTACTTTTCATCAGATCAAGTTCGACTGAATGTTGATGGTCGTAGATAACTGAATGTGAAAATATATGTGTATATGAAGTATACAATGACGTGTTAAACAGTTGTAAAACATTTGTTAGCCTCTCCATCAGAAGATATAGACAATCAGGAATTTATACCAAGTATGAATAATTAGTGATAGATATCCATTTTTATTTATTAATCAGGATTTATCATGCATCAGCTAACATGACATCTTCACGCCTGTTCAAACTGTTGAGATTCACTCATGTATGTAGGGCTTCTGCTGTCAGTCTTTGTTTATACGATCCAAAACCCTTTCGTAGAAACTTAGACCTATCAAAGTCGATTTTGTATCTCGTTTCTACCGAATGCAGTGTCACCACTGATCTGTTTTCTAGCTTCTTTAGGTCTTCAGAGATCTTTACAACCACATTTGGACATCAATAATGCTCTTTCACTCTTATATTTAGCCAACTGGGAGTTTCTCCTACCTATACGGCGATGCAGTAAAGGACTCACCACTGCAAATAACCGGATTCTTACCAACAGATTTCTATCCATCCTTTTCTTCAAATTTTGAAGGATTCAGTATTAGTACTTGATTCCATCAGATGTTTCAAGTTCATCCTATTAGGTGTAATGGAGATTAAAGAAGTCGACTGAAAGAATAAAACTAATTGTCAAACATCCTGCATAGTTTGTTCGATTTTCATTGGAATGAGGTTTCCAAAGATTCCGACTTCTCAGCTTTTGTTGGAATTTGTAAGAACTCACTATCAAAGCTATGTGATGAGAGTATTGTGTGTGAACGGTTTGTGAAACGGAATAGTGAATGCCTTACATCTTGAGAATTGCGATCATCGTGTCTCTTCGATGAAGACTATAGCCTTCGGACATGCACTCACCATGCTCCCGAACCTAATATACCCTTATTTCAGCGAAAGCGTTGCGTTGTTATAAATGTTTTTGCAAATAGTGGTTAGAACAACAGGCTTGCAAATTGACTGGTCAGGAAATTAGTATTCACAACTGCGTGTGCATCACCGGTGATTTCAAAATCGGCGACAGCGCATTTCATAAACGTGTAGAATTTCGGCAACTGATTAAGTAGAGATAAACATGTTTTTGCCTGTCTTTCATGTTCCCACATAACCATCTGATATTTTTATCCCACATCACACGAATCGAAGAGAATTAATCAACTCACATGCTTGTCATCCAAACCAATTTATTCAGCCACTTGTTTGCCTGTTGATATTAGTTAGGTGTTTGTGAGTGAAATGTGTATGATGCGGTGTAGTTTGTGCTCATTGTCTTACATTAAATAATGATGCACGAAATGAGTGGGCAGACTCCGATGGCGTCAACTGTATGCGAAGCAGGAACTACTGATATTGGTCGCAAAGTGACAAACAACTACCCTGAGTCGGATTGTGTTCCATGAGTACCAACACAACGCCAATTATAGTCCGATTGTCACAAGATTGACACGTTCACCAGCAGAACACATTCGGATATATAAATGGTGGATATTGCTGTGTTAGAACAGCACCTCGACTATTCACAATTCAGTGCTGTCCATCGCATTTCCGATGTTCCTTTCTTCACCGTAGTCACATTAATAATGATTATCACTGGTAGATCAATGTTTCAACTTATGACTTCAGATAATCGTATGTGTTGTGTAGCGTTTGCAGTGGTCTCTTTCATTCTGGAGTTCGGTATTTGAAGTAGAGGAACATATACCATTTCACTGAAGATTTTTCCTTCTCATAACCAACTAATCACAAATCAGTGTAGCTCCTCGCCTTCTCCTCAACCGTTGTGGTACATACGTGACATTATGTAATTTTTTACACTTCTGTCATCTGAGTGAACACTCTTCGTGTGTCAATCACACTGTTTCATCGTTGTTCACATGATGGATAGTCGAATCAGGAGAATAGATCTGTTGAAATGTATGCTCACTGATGTGCATATGTCTGCATTATTCCATTGCATGAAAGGAAACAGAGAACGAAATTTGTGAAATTTGTGTACTAATAGGTAAATAAGTCGGTTTCAACGCAGGACACACTGGTCATTGAACACAATGGAGATAATCATTAGCATTCCTATGAATAACAGTGATCAGTAGATATTCACATGTTTATAGAAAGTTTGACAAGGTTTGCAGGACATGCCTCGGTTGCCTTGAATAAACTCTCTGCATCTCTGTCATTTCAACGTATGCTAGTTGATAACATTATTGTGCGTGAATGGATGGCCGATTTCTGTCAACTATGAACTGAACCTGATCTCTGACTACAATTAACTTGAGTTTAACTTTCAAAGCAAACTGCACCACTCCTTTTCATGCTGTATCAATATCTTCGTATTTTATTTTTTTGAAAGGTGAACGCTGTGAGTGTGTGGATGTCGATAGTAACAGTTTTAACTTTATGAATTGTTGTCCGTCATCTCAGTGTCGAGAACGCAAATCAACAGGTGTTCAATTTTGTTGTAGACGACTAGGTGAATATTGTAAGGTAGATGAAGACTGCTGTGACAATAATTGTCGAAATTCTCATTGTGATAACTGGGAATGAAAACTGAAATGTAAAATTTGTTTGTGGGTGTCGGGATAATGAGAAATAAATCACTTTTGACAAATTCCTTGTTTTCTGATTACAAATTCACAGATTCATTCGACATCTCACGAATTCAGGGTAATTGCCAATCTCACGTGATCTCCGAAATCAGCTAGCCAGTTGTGAATGTGTTAACAGAATTTTGTTGATCAAGTGGTCTCAGTGAATAATGAATGACCTGATTTGGTTGATTTCACTGGAAGTTACACTGTCAATCTACACAGCGTATGATTAACATGTTCGCGGTTGAATACATTCCTTCACTGGCTTAAAATAGGTGTCATCGAGTATTTCCTGTGGTGTGCATACAAACCCGTATTCAGCGACCAGTAGTCGATTCTTGTGTTGATAAATGCGATCGAAGATAAACGAAGGCAATTCTAGAATTCATAAATACATAGTGAGGGATTATTAAAGTGTATTCCTGCCTACATTCCGTCTATCGAAATGATCGCGTAACGTAGGAAGGAAATCTCGGATATTACAGATGGATATTTGATGCATGAAACAACCACATTCAGTCTACATGCATCACGAATATGAGCATTTTGAGTTTGAATTAGCCTGTGTGATGAGAGATGTGCATTGTAATTTGTGCACTAACACGCAAAGCCTTACCTCAGCGTTAGGAATTACAGGAATACGCATGATTGTCTGTACCTGGAAATAAGAACAATAGATGTAGAAGTCAACGAGACATGTATTCGAGTAATAAAAGGCGCCTACCGATTGATGACAATATAGTGGTTTCTAACTGCACGCATCAGATTGAGTGTTTATTCTGCTGATTCGCCACTGGTTCATTGTACCAGATAAATTGTATCTATAGACTGTTACTTCGGAATCCAGTATTCACTATGTAATTTATTCAGAGAAAATTGCTTTGAAGAGACAGTTGCATTGACACTGATTTCTGGGTTACGAAATGAGAAGAGCATGAGTAGGAAGCAAATCCATTAGACATTGCATAGACTCTGATTGCAAAGACCAGGTCCGTCTACATTAGATGACTATTCATTTTTGACAAATGATTCCTTATTCTCGAGTGGATTGGATGAATGCATAGGAGACAGCTGAATGACTTCACCAGACCAGGCCATGAAATGGAATCACTATGGGGACTTATCGACAAGTCGGTCGTGGGTTAAACTGTTCTGTGGAGGTGGTCATGTGAAGAGGAAATGAAAGGTGATTTTCATTATTTTGACCAGCTAAATAAGTTTTCAAATGACAAAATAGCGATGTGCTTTTGGAACCTCCTTATGTAGTCGTAACATAACGAAAGAATAAAAAGCACAACAATGTCTCCCCAGTTTTCCACCTTGAATTTTACTTAAAAAGATGCTGAAATATTCCTAAACAAAAACAATTTAAATTACATACAGAATTTGGTAATATGTTACGTCTTAGACTGTCAGTTATACTGAGTTATAACATAAGTAATGATATTTTATTCGTCAAACGTAGGTTATTCTCATTTCTATAAAATACTTCATTCCTAGTAATGCTAGGAAGTCAAAGAACATTTCCCAAAGTCGAAATTAGCAATGTACGAACAAACCTGATCTCATTTTTGGATAATCAGATGAGTATTAGTCTCATTATTTATCAGTTTATGTCATCATGTCGGCACTGATAGGCTTAAATTTCGTCTGCTTTTTTTACCGACGCCATTACCGAATCAACGGTATGCTTATTTGAGTTGTAGTCATCTGATTACGTCAATGACCAACAGTGCTACATCGATGTGTGCACGTATATGCACGTTGTTTCAAGATCGTTTTGCCAGAGTTCACATGTTTTTAGTTTATAAAATAACAAGCGATATCTTTTAGAATGTTCAGTAGCTATAAATACTTGTCTGATTAGAAAACTGGGTCATCTGAATCTACATTCGCACAGTTCATCAAAATTTTCTCTAATTCTTTTGGTTTCAACCATCTCTATATTTCCTAGTTCGCTAAATCTTCTCACGCAGATTTTCAGTCTGCGTCGGTATTTATTGAGGACGAGATGAAAATATCATAAGAGATTAGTCTATATATCAGATTGAACAGTATTGCTTCATAATATATAAAACAGACTGACGTCAGTGGATGAAGGCGAAATATTATGCATTTAATTAATCTGAGAATTCTGTAAATTGTGTTAGGATTTTGTCCAAAATAAGGCTGTCACTTTTACTCATTTTGCTTATTTAACTATCCATTTTTCCTGTTGATATTTTTGTCTGTGGCGTTTGTGTTTGTTGAACATTGAACTTCAACTAACCAGACTGATTTTAAACGCAGAATTTATCTTTTAGTGCTGTTTAGTTGATTTTTGAATTGTCAAAGAATGTCAGGTTGATGTCACACATCAGGAAGATTTATCAACTGATTTGACTGACATTTGGTCTTACTGACAGATTTGAAGTTATTCGTTCAACGGCTCACACTGTGGTTCCAACAAGAAGAACCAGACAAAGGTGACCAAAATTCTGAAGTTCGAAAGTCACTTGTGCTTAGCAAATGTGCAACACACTTTTCAAATCAGGTTTTCCTATTTTCATAGAGATAAATATCGTGTGATCACAAAATGTAAGCATCACAGCTTTTCTGTAGTGGCGTGATTCACTTTGTTTGATATATGCATCAGTGTGAATGGTCGAGTGGTTAAGAAAGGTGTCTCTCAGCTTCCTTAATGTGGGGTTTCTGTATGTGATGTTATTAAGACACTTATCAACTTGATCTCCAAATGTGTATAGCTGCTGTGTAATTATTTGCCTACACATTCAGCAGTGTTGAAGCTCCTGGTAATTAATGGTAATTAAATATTCAAAAGAATTAGTGTAAAACTGTCTGCTTGAGAAACGAATGGATATCGAAAGAACACGCACCCTAATCCATTAGAGATGTTTTACAAATAGCTCTATGTTACTATATGCACAGAGGCACCTGTTGGCATGCACTTCTTGACATCGGCTCAACATCATTCAGCAGCAGAGTTTATGTCGCAAGATGCTGACATTATTGAATTTCACATCCCTTTTTGTAGAAGTAAGTGAAGACTATGTATAAGGAGTTTTTGACAGTAGATTTTGCCTTCTATTTATTCTTTTCGTGTTTGTCCTAGACCACTAAACATTGTTATTTCAAAATCCAGTAAAGCTAAATAAGTTTTGTTATTCCTTCATGACAGAAACTAATAGACACTTAATCTTTCTCAAACCTGTTAAGTGAGAACAAATTCGGAAGTATGTTTTCTATTAAATGCCAACTACTATTTGGTCTTTTCTGAAAATGGCTTGTTCAACTTCAAAAGTTGAATCTATATCAAATTATGGAAATCAGTTTTGAGACGGTTGAGTTTTTCAAATGAAAATAACTGTAAACTGAGGAATGACGGGGTTCTGCCTTCTTCACACCAGCTTTCAGAAAGAAAATTGGGTCAAGTTAAATTTTGTAAAGGCAACAATAGTTGCTCAGCATAAACGACATGCAGAAGATTGAAGAAATATAAACAAGTGTAATAAAAGTCAATCTGAACGAAGAATATTCTTTTCAATAATTTCTCTTCATGTTCTTACAATTATAAAATATAATATTTGTTGTCGTTACAATAAGGCCAGGTATGCGGCAGATACATTTTTTAACGTAGAATAACAGGTTAGTTATGGGGTGTCAAAATAAATAGTCGTATTTGTGTGACAAACGTGCTAGGCTGAATTCGATTACAAAATAATGTAAAACGGGAGACAATGGTGATTAATCATAATATATTTGTAGAGTGGGGGTAGGAAAATTGACAAGTCAGTTCAAGGTTATAAAAGGTGTCAGGTGAGTGGCTAGTACAAAGTGGTCTGTGTTAAACAGGAGATAGTAAGACTGCAATGGGAGGTTCATAATGAGATAACGAATATGTGAAATGAAACAGGTGGAGGCATATATTGAGAAAAGAGATAATATCACTAATAATAAGTCCGGATAGTATAAACGAAAAAAAAAATTCTATAGTATTGGGAGAATTTTTGCATGAAGGGCACAAATTATGACGAATAATAATAATATTAATTATAATAATAATAATAATTGTAATAATAAGCAAAGGAAGAAAAGGCCAAGAGGGTAAAGGGGAAGGAGCACTCTTGGTGAGAAGAAGAATCATCAATCCAAGTTTGGCCACGGTCGGAACAGCGTCTGGACGTGTTCTTTTTGGATACAAAGTTCCGGTTTAGTCGATCTTATTGCAACAGCTTCAGCTATGTGTAGAAGACGTAAGCGAACTGTACGTGATAACGACTTCGGAATTCGGTATATAACCCTGAAAGCTGTGTTGACATCCATATGATGTCCAGTATCGACCAAGTGTGACAGGATCGAGCTTTTTATGCACTTATTTTCCCCTCTGCTGAAACAAGCTGGTAAATGTTCTTGAACCCGTAGACGAACCTGCCTAATCGTGCGCCCTATATAACTTGAACCACAGGAAAAGTTGAAATGGTATATGCATGAAGAAGAGCTAAGATTAGGTAAAACATCTTTGAGTTGCTGGGTGAACATTGGACGGCTACTGAAGGATAGACACAGACGTGTAGAGTAGAAAGTTTTCTTGATCGCCCTGGTTAAACGTTGCGATAGAATCTCCGCAGGAGTATCTCCCTTGAATTGGAGACGTAAAAACAGAGGCTTTTTCTCCACCGTTGTCAGTTCATGTTTACGGCTATTGTAACCTATGTTTGCTTTAATGAACTTCTCTGGATATCCGTTCTCACTTAGAATGTCTCGGATGACCTGGAGTTCTTTCTCTACACAGTCTTCGGAACAAATAGACCTCGCTCTAAATGCTAAGCATCTGATCAGATTATATTTGCATTTCATCGGTACAAAGCTAAGGAAGTGTGTATACTGATCTTTGGTCTCTAGCTTTCTAAATATGGTTCTTTTGACGGAACCATCCTCTCTTCTCGTTAGTAGGACGTCGAGGAAGTGTAGAGAGTCGTTGCATTCTCCTTCGTAGGTGAAATGGATTATTCACCATTGTCTCCCGTTTTACAACATTTTGTAATCGAATTCAGCCTAGCACGTTTGTCACACAAATATGAGTATTTATTTTGATACCCCATAACTAATCTGTTATTCTACGTTAAAAATGTACCTGCCGCATAACTGGCCTTTATTGTAACGACAACAAATATTATATTTTATAATTGTAAGAACCTGAATAGGAGAAATTATTGAAAAGAATACTCTTCGTTTAGATCCATTTAAATTCACTTTTCAACCAACTGGACAACTTGTAATGGACAAATATGGCTGCTTGACACAACAAAGTGTAAACTATGGGCAGAATGATGTACAAATATTTTAGATGCATTAAATAGAGAGATCATTTTAAAAAACAAAATTGTTTTCAAGAATTCATTTGCAAAGACGTGATTCACACTAATATATAGCCTTAGATTAGGATTATTTATCAAGGATTCGAGGACAGGACCTCCTAGTTACAAGGCGAACTCATTGATCATTCAGGCTTACATTTTGCAGAGGATGAAATTCATGGGCCATGAGATCGTGTCTCCATAACTAAATTGTTTACATGCTCGTCTTGTAACCGGAAGGTCCCGGGTACCAGTCTTCTTCAGAATGTACTGTAGAAGAGTTTTAACTTGGGACGCGACGTTCCAGACAAGTTTTTTTTCCTTCACGTTCCTCAGTGGAACATAGGTCTTCAAGCACCTAGCTTGAAGTTTCTGTAGCAGTGTTTATTTTACAGGGTGAGGTTGCTAGCCTCATGCCCAACCTTTCCTCTTCACCAGCATTATTTCTGGCTTAGCGATATAAAGGAGTGCATCGGCCGGGGATCGAACCCCGGACAATGTACATGGTTGGCGAGCGTCCTAACCGCTATGCCACCGATGCACATTCCAGACAAGCACTTTCTGGTTTTGCAATCATTGTCTGCTTCACATGTTCCTCAACTTTTCAACATTGCGATAAGTTATGATTAGACTTCGGCACAAAACTGTATATCTGTTACTCAGAAAATCGTCCGCCAACTGAAAAAACACTTATACTACATTTAACTGGTGCTTTTTCATATGCTATAATTATCAAAACTTATCCTTAAATGTAACTGGTTTGTCTGATAGGTCATTTAACCGTTAAACTTGAAGGGTAATCAGTACTTGCTCTATTTTGACTTTTCTGAACCTAATAGTATTACGATTCTTCATTATCCTCTTTTCTAGTTTCAGAGATAAATCCCATTAACAACAAATTTAGAAGTAAATTAGGTTGGATTGTTGTCGCAATACTCATTGTGTTATTTATATGCTGTGGAATCTTGACGCTGATTCATGTCTACCGTCGCCGATCAGCCAACAGAGTAATTGTGCCAACACTTCATGATAAAGATAAATGTTCACTAAGGAAGTGTACTAAATCGCCTGAGAAGGCAGCAGAAAATGGACATATGTTGCCTCTAAATTCCAGTTTGTAAGTTAATCTTGTTTTCATTTTTGTTACATTTAACACATTCAAAATAAATATGCAAGCTCCAGATCCCCGTATTTATGCAATCACTTTTCGTCGAAGTGGTGGCGGAATCTAAAATATTGTTAGACTGTTTTGATGCATAGCGAAATTGTCCTCAGGCATTCTGCAGCTACGTAAAATGAATCACAGTAATCAGTGAGTAACGCTTGTCTTGTATCAGTCAGTCGGAGAATATGTTCTGAAATCGAATGATCTTCAGTAAATGACAGTCATTTATAGTAATACTTTCATTCAGTTTATGGCATTGTTGGAAGCCACGTATTGAACCTCCAAGAATGATATGAGGTAGAGCCAGAGATTTTTGGAAAGAGAACGGAGATTACAGCACAACATCGATCTACTGCTGAAACCATATGTTCCACTCGCTTTGCTAGGCCATTGGTCAATAAACTATCACGACTTGCGTGCTCACTAACTTGTATCTGCAATTTCTATGGAGATTGAAACTTGTGTTAGCCTGAGCCTTGATAAATGATGTTTCCAAGGAATCACTCTGGGCGGTATTCACTTCTTAGTGAACTTCAGTCGGTGTGTAAGAAGCTGAACAGCGAATTTACACTGTTATTTTTAGACACATCATGAACGTTTCAGTCTCAAGTGCATTCCGATGCAACTATGTATTCCCACATCTCACAGTTCTGTAAACTAGGGAAAATACTCCAGTTTCTTCGATAAGTTCACGCAGTGGACCTAAACATATCAAAATATTTCAGCTGATGAACTGATTCTAGCTTTGTTGAATCGTAAAAATGAAAAGTTGCTTCAACATGAGTAACAATTTCGTGAGAAATGGCTGATAATAGCTGAACTAAAAGCTGTACAAGCTGACCTTCTTATTGCTCTCCAGAGAATAAGACAGTTCCCCTCTGAAAGTATTTTTGAAACGAGTATGAAACAATTTATAAAATTATATTTGTAAAATCTCAGCGAAATTGAAATGATTAATTCCAACGTTTCGTTCGGCAATCTGGTCCGAACTTCTTCAGGGAAATTAATCGAATTAACATAACAGAGGTTTATATATAAAAGGAACAACTCATGTTTTTAATTTTTGTCCAATCATGAGTCATGCATCAGTCATCAACATGTATAATAAATAAATAAAATAGTATGTTTATATATATATAAAAGTACATCTCTTTTAAATTGTTTGTCCAGTCATGTGAATCAATAAACAGCTATCAATAGGTATAGTAAACAAAACAAAACAAAATCTTTAATCTGAACTGTGATCAAAATTTGACCTCAGGCTATCAAAATTAGTCTACTTTTGTTAAAAATATATATGTGTATATGTGTTATGCAGTATCAATGGTGTGTGTGTGTACATGTGTGTATGTGTGTGGGTGAACAGTCATAAAACATTTGTTATTCTCATATGAGCTATGATCAAGATTTGACCGGAAAGTTACAAAATAATTGAGATGTTTTTACAAATATAATATAATTTTATAGATTTGTTATTCTCTCCATAAAAGGACGTAGACAATCGGGAATTTGATCCAGTGTGACTAGTTGTTGAAAACATATCCAATTTATTTATTAGTCAGGATTTGCCATGCATCAGCTAAGATCACACCTTCACGTCTGTTCAAACTGTTGGGATTCACCCATATATGTAGGGCTTCTGCAGTCAGTCTTTCTTTCGCTGAGATTTTACAAATATAATTTTATAAATGTCTACTTCTCACTCAGCGCTCAATTATTTTGCAACTATCCGGTCAAATCTTGATCACAGTTCATATGAGTATGAAACAAGTTAGGCAGGGTTTTAAAAAAATTGAATCACTAGACATATTCAAGTCTTTTTTATATCCCTGAAGGATGGTAACATTTGTTATGTACCCAGTTAAATATTCAGCCTTCCAACTCAACGTATTCTATTTCAATCAATTAATAAATTTATGACATAAAACCAATTGACTTTAGATTTACTCATATATGAGAAATTTACAAATGTCAGTTTTGACAACATCCTCCATTACTCTTCAGCAAAAAAAGAAACTCGGTAGATTAGCAAGGTAGACAAAAGTGAAGTTATTTCTACTCCACTAAACCTACATAACTGTTAATCTCCAGGTCATGCAATCGTCTGAAACATTTTATCAAAAAAAAAACAAATACACTAATTCCTTCATTTCATTCACATATTTTATATGGGGAGGAGAAGGTTTTTCTCTTCGTAGACTTGGGTATGCAAATAACACTGACGGAATTATCCATCATTTGCATAAAATCAAGTGAAATATTTATGGTACACATTCACTTCCGTTTCTTTTCCACTTTCCAATCCGACTGTAGCAGAGATACTTGAATATGTTGAACCCACCGATCAATAAGGTGAACAAACTGGTACGTCTAAAGTTGACATGTTATGGTCACGGTTATTCTCAGTAAAGTCTGCTGTACCATCTCACACTAATAACATATAAATTAGTGAAAATCACCTGAACTATTCCGTTAAGCAGCTATACAAATCCGATTTTTTCTCGAGTACCACACATGTAGGACAAAACGTGATTGCCTAACTAAACTTAAACCACAGTAGTAACTTGGGATCTACTGGAATATTCCCACCAAGGTGGAGTCAAAGCTCCGTCAGCAAGAATATCGTGTCAGACAATTTACGCAGACAGCTTAAGGTCAGAATGATTTGAACCCATTAAAACAAAACAACACATTATGAATTTTTATGACATCCACAAGCAGAAAGAAGAATTAAAATTATAAATTAAACAGGAATAAACGCAAACCGTAGGGATTCAGGGAACAGACAACGTGAAAAAGTCAGAAGAATGATATACACCATAAAAAAAATAGGATCAAAATTGCATAATTACTTAAAATACCCAAACAAGTATCAATATTGTAATCGCATTGTTTATGAGGGATTTGCCAGACAATTACTCTATTACGCATACTGGACGATCTCTACTAGGCTGCAAATCACTTCACCAGGTTATCCATTCAACAAGCGTTTTCAAGATGAGATATGCTTTTGAAACCGATAGAAACCTTCGCCTGAAGCTTTAAGTTCAAAACGATATACCAATCCCTCAAATATTTCTGTTTGATTCTGAGAAATCCTTCCGTAATCTTGACGAAACATTCGGGAAGATCTCATTTATTTGAAATGTGTAATGAATTTGTACAACACACTTCGGCCAAACAAGACTAGTTCACATGAATAAATTCGCTGAAGCCTAAGTCTAATTAAAGCCTAAGGCTGATATATGTGTTGAAAAGTTATTCAGTTTCTCCAGATGTTAGTTTGATTGGTTTCAGTATTTCATCATGAACTGACATCAGTTAGAGAACCATTGGAAAACCTGGGAGAACTGGACAGTTGTTCTGTCCTAGTTTGGGGCTCTTCAGCAATATGCATCGATAGGGCTTCCAGCGCAGGACCTCCTAGTAGACCATTGAGCCAAAGGGACCCTATCCAATGGTCCATAACTTCCAGATTCTGCCGCTTCAAGGTATGGCGCGACCACTAGCAAATGTCATCGGTAAGTATTTGAACTACCACCCGACCTGCTCTACCCCATAGGTAATGATGTCCCAACAGAACCAAGTAACTACCTACCTGAATAGGGTCAGACACTACTGAGCATCACACAAATATTCATGTATTGGTTGGTATGGATTTGATTGGTTATCATCTCTCCCAGCCTGCCTTGATACTCGCATTTTAACAGCAAGATTCAGTTGACTTGAAATTTTCATTCCTTTCTCACGTCATTTTCCTACATCTTATCTGTGACCTTGAACTGTGAGCCATATGTCCTGAATTCACAAAAAATTGCTATGCTTTACTCTATGTTGCCTTCGATACAAACACATTGGATAACATGCGTCATCAAAATGTTCTAAATGTGTTGCTCAGTACCGGTTTCGGATATATTATGTCTTCATGTTGTTTTGTTGAAATTCACGTCCTGTGTATTTTTTTTTAATCTTTCTTTAGTTCAAGACAAATGATGGGAACACCAACGAACTTTAAAGTTTCCACGTCTAGTTTAGCAATTTCACAATCCACTTTTTCAACTCCAACAAAAGTCGTTACTTTCAACTGTGATACTACAAATACTCAAATACCCTTGGTGACATTCACTTCAGAAATGCCAAATTCACTATTGAAAGCCTCCAATATTGAAATATCTCCTGCAATTATTGAATATAGACCACAACCGATTGATATGTGTCCACATTCCACAAACAGTTACACATTACCCTCAAATTGTTCTTTTATACCAATTAGTTCACAGGATAGATTATGCACAAATGAAAATCTTTCAACCATTCCAGCTGATTGTGTTGTAAATTCATCATCGATTTTAATTATTCCAGCTAATACATTTCCTTCAGTTACATTTCAATGTTCAACTTGATGATGATTTTGTTTGATTTGTTTAGGCATTTCATAATTCCCGCTCTTTTTTTCAAAACGAAAATGGTCAACAAATTCAATTTTTCAGAAAAAGCCCTTATTATTATTGTTCACTTGTTAGTTGTATAGGAAACAATAGAAATCTGAATAAAACGTTCATCCAACCAACATTAGATTGTATAATAATAATAATAATAATGGGAGAAGTGAAAGCACGTTTTACAAAAATCAAAGTACTACTTTTGTCATTATTTTGTATTAAAGAGGAACGAAATCTTTCCTTTTTCTTTTCTATTATCATTTATTTTCTAACATTATTTTGTGCTCCATATTCTGATGTTCAGATGCTAACCTCTCATTCATCTAAGAGTTAAAGATGTTCTTTGAAGTTTGATCGGTGTATATATGTTTGTGTAAAAAAAGTGTACATAAAAATTAACGTTCGTGTATATACATAAAATTTCTCGATTAAATAATAATGTCACTCTTGAATTCCTCTTCTATTGAAGATTTGCTATCGTCGAAGATGTTGTCGATTAGGTAATTATCATGATTTTATCATCCGTGTGACATATCCAAATTTTCGGTTTGACTTTTGACGAAAGGATATGCGATGAAACTTTCAACAATCAGTACTGATATAGTCGATCTCATAGGCATCCTTTTTATCCATTCAAATATTTGACCACTAGACTGAAAATATGGCAATGGTCATCATTTTATTTTCGAGTTCTAGGAGATGTATTCAGCATTCCTGAGCAATTATTGCATGGTCTGTTTGCCTGTTTTTCATCCCCTCGAAAATGTGTAGTGCCATGATATTGAAAGATACTGACTGTGTTTTAAAACTTCATTTCTTTTCCTCTAGAAGTGTGGGTGACGGATTATACACTGGATTCTGTTAGATGAAATCGTTTTCTGTAGAGTTTTTTATATGTATACCATGATGGGAATCATAAAATTTCCTTTTAAGGCGTTTTGATGAATAGGCAAACTACAACCATCGAAGTTAAACTTGTTCCAGATGCATTCATTTGTCTTACACAATCCAGGAATTTAAATGTATCTTTCAAGCAGCGCTTCACTATTAAGTTTCTCACAAGTTACAGGTTTTTGCCAGCCATCATGCCAAGTAATTTGTTAACCATTCTCCAGGTAACGTAAGATTACCACTACGTTCAAATATCGTTTGTAAGCATACAAGTTATTTTATCATCCAGTAATAGTTAAGCTGAACTCTGTAATTAATTAGCATTGTGAATACAAACCTCTTGCATAACTGTACACATTTGAAATGAAGTTTAAAAAAAATGATCTCTTCGAGAACATATCTGTTCCTAATTGAATCTCACAAGGAATTTTATACAAATTTCCAAATAAAATGCACCTAAAAAGAAGAGGAAAAGTGAAAGGTGAATAATTTGGCTAACTTATGGGAAAAATGCGAACTAAATTTACTGAATATGAAATTTCAAACACGTTATGAAGAAAATACAATATGATATAATCTCGCGGTGTTATTATTATTATTAATTCTTATTGTTTCCTTTAATTCCTAGAGAAACATAGGGCTTCAGCCGTGCGTCTCCATTGCGTTCGTTTCTCTGCTAGAGTCTTCACCTGGCTCCATCTCTGCCCACACGTTTTCATCTTCCCTTCACATGACCTCCTACAAGTCACTCTTGCACTGACGACCAACTCGCCGCTTCCCTTTCGGGTTCCACTCAAGCAATGGCTTGTCTAGTGATGTCACTTAATGGTTTCCTCAGAGTATGGCCAGCCAATCCATCTCCATTTCTTCCTGCCTATTTGTTTCACAATCGGTTCCTGCTGTGTTGGTTCGCTCATTGCCAGAAATCTCTGTTGCTGATCTTTTCTGGCCGGCCATCTGATCTTGAGTATTTAGCGAAGACAGCTGTTAATGAAGGTCTGTAGTTTGTTTGAGATGCTCTTTATGACGCGCAGTGCAAGTCTCTGATCCATATAGTAGCACTGACTTCACATTGGAGTTGAAAATCCCCACGGTGTTATACAATCATATTTATTAATAACGTTTCGAACACTATGTATTACTGCTCATATGGCATATCAAAGTACTCATACAAATTTCCAACGTGGTTTATACGGTTACACTATTCCCTACCTCTTGATTTGATTAGTAGTAATCTTCTCCATATTTCTGGTATGAGTGATGAGTAATTCCTATTACACTTGCTGGATGTAGATTCTATGAACATAGGTTAATTAATGCACCTGTCACTCCACCTACCTAGATGACTGTTTAGAATTTTAACTCTGACACATTCTATTGTGTGACTATGTGTTGACGCATGCTTTACATTTTTTAAGCTTTTTCCTAAATTACTTATCTTCGCGAAGTCAATCATTCTAGCCTTAGCTAAATTCTTATGTTCTAACTGTCTGACTATTCCCGATCTTTTAGTTTGACCTATGTATTTGACTTAACTCACAGTGATTGCAAGGTATTTTTTAAATAGTATAATTTTGTCTAGTTGGGTCTACTGGATGCTTTTAAGCGTGTTTGCAGGTTTAGATGCCGCCTTAATCCCGGCATTATTAAGAATCCTACTTAGGGTTTCAGTTGTTCCCGCCTTATATGGATACACTACTGCAGATGACTTATATTCTTTCTTAATCATGTTGTACTTATTAGTTTTAACAATAATCTTTTACTGTGCTTTTTACCATTTTTGATATTCCTAATGAATTTTGTAGGATCGTGCATAATAGCAACCCTTCTTCTATCTGTTTTATTTCATCATTTAGGTCTTATTTTGTACTACCTAGTGCTACTGCTCGTGCCTTTACACGGGTGAAGAAGCTAGAGATACGTTCTGTTTTGTTTAACACTGTGAAAGCGTCATTCACATATTGTAGGGGAGACATCACACATCCACACACCTACTCAAATTATCAACACTGATCATTTTGTTTTCAAGTATATAATGATACTATTTAGGTAAATCATTAAAAAACGTTACAAGTGAACAGATTATTTGAAATAGGACTAACGAAAAGGCTACAGTCACAACAAGCTGTACTGCTTCATTTTTATAGAATGAATCTTGATGTAGCAAAACATGAAATGAAGAAGCTTGTGAGAAATAACTTTAATGAGCATGGCATGTTTTATTCTTGACTTTCTCTGTGGTGATTACATTTCGCTCTCTTCTGTTTATGTAAATACTTTCAGATGTTCCTCTGATATAATTGCGAAATGTATCCGAATTTTTTCCTTGAAAAATACTTCTTGAAGGCCTTTGAAGAAAACAGAATTATTCTAGCTACACAAATACACAACTCATTAGAATGACTAAAATAAATGTAACATTTCACTGTTACATAAATTTAGCTTTCCTTATTTGGAGGAGTGTAGTTCAGCTAATCCTCTGCAGCTAAATAGTAAACAATCGTTTCAATGAGTACCGGTTTTCTTTGACAGCAGCGGGTAGTACAGAATATTGAAGTACGTTTTATTAGACATATTTCAAAATTCATTGACATTAAGTTATATTACTACTTATAAAAACAATAGGTATATTTCAGTCAAAATGTGAGAAATGCTCACCGTTACGTACTGCATAGCATTCACTCTACATCGAGGATTTTCAAGTGAAATAATAAACTTAGCCAATATTTTTATGGCCAGTCTGGAACAGACAAAGCTAAAGTGTGCATCCGGCGGAACAACAGCCTACTATAGATACGTTGATGACACAATAATTGTATGCAATGATTTCAGTCACACTTCGTCTCTATTAGACTCTTTCAACACTTTACACAAGCATCACTTTCACGATGGAGCGTGAAGATGATGAAAAATTCCATTTTTTGAACGTAAAGTTGGAGAGAAAATATGACGGGACACTCGTAACATCTGTATATCATAAAGACATATTGAGTGGTCTTTACTTGAATTTCAACAGCTTCTGCCCAGTGAGATACAAACAAACGCTGGTGCAAACTTTTTTCTCTAGAGCAAAGAGAGTATGTTCACCAAACAAACTAGACAGTGAACTAATGCCTCTTGAAAAATGCTTGAAAGAAAATGGTTATCCACAAAGTTTCATTAACCAATATGGCAAGAATGAACTCAAGAAGCTTGATACAGCTAGAGTCAGTAAGAAGCCTATTTTCAGCCAACTCGACTAGAAGGGCGATGACATAATGAGAATGTTAAATAAAAGGTTAAGCAGAGCCCTGTCTAGGAAGTATCCTGCAACGTTATTAGTCTCTCTATTCCGAACAAACTCCTCAATGGTTCAGTCAAAGATTGACAAGTACCCCTCACATGTTACGCGCAAATGTGTATAGCAATTCACATGTATCTGCGGGAGCAGTTACATTGAAAGAACAGATTCTGCGAACAAGTACCGAGGAGCCTCCGGTTAAGAGGACCGAATTATTTAAGCTCTCCAATCATCAAACACCTGATCAAAACAGGACACCGAGTAGATGTGCTGGATTCATTCTAAGTAATTAACAGACAAAGTACTTCAATTCCTCTCAGATTTGCTGAATCTATAGCAATAAAACGATTGAAGCTTTACTTATGTGTCCAAAAGGAATCCGTTGTTGGATTTCAATTACCTTTGTGACTCACTTCTTAGTAACTCTTTGTTTTCTAATTTTGTTTACTTATCTTTTCATTCCCCCTTCCTTTATTTTTCGCTTGACGCTCTTAAGAGATAATTTTTCTTGATTTTCTGAGTTCTGCTCACTGTATTACATCATCGAATTCTCGTCTGACCTCATGTGCACTGAAATTGTTAAATTTTGATCTTTTCTTATCTAATTACGTAACTATTACTAATTTTATTTTGTTATCACACCAACAACACAACTGCTAATTAATTTTTTTCAATAAACATCTGTCTAACAAGATATATATATGTTTGTCACCATGACGCTCTGACAGTATGCTTGATAATGGACAACAGTTTGTTAAAATTGTACACTTTTTTATTTTATTAAAGAATTCAGGTTGTACGCAGCTGATGAGAACAGACGGAATAAAATGTATCCAGATTATTCTGCGCCAATGTTTCTTCTTTCTTTGTTCAGAAATAATAAACGACAGTGTACCTTGTGATGCAACGGTCTTCAATCGGAAAAAATTAACCCAAGCCTTGTGATGATAACTTTCTTTCCTCTCGTTTTAGAAATTCACAGCGTTAAGTTGGAAGTCAAGTTAAAAAAAGGGCGTCACTCAAAGATATAACCGAATGACTGAAACAATAATTATTGGAGAAGATTTGGTGTGAAAATTGATGTTGCTCGGTGATTTAAGCTGCCCACGGATACTGCAGTGATTTGATTAGAATTCAAGCTAGTTTTGCATTAATCATCGCATGTAAACCAATACTTGAATAACAATGAGATGCTCTTTGACGACTGGCCCTATTCAGGTAGATTGTTACCTGGGATTTCAGTGGGAAGTCGTGACCAGTAGGGTGCAGGAGGTCGGGTGTGAGGACAAATACTCGCCGAAGACATTGGCTAGGAGTTGCGCTATATTGTGAATTGGCAAAAGTTAGAATTCATGGGCCATTGGATCGGGTCCCAGTGGCTTAATGGTATACGAGCTCGCCTTGTAACCAAAAGGTCCTAGGTTCGAATCCCGGTGGGTACGTACTGCTGAAGAGTCTTAAACAAGGCTGACGAAACAGCTGTCCAGTACTCCCAGGTTTTCCAATGGTCCTCTAAGCAATGTCGGTTCATGATGAAATCCTGTAACCAAACATACTTTTATTCGTTCAAATCTATTGCATACATGACTCAAGGCAATAGAAGATATCTAGTGATAATCTGTAACATTTTTGTGCAGCATAAACACCGCAAGTATTTTACCTTATTTTAGAAAAAGAAATATACGATTCAGTTGGAATAGCTCTGAATAACTGACCTGAACACATTGTTTCAACATATTGTTTCCTTTCTAAAATCATAACGCTTACTAATTCAATATATCTCACTTTGGGTTATTCTTCTTTTTATTACTATCGTCGGCATTAAAGATTTTTTAAATTTCCCGTGATCTACTTTCTATCAGATTTCATTGGACGCCATATTATCTTCTATCACTTTTGTAAACAAAGAAGGCGTTTCTTACAGTTGGTAGATTTATGCGTAAACGTCACACTGGAATATCCTAAAATATAACAACTGCGTTCATATCGCATATGCATATGTAAATGTCACTGAAACGCTAGACAAAATTTAGATAAATCAGGAGTTGAAATGTCATTGTGTGGGCTATTTCGGTGAACTATTTATTGAAATTTATTAGTTACCCTCACTGAAGACCTTTATGTTATTGATAAAACAGCAAATAGAAGGACCTTCATTGAATTCTAGATTTTCCCGTCTATTGATTGCACCGAAGTAGTACTCGGTCTCAGGTTGACATGTCGGCTTCTTGTGCAGATGCTTCGACGATGGATTCAATGAAACAATTAATATGACCCGTTGCACAAGAGGTTGCTCTCATGACCGAAGTGTTCTAGGGGATAATGCCTATTCTCAACGTAGCGTGCACACTATAAGACTTTTTCTGAATTTATACAAATATTGAATCCCTATGTGTACCTGATTACATACGCTCTTTACGCAATAGTACGTCACTTAGCCTTGTTTTAGCAAATATGTCCTAGAAATTGAAGCATGCATGAGAATCTTGTGCAAAATGATATCATGCTTCACACCACTAAGATTATTCATGATGCACACGCCATACAAGTTCACTATGGAACATGAAAGTGACGGAAAGTTCCACTTCCTCGACATCGCCATGGAACGCCTAGAAGACGGTAGTCTTCAAAAGTCAATTTATCGTAAGTCCACATGGAAGGACAATACTTACATTTTAATAGCTTTTGTCCAAATAGCTATAAACGAAAAATAAAGAAATTGAGTTCTGAAAACATTGAAGAGCAAGGCCTCAAAATTCATCAACAAGTATGGAAGATCTGAAGTCGCAAATGAAAAACAAATCACAGTGGGAAAAAAGCCAATCTACTTTGAGCTTGATTATAAAGGTGAAAACATTACAGCGATGATCAACAGAAAGCTGAGTACATCACTAGCCATAGCCTATCCTGCAGCTAAGCTCGTTCCCGTCTATCGAACAACTTGCCCTTTGGTGCAATCAAAAATCGACAGATATCCTTCTAATGTGAACTCCAACTGTATATACAATTTTACATGCATCTGCGGGAGCAGTTACATTGGAAAGACAGAAAGAAGGGCATATCTACGATTTTCTGAATATGTACCAAAAAGCTTACGTCTAAAGGGAACAAATTCTTTAAACACTGCCATCGCCAGGCATCTCCTCGACACGGGTCATGAGGTGGAAATCGAGAAATCCTTTCAAATTATCAATAGACAAAGGAGCTCCATTCTCCTTAAGTTTGCCGAAGCAGTTTCTATCAAACGCTTCAAACCAGATTTATATGTTCAGAAAGAAGCAGTTACTAGTCTTTCCTTGCCATGGTAACTGGATGTCTTTATTCTGTACTCTGATTACGTAATCTCTG
Source organism: Trichobilharzia szidati (assembly GCA_944472155.2). Taxonomy (NCBI): domain Eukaryota; kingdom Metazoa; phylum Platyhelminthes; class Trematoda; order Strigeidida; family Schistosomatidae; genus Trichobilharzia; species Trichobilharzia szidati. The sequence continues at coordinate 12,391,495 of OX235277.1, forward strand.
TCTTACTCACCCCTCTTTTTATAATTATAATATTGCTTGTCTATGTTTCTATGACGTGATCTGAACTCAGTACATTGTTATCAAATTTATTATTTACTCATCATCTTACTCATCTCTCGTCTTTATTACGAAACTCTTTTGCCATTGTATGCATACATTTATTTTGACTTGAACTGCCTGTGTAAAAACTATATAAGCACAATTTTCTGAACACTTTTCACTAATTGTGGAACCTTCTGTCAACTGACAAAATGTAAAATTCGCAAGTATGTTAAAACTTTTTTGTACTTAAACCTCAGATTTATTGTGCGTCGGTGGCACAGTGGTTAGGACTCTCGCCGACCATGCACATGGTCCGAGGTTCGATTCCCAGCCGGCGCTCACCCGATATCTATGGTCGGCCTCCACTTTTGGGCTACCGATATCCATGCTGAAAATTCCATACTTGTACTGAAAAGACGGTGTGGCATCAAGCTGTAATCAAAATAAAAAAATAAATAATAAAATTTAGGCTGTAAGCAGCTGATGAGTAGCCGACAAAATAAATGATGGTACCACATTATTCTGCACAAACCACTGTTGTTCTTGCTTTATTTAAATGCCTTAACGTTTGAAACTATGGGCACTGGGTTTCAGCCTTGGTGGGAACATCATCACTCACTGGAGAATACAGGCATATCTAGATGATGAGTTCCAAATAGGACGAAAAGCGCATCTTGGATTCCACTGCTAGTCACCATCCACCAATTAAATTCTGAATAGAAGGAATGTTTACAATGTTATCATTGTGTGTACTACACGTATACTGATAAAGAGCTTAAGTAAAATAAATGTTTTGCAATTAGTAGTGTTCTTTAAACTGCTTGGTTTAGTTGTGGGGATAAAACTAAAATTAATCAAAGCTCTCACCCAGAAGCTGTCTATTCAAGTTCCATAAACATCTCATTCAGACAAATATGAAAGCCTCTCTAATTCTATCAGTGAGTTCAACTACGACCCAATATCTGGTCTTGTATTTGATGCATGGTTCAACTGTTATAAAGACGTTTTCCGTATTGAATGCTCCATGTTTGATTATGCTACCAAAGTCCGATTGTTACTGCAAAAACGTGGTACCGTTGAGCACAACAAAAATGATAATTTCACTCTGCCTAAGAACCCATGTGAGTTATCTTTTGGTGAGACAGTCACATTTTTTATCACACATTTTTGGTGAACAGTCATTCATGTTTAATATTTGGTATCAATGTATTCAATTGACAAAAATGCCTTCCAATGACTACGTCACTTACGCTGGCAAAGTGAACAGGGAATGTGAAAGTTTCAATTCACACCAAAATGACAACAGATTAGTTCAAGCGTTTGATTTTTTTTGTGGTTTGAAGAACCCAGAAGATGCTGACATAAGAACTCGACTTCTGTCACTTGTGATATAAGACCCGAAAGTGACTTTACAAATGGTTACAACAGAATGCCAACGCTTAATCAACTTGAAGAACGACGCTGCTATGGCGGAGTGCAAACGACAGCCATCTGAATTTAGTTCAATTAACGCCGTGACAGCTCTCCCGACGATCATTAAGCACATAGCAAGAAATTCTGAGAATTCAGCTAAACCTCCGTCAGCGTGCTAATACTGTGGTTCATGGCACTTTGTCAACTGTTGTCATTTCAAGTTGAAACAACCTCCACAGGTACAGACCATTTCCACAACTTCCAAAGTCGATTTTACCAGCAAACGCAAGTACATAACGCTATCTATTAACAGCAAGCCTATTGGTATTCGGTTAGATACGGCATCAGATATCACCTTAATTCCCCGAACCACGTGGAGCAAACCTGGGTGCCCAAAGATTCTGTCGACGGAGGATATCTCTGAGATTGCCTCTGGAGATAAACTGACACCTATGGGTGAGATAAATTGCCATGTTCAGTTTGGTCAGCATCAGTTCAGCTCTATTATTTCAAAATAAATATTTATTTATGACACGGAGCAGTTAATTACACTACATTATGAGTGTCACTGTTATTTAGATAAATGAAAAAGTGAATCCTCCTTAGTATTGTTTGCATCTCACACCTCTCCAAATCGCTTGATGCTTCATCTTTTAAACTCAGTATATCCAAATGAAAGTTCACTAGCTACAGAGTGTTATACGGGATACTGTGTTGACTTTCGTAGAGGATTGATGACTGATATGTGTCACTTATCACACATGATACATATTCTAGATTCGTGAGCAAGAATCAAATCAAAACACAGAAACTCGAATGTTAGATAGGCACAAATTTCTTAAAGGTGTTTCCCTGTTGATATTTAACTTCAAGGTGCAACTTCTTTTACTGTTAGCAGTATTAATATTATACTTTTGGGTCCGTATAGGGGTAAAAACTTCAACTGTACACCTTTATTTAGCTTCATTCTCAGCTGTTCCTTTTCTAGATTGTTCTAAGATTGTTTGCAAGGTTAAATCTCGTGCCCATATGGTCTCTTCCATGTCATCTTTTGGTCTACACCCAACTCGCCGATAGTCTCTCACCTGCGTTCCACTCGAAGGCCCGTCTGTCGTGTGACATCTGAAAAGTCTCCCTAGCGTGTATCGAATTCATCTCCATTTACTATTGGGTATTAGTTAGGCGAAAGGTTCTTGGTTGGCTCTTTGCCAGAGTTGTTTGTGGCTTACATTTTCTGACCCTCCAGTGTTCGTTATCGAGAGAAACCAGCTGTTAAGAGAAATTCGTAACTTATTGAAAATGGATTTCGCAATTCACCGAGTCACTAAACCATAAAGCCCTGGCTTGAGCATAATGCTAAAAATCTGAAACCTGTTCATTATGCAGAACTCGTACCTTTAAAAAACAGTTTGTAGTCATTTTGAGGTCCAAAATTACCTTGCGTAGTACTAGAATCTTATATGATCACTACTGCAGGTAAGTTCTCTCATGTCCCGAAAGTAATCATGACACAACAATGACCTCCTTGGAATAAATCCAGAAAGAAGAATGGTAACATTAAAATTTCTTCAGGTATCGAATCCTGAAATTTTCATAAACAGTACCTTCTTTGGCAGTATGATTTAGCTACTGGAAGTTTCTTGATTCATGTTTCTTTCAATAAACTTGATAGATTTGATGAATATCCCGGAAGAGTGTTTGATCTTGAACTCAGAGGTAATGATTTTAGTGAAGTTATCAAAAGTTATCTTTCAGAACTTATACTTCTTTGGCTACAACAGCGTATTTACTCTTCTTTTATCACTTGACTTCATCCAGCTTCACCTTGTCTTCCTCTTCTTTACCGTATTGTGTTGTATTCACCGTACTTTTGACTTTTGGACAACGCGGTGTACTCTATAGTTGTTTATTTGATTCACCTCTTTTAGTTACATCCGGCCGGGATAAACAAGTGTTAAGCTGGGCTTCAAACGAGCAAAATAGTAATCCAGTGTTTCTGGCTAGTTGGTAAGATTTCACATTGGACTGTTCAAATAGTAAGTCAGTATGAAAATTGTGGATTTCATCCACCAATATACCTATTTGATAATCTTATAAAATTTTGTAATCCCACTAAACATCATGTTAATTACCTTTGCTTTTGTTAGACGTATATTGATTGCGCAATAAAAATGCCTTTTTCCGTAAATTAACTATGACCATACAGCTAAAATTGAGGTTGTTGAGTGTGGAAATAATTCTTCTGCGAACAAAAGTCGTTTTTTTAATAATATCTAAATAGGTGTATTTTGGTGTAGTTGGGTTCTCTGAGTTGGATGATTTATTTGCGAAACTTTCATTGCCCTTTAGTTTTATTCCTTTATGTTCCCAGTGGAACACATTAGCTTCAAGCTAGAGGCTTGAAGTTTCAGTAGCAGTGGTATTTATTTTTACGGGATGGGGTTGCTAGTCTCATGCACAATCTTCCCCCTTTTACCAGTCTTATTACTGGCTTAGTAAGGTGAAGAACTACGTCGGACGAGATTCAAACCCCAGACCACATCTGTGGTCGGCTAGCATTCTACCGATGTGCCACCAACGCACTTTCATTGCCCTACTAGGCAATACATTCAGTACTGTTTTCAATTTGAAGACTTCAAATTGAAGTATACGCTGAAGATTTTGCTTAGCTGGACAATAACAACTTTAGAAATAAACCATCCAGCTCAGCGTACACAATCACATCAAAACCAACCACATGAGCTACAAGTTAGGTATATTTCATGAATAAAGGAAAATTCAAACACTTAACATTTAATCTGTGGGACAAAGAGAACATGACAAGGAATTAGAGGCAGAGGAATTGACCAAAGCAAATGTGTCACTTCGATAGATGTAACTGCAGCTTATTCGGACCCCTTTGACTTTTTTGAAATAATCATTTCTGAATTTGTAAACTTTTCGGATATTTGTCTTCGTTTGCTTGAAGTATCATGAATATGACTACTGCTCTGAATGATTTAGTGTGACTGGAAAACGGTTACTGGGATACTTCATGTAGACTGCTAGTTAATTTGTGATGTTTTACAAAACTTCGTCTTTTCCTAGACAGCTTCAATAGCCGACACGTATTGAAAATACGCTGATATCAGAAAAGGTAATAAGATGTCTTCTCTTAAAATTCACTCTACTGATTTATCCTTCAACAAAATTAGGTGTGAAAAATATTCAAGTATGATGAATGCAAAGTTGGTCAAATCGAAAAATTTTCCCTATAGACATTTTGATATAAAGTCCTTCTTCCCTTTAAGGGTGTCTTTTCCTCTTTAGTTTTTCTTAAATTTTTGGTTTTTCTTAGCTTTTATTATCAAAGTAACATTTTTATTCATATTGTTTTATAATTTATACCCCCTGGTTAAATTATTTCAGCTCTATCAAATTCTGTATTTATACTGCTCACATTTATTATTAGTTTGGCGTATGTTGGGGCTTGTCTTGGAAAGGATCATTAAGGAAGGCGGAATGGAAGCTTGTGGAGAGCTTTGGAGCTAGCTAGAAATTGTGGTAGAAATCTGAATGGGATGAAGATGAGCCGCTGAAGTCATATAATCCATTCGGAACCTCAGAGATGAATAATAAATAAAATAACTGTTGTCTAAAGATACGTAGAAAAGATTTCAGTATTATGTCTTCAAACGAAGCATAAAGTTACCCACCATACTTGCCCACTCTATTACTTCCATCTTAAAGAATCAATGGCATTAGTATACAAGTAATTTACATTATGAACTGGTCAAAATCGGTCAATATCCATAAAAACGCGATGAGGAGAAATTGTTTTAGCTCATTTGGTTTCTTTCCAGTAAAATAGATTCACCCCACTTCAGAAAACGGAAACCATTAGGATGACCTCTACGCAGAATTTGTATTCGAACACAAGATCAATTTTTAAGATTACTGCATTTTAAATCATGCAAATATTTGAAATTCGTGTGCATTTAATGGCTGTATTTTCTAATTGCTTACCCAATATCCTATGGGATAATGACTATAGCTGAGGACTGGTCTAGTGATATTAACTGGTTAATAAGCTAACGAACTATAGGTCATGCATGAAATAGCCATTCCTTATGGATTGAAATAACTGGTGTAGTGATTTTTGCACCGGATATGATTGTAAGATTGAATACTCAATAAGTAGATAATCATTACTCAACCTTCATATACGGAAAATAAAATCAGATGTTTCTACAAATATGGTTACTTAACGATTTGGAAACACCCATATATGTGTGAAAATTCTATTCTGTTTACTCTGAGTTATATCTGATAGACTACAAGACTTGTCAACCAAGCTAATAACTAGATTACTACGACTTATGGCGTGATAATGTCACTCTCCTTCGGTAAAACAAAATCAGATGTTCTACAACGCTTGCATCCGACTTTCTCCTCAGGGCAAAGTTCATACGGGGAAACTACAAATGATACCACCGACATAACAGTGTATAGCTAATGACCGACTAAAATATTCGAGGTAGTTTCAACAGTAACAAGAGTTCTATACAATATGTTGTACTGAAGTGACCAATATTTTATACTTTCATATTAGGCTTTATGTCACCAGCATACTTCTATGTGACTCATTATCTTCTTCGCTCATATAAACAAAAGTCAGCGCAAATACTACTTTCTTCCTGAACAACAGAATACCGCCTTTAATTTATTAGATTCAACTTTAACCCCGCAGTGTACCTAAATTATTGAATAAGTGGAAACCCAACTTTATAACGTGATACGCTTGTTAATTTTGTTAACGGATATCTAATTGCTGAAAGGTCACGTCAAATATATGAACACTGAAAGGAAACATATGTTGTGCAGTACATCTCAGTATATCATTCCATCTGCCTTTAGTCAAAATCTCTTCTTGACTACGTAAAAACTGTGGTATAAAAATCTGGAATCTTTTTTGAGTGTTACTGACTAACTGTGTGGTTGAGTTCTTGGTTTTATCCAATTGTATTTAAGACTACAGGATCAGTAGGGAAGAGAATGGTGTTTCAGATTTGATAAATCAATCAGTTAGAACAGGATCGATCAATAAAAGTTAAGTGTTCAAGAATTCGTTTTTTGAAATTTGATTGATTGGCTACAGGGTTTCCTTATTAGCTGACATTGGTTAGGGTACCAATGGAATACCTGGGAGCACTGAATAACCGTGTCGTCCTAGTTCGGGACTCTTCGTCAGTACGCACACATCACCAGGGTTCAAACCTAAAACTTTCTGGTTACAAAGCAAGCTCGTATACTATTCAGCCACTAGGACCTGATTCAATGGTTCATGAATTCTAACTTGTACTAATTCGTGATTAAGCGCGACCACCATCATCGTGATATTCACTAACAAATCGATAATATTAAAAACACTAGTATTGTTAATGACGATTATTCTGGAATATTCTATGCATACGAACATATATATTTATGTATACAATTGTAAAGCCAGAAGAGGAAATTATCGAAAAGGATATCTTTCGCTCAATTTTTTCTTCTAAATTCTAAAGTAACAATTACTCCCACATTAAAATTCTACAATTTGTTACTTTTAACTTATTTACGTAGAGACGAGAAAAATAAATCTCCCACAGAAATTGTAATATTGTATGTCTGAACATTTTTATAAGTGGAGTTTCATTAACATCATCAAAACTCATTAACTCATTAACTGCATTTATCTAACTGGTTTTATGTAAAGCATATTGGCTTGTCATTATCCTTAAGCAAAAATTATATCCTGCTGATTCTATGTAAGAAAAAGCAGGAATTAATTGTCATTATATAATATGAATAAAAAAATGCGTCTATGAAATGTAGATGAATAGTTGTATGAAAAGCGAACAACTTCAGGTTTGCATGTATGTGGCACTATGCATTTGATAACATGACTTAGTAGTCACAATCTTTCTGGTTTCTTCCTATTTGAAATTTTTTTGAAAATTCTACTTCTTCATTCAACAAAGAGTTTATTGGATAGGGGAGATTATTATATTATTTTTGTTTACTTTAGTTCCTAGAGGAACATTAAGCTTCAGCCAAACATCCTCATTGTATTCGGTTCTCTGCCAACGTTTTCGTTTGGCTCCACGTCTGCCTATATGCTTTTACCTCCTCTTTACATGACCTCCTCCTTCATGTCACACACGCACTGACGACCAACTCGCCACTTCCCATTCGGGTTCCACTCGAGCGATGATCTGGCGTGTGATGACACCTAATGGTGTATTCTCTCAGGGTATAGCCAATCCAACTCCATTTCTTCCTGCTTATTTGTTGCACAATTGGTTCCCACTGGGTTGATTCACTCACGTAGGTAAATACACTCATTTTATACACTACTTGATGGGTGCTCAGTCGTTGAGAAACTTTATGATTTAGATATTAAGATGAATCTTATTATTATGTTTGCTCACCGATTTCTTTAAAAGTATCTGGTAGTTTCTATCATACTTTCTATTCCTTTACTCATCGTGTTCCAAGTGAACCTAGGCTAAACGCTATACATCTTCGCTCAACTCGATTCCCTACCACCATTGATATAAGAATAAAACTTGGGCACTGTGGTAGAGTGTAATTCCTTTATGGGTAAATTTTATTTTGATAAAGTCTCACAGTGTAATACAGTATTGTTTACTGATGACGTTTTGAGCACAATTTATTGCTCATAATCATATCAAGGTAATCACACGACTTCCTAAATTCATTTCTATAGTTCCATTGTTTTTCACTTGATTTTCACTTGATTTGATTGGTAGCAATATTTTCCATATTTCGGGTATGAGTGGTGATTCATTCCTATTGCATGTGTTGGGTGTCGATTCGATGAACAAGGATTCAGTAATCAACCTCTCTCTCCACCTACCTAGATTACATTTTAGAATTTTAACCCTCTCCCACCCTATTGTGTGGTTGTGTGTTAATGCATGCATTGCAATTGCTGAGTTTTTTTCTAAATTACTTATCTTCGCTGGGTCAACCATTTTTCCCTTAGCTAAATTCTTATTTTCTGACAATCTGACTACCCCTGACCTACTAGTTTGACCTATGTAGTTGACCTCACAGTCATTGCAGGGTATTTCGTAAATTATATTATTTTGTCTAATTGGGTCCACTTGGTCCTTTAACCTACAGAGCTTGTCCCTGAGTGAGTTTGTAGGTTTAAATGCCACCCTAATTCCTGCTTTATTTAGAATTCTACCTAGGGTCTCAGATGTCCCCTCTTTATATGGTATAACTGTAGATGACTTATATTCTCTCTTATTTATGTTATTATTACTAGTTTCACAATTATTTTTATTTTGGCCATTTTTAATCTTCCTAATGATTTTTAAAGGATAGTTATTTAAAACCAACGCCTCTTCTATCTGTTTTATTTCATCATTTAGGTATTTTTTTGTGCTACTTAGTGCCATTGCTCGGTTTGTTAGACACTTAACTGAGCCTGAGATGAATTAAAGTCTAAATATCTATTAAAATGCGTTGGTTTTCTATAAACACTAGTGTGTAGTTTGCCTTCTTCTAGTAATAATAAAATAAATAAGAGAGAATATAAGTCATCTACAGTTATACCATATAAAGAGGGGACATCTGAGACCCTAGGTAGAATTCTAAATAAAGCAGGAATTAGGGTGGCATTTAAACCTACAAACTCACTCAGGGACAAGCTCTGTAGGTTAAAGGACCTTGTTGACCCAATTAAACAAAATAATATAATTTACGAAATACCCTGCAATGACTGTGAGGTCAACTACATAGGTCAAACTAGTAGGTCAGGGGTAGTCAGATTGTCAGAAAATAAGAATTTAGCTAAGGGAAAAATGGTTGACCCAGCGAAGATAAGTAATTTAGAAAAAAACTCAGCAATTGCAATGCATGCATTAACACACAACCACACAATAGGGTGGGAGAGGGTTAAAATTCTAAAATGTAATCTAGGTAGGTGGAGAGAGAGGTTGATTACTGAATCCTTGTTCATCGAATCGACACCCAACACATGCAATAGGAATGAATCACCACTCATACCCGAAATATGGAAAATATTGCTACCAATCAAATCAAGTGAAAATCAAGTGAAAAACAATGGAACTATAGAAATGAATTTAGGAAGTCGTGTGATTACCTTGATATGATTATGAGCAATAAATTGTGCTCAAAACGTCATCAGTAAACAATACTGTATTACACTGTGAGACTTTATCAAAATAAAATTTACCCATAAAGGAATTACACTCTACCACAGTGCCCAAGTTTTATTCTTATATCAATGGTGGTAGGGAATCGAGTTGAGCGAAGATGTATAGCGTTTAGCCTAGGTTCACTTGGAACACGATGAGTAAAGGAATAAAAAGGATGATATATGTCTATGAACCCTATGGAATCAATGACTTGAAAATTCCGATCTTGTTTATTGTGCTTACTGATGCAGAACTCCACAAGTATTTCAGAGTTGTGAAAGACTGTATTTCTTTCAAGATCATACCTTTAACTTCTTGTTCTCCACCTCCTACATTTGAAAGTATGTTGTCTAGCTTAAAGAAAGACAGGATGTTCTATAGATTTCTTACGTCGATGCCAGTTGGTGTTTTTGGTTGGATGTCTCCACCCTATCTCTCTTCTATAGACTAAAAGTTACATTGTTCAGTGGAGACATGTGTTTTATATGTAAGTAAATGGAGCAGAAAGGACTCTAATATATTTGTTAGTTTAGAATGAGTCAGTGAAGATTCCCACCTTTATTTTCTAGGCTTTTATTAGGTGAGGCTGAATTGTCTGGTTATGAGCACAGATATCTTAGGTGAATGATTTTTGAGAGGCTTAGGATCACAAACAATTGAGTGAGTGCAAAAGACATTTCTGATGTCGTTTTCTCTTATGAAAGTACATGTTCAACAAACTTGATTTGTCTATGACACATATGATACCTCCATTTTTGGAAACTATGGAGAAACTTCTCTTTCATGTCCTTAAATCCTCTTTGAAATCTTTTAATGACCCTAAGCAGTTTGCTGACAAATACACTAGAGGAACATTAGATGCTGTCGTTTTCCTCCACCATAATAGGGTTTCAATTCTTGATGAAGGTGTAAAGTCTGTTCGAGCCTACTCCTCAGACCACACTGTTGCTTTTTACTCTATTCCTGGTGCACTTTTACCAAGTAACCTGATTTCAGCAAGCACCCAGTCCTGGGTCACTAGGTGTCTGTCTTCTAATTTTTCCAGTAGAAAACACCATAGTTTTTTCGAATGGAAAGCACTCCACATCGTTGCTAACAGGAACTGGTGTGTCTCAAGGCACTTTACTCTCTCCACTTCTTATTTTCTTTTTGCATGACCTTCCATCTTCTACCATAACTGACTTAATTGAATATGTCGACGATCTAACCATTTCTGTCACAGGAGTTTCTGCTTTCGATTGCTCTTACATGAATGGTCACACTTAAATTGTCTTGAAATAGATCCATCAAAATATCATAATGTTGATTTTAGTTTTAGATGCGAACAAGACTTGAGTGGACTGATTCAGTAGCATGACTACTGCAATATTGACGACACTGTGATAAGGAGTAAATGGGATAGCGCTTTGCTCGGCATCAGTTTCTCTTAGAATTTCTGTTGGTCGTCTCATATCCTGTTGATTCCTATGAAAATATTTCGTTTGACGTATTATATTAAGATGCTGAGATTTTCTTGGATAACTCTAAATCTTCTCTTACAGTTTGTTTATTCACATATTCTGCTCATTCTTCTTTATTGTTCACCACTATTCTTCTCTGGAATTTGTAAAAAAGACTACGTCATATTACTTAGAACACTGAAGACTGAAAGTAGTGTTAGTGGCGTGCCTCTGATTCAGATATTTGACATTATTGTTAACAGACACTTCAGTTCTTGCGGCATTTGTCTAAAGTTATCTTGTCTGATAATGAACATCCCGTTTATTCTTAGCTTTCTCCTTGTACCTCTTCGGGTGAAATCAGAAAAAAACTTCATAAGAATTTACGCTCGTATAACATAAATATAAAAGGAGTTAAATTATAGTACAAAGACCGCTGGAAATTCCACTCTGTAAAATTATTATTGTTTGGAATAAAGTTATTATTATTGAATTTTTAAATAAATTAGTTCCCCCAGTTTCTAATTTCCCGAAAAGTTTAATCTGAATGCAGTCTCATGCTTCAGTCCATTAATTCTGCATATCAAGCATTTTCCTATCCTATTTTAAATTCACACTGATATGCCATATACAATGATTGTGTCAACGGTATATCAAGAGTATATTTTTGAGTCATAAACCTGCTCCAAACCTCCGACAATTTCCCCACAACAAAACAGAACTAGTGCTGATTTTTACTGAATAGTCTTCGCTTCCTGCTGTCAAGTGTTTGAGGAGCAACTAAATTCCACCGAAAAGACCCAATTTCACATTTTACTTCTATTCTACTTCAGGTAATGAATCTATCAACTCACCAGAATTAATTCAACTGAAAAAGATCAATTCATGCATGAAGAATGAATAAAGAAATTGAGTAAGCTTAGTGGCTTAAGAAGCACTGATTCCAATGCACAATCATATGGAGTAGTTCGCCGTTTAACCAACATGCAGTCACTAGTGAAAACAACAAAATCAATAGTTCAGAGAAGCGGCTAATTTTTACAAAATATCTTCTGGTGGCTGGCGGCAAGCACATCCAGATGAAGAGTCCCGAATAGGACGAAATGTGCATCCTGGATGCCACTGTTAATCACCATCCACCAATTGAATACTACTTAGTATACACTGTTTATCATTTCTACAAGCTTAAATGCGCAACTCTATTGTTTCCTTCCTTAATTAACAAACTCCATTCTATTCTTTTAAGGATGTAAGCCTTTTACATCTAATAAACTTTAAGTGGTTGATAAAAAATCAATGGGTAAGATATTACCACCTTATGAGACTGCCACAGCCACTCTTTTTATTAATGCAGTAGATCTGTTCGAATGTTTGATACACCGATACATTGATTTATACACATAATCTGATGCACTACTTTCTGTTTATCAATAGCTGGTATAGCCTTCTGCTAATCATTTTTAATACTCCTTAATCACATCATTTTATCGTCGGTGTTTTGAAGTATCTTTTAGTACAACAGAAGGTAAACAACATCAAGTAGAAATAAAAACCGCCAATGTCATCGTATCATTTTTGGCTTTTATTCTCAGCTGAAACATTTTTTGGTCCTTTGTTAATGTTCTCTCACTCTCATTTCACCTGATCAAACACACTGACGTTCATAAATTATGTTAGCTGGTGAACTGATAATATATAAATATTTTACCGATAAACTGATATACTGAACAAAGTATAACCATTAAACTTTAGGATGATCGCAATGATTTTGATGAAAAATAAAATAAACACAATCTATTCAGTTCAATTTATAGTTTATGAGATAATCTGTTGAAAATGCTACAATGAATCATTTGTCAAAATAATAAAAAACGATAACAGCAAAGTGAAACCAATGAAATTCAATTCGTGCGTTTAAAAATTCATCTCATTTAAAAATGGCGTACGGCTTGATGAATTCTGTGTTTGCTAAATATCCAAAGAAAAAACAATCGAGCAAAGAATATTCTTTTCGATAAATTCCTCTTCCGGCTCTACAATTATATATGTTTATACACACAAAATATTTTAAATTAGTAGTTAATAACAATATTAGCGTTTTTTTAAATAATATCGATTTGTAAAGTAAGATCACAGTGGAATTACAGTTCATTAAAGATGCTTAAATTATAATAATAATAAAGATATAACAGCGAATAGAATATCAACTAAAATTAGGGAAATTTCACAAAAATTCTGGATTATTCAAACCTGGATGGCCAAGGTAATGATAATGACTGAACCAACTTATTTTGGGTGCAAAAATTAGGCTTATTAATATGAATCCCCACAGCCTCAGCAATATTTAGAAGTTGAACTCTTAAAGCGAAATTGAGATTCGTAGGTATGCGGTAAATGACCCTGAAAGCATGATTAACGTCAATCTTGTGTTCTGTATCCACAAGATGAACCAGAATAGCGCTGCGAATAGATTTTGTTTGTCCTTTGCTTAACCAGGCAGAGTGGTGTTCGGAAATTCGACGAGAAACACGCCTAATTGTACGGCCTATGCAACTAACTGGCTCACTCCACAGGAGCAGTTAAATTGGTATATACACATGGAAGAGGCGAAATTAGGCAGTTTGTCTTTTATTCCCGAACGCAGAAGAGGAGTGGTTTTAAAGATACAGCGTAATTGAGCAGCAGGGAATGCTCTTTTTATCGCATTTCTAAGGCGATGTGTTAGTATCTCACTGGTGTTGTCTTCTAGGAACTGCATCTCTAGGTACAAGGCCTTTTTGGGAACTGTTGGTAACTTGGACTGTTTTGGTTTTAGGTTCATATTCTTATCAATAAACTTTTCGGGATAACCATTCTCACTTGTGATCTTACTTTACAAATCGATATTATTTAAAAAAACGCTAATATTGTTATTAACTACTAATTTAAAATATTTTGTGTGTATAAACATATATAACTGTTGAGCCTGGAAGAGGAATTTATCGAAAAGAATATTCCTTGCTCGATTATTTTGTGTTTTATAGATGTCTGAATAAATATTTTTGAAATATCCGAAGGCCAATAGGTATCATGATAAAAAATCTTTTAAATAAAACAGAAAGCTAAGGAAAAAAGAAAATAATTTAGTGATTTTTTAACTACAAATTTCAAGCTATTTGCAGAAAATCGAGTCTCTGGCAATAATTTATAAATATTCGGGGTGCTGATAGTATCTACTGGTTCCAACTTTATTAGCACTATGAGTAGTACAAACCATCATGTAATTATTAGCTTTTGTGGTTGTTTTTTCTTATTTTTCATTTTTTTGTTGGCAGTATTAACTGACAATCAATGGTTGTGAACACCATTACCATCATCTCAAAATTTTGTATTATGCAGGATTACTCACACTACCACTACAAACACTACATTAGACCTGACAATAAGAAACAAAACAACAACCCTGAAATGTTATTTTATGATTGTTTAGTGTTGTTTCAACCAAACTAACTGACCATCTTGACGAAAAAACATTCTTAAATATCAGTTCATGACTTCTTGTATGACTATAGCTTTACTGTCGCCATGCATAATCATATCATAGCCTCCACTTACCAATACTGAGTTATTATTATATGCTTTTTGTTTTCCTTTCTACTTCTTGGTATTTTTTCGCATTTTTAAAATTATTTTTGTGTTTTTTTGCTGTTGTTGTCTTTATTTTTATTTTTTTTGAAATACTCCTTTTAAACGTTGGATAAAATAAGATGCAAATATTGTAGATATGTGCTGAAAATTCCACACTGAACCACTAATACTGTTTCTGGAATAAAGCAAATTATTATTATTTACTTGAGCTGGAGTGGAACTATACATGTCGAAATGGTAATTCATTTGAAGTAGTGATAAATATCACCAGCTGTCCGTTTACTAAGCCGTTTCAGCTCAGTCGTTTGAAGCATTTCTTGCTTATATGAGGATATGAAGGTTATGGATACATATAGCGGTCCAGGTCGAAAAGCGGGGGTGAGACTCGAAGCTGATAGTGACTAACCGAATTCACTGCACTCTTCAGGGGCTAATGAACC
Source organism: Trichobilharzia szidati (assembly GCA_944472155.2). Lineage (NCBI taxonomy): Eukaryota > Metazoa > Platyhelminthes > Trematoda > Strigeidida > Schistosomatidae > Trichobilharzia > Trichobilharzia szidati. Next base: position 12,406,669 of record OX235277.1, read on the forward strand.
AGCTTCACGGTCAGACAAATACACATAGATTATAAACTTACTGTTTAGAAAGTCATCTGAAGAAAAGTGAATTTAACGTAGTGAACGCTATTTTCAAAAGGCCACAATAAATGTTGATCTTCGAATGAATTTTCGTCAGGAATTCATTGACACTCCTTATGGACTTGAGGGATAATTTGCAGTCAAACTCTTTTGGATAAAACAAACAAAGAACTACCTACATATCTTGCTTCTTAGTAGAGGTTAAATCACTAGTTCCACATATAAACGGGATCGAAAGTCATAATCTGTCCTTTAGGTTACTAGATAATAGTAGGCACCAAGAGAAGAGCAAACTTACTGTAGATAGAGTGAAAGTTCTTTTCACAGCATTTGAAATACCCTTCAGGAGTGTAACCCAGAAGGCCTGTTGAGTGCTAGATTGGTATATCATGTCATCTTGGGCGCAAAGATGAGATTTTTTCCGTTGCGCTTTGGTTGGTTTTGTTCATCTATAAAGCATGAGAGGTGGATATTTTCAGTCAGTATCTTCCTGTACTTAGTCTTCGGATACCCGCAGCAGAATATATTCCTAGGCTCCATTAGCGATTGTGAATCGTTGTCAGTTGACCATTCTACGGAGCCTTTATGTTTTGCTGATCTGTCTAGTATACCATCTGACTTCTTCGTTAATAGAACATCAAGGAAACGGATTGCTTGTTCAGTTTCTACTTGAATAGTAAAATGCTATGGCTTCGTAACAACTAGCTGAAACTTGTAGATAACTACTACTTAGGTCAAATTTCTGTCAAAAATGATAACAAAATGATAGTGAGCAGGCTTATTTTACCCATTACTGCATACTACTATTTTCGAAGAAGCCTTTGTGCTTTGTGCTCAAAAATGTTACTTTTTTACTCGTTATAACTAACCTGATTTATTATTCATTCAGGCATTTTTCTTTCTCTTTCCTTCGTGATTATGTTTCTCGCATGACTTAACGATGAGTAATAGAGCATAAGACTAATTATTCATGTAAATCTCGTGTAAAATACAGTACTGCTCTTAATTTGAAAGCTGAAAAATTGATTTTATCATTTCCTGTAAGTAGTATTATTTCTTTTTTTGCATTCTCTGTTGTATCAAGGGACGTCTGTAAACTTTAATAGGCTAATTACGCATATCCTACGTATACATATATATGTATATGTGCATGTATAAATAAAGTGATACGAGTCATGAAAATGACATGTAATAGTAGTTAATTCAATATAAGACACAATGATGCAATATTAATACTAATTTCCTAAGTTGTTAACACACATACAAAGTCAGTAACAATTGCAGACTAATTCAGTATTGAGTTATCAAATGAGCTGCCGCAAGTCTCATGATTGACTTCGGAGTCGTTACATAATATTTGATGGCATGTGTTGTTTCTCCCAAATGGGAATATTGGAGCACTAAGCCAACATACTTAAGATATATATGAATAGGTGTACACATGAAACTGCTTACCTCAATGATATCTGCTCAGCAAAGCATCAGTTGTTACTAGAGGGGGTGACTACTGTCATCAGTCTAGACCTTAACACTATCAAACAGCTTAGAACCATAGCCACTTAGATGACTAAGATACGACCTCAGTGTATGTTTAGTTGAAGGAAGCTGACATCCAACATGTCATAAAAAATTTTATTTGATGAAAGTTGCAAACAGTTCAAGCGTGGTGGTGTCGCATCAATCGCCCCAGCGTAGTATTACAGGTGCCATGAGAATAACCCTTGAAGATATAGACTTGCAGTCTTCTTTTAAACAGAAAAATAACCAAATTGTTCCGAAGAAACTCAACCAAATCTAAAATAAAGCCAAATGGCTCGAAAAGGAATTATATTTATAACAAAAAGTGGAAGAATTGTCAGATTATTCTTCTACAGGAGGTCAATCGCGAGCCTGAATAACTCAGTGATAACGTCTCTAACTGCAGAACTGAGTGACGCGGGTTCGAATCTCAGAAGGGACATGAGTTCCTTCAAAGTTACAGATACCCCTTGCTGATGGGTGCCAACTAGCACGAAACCTAAGAGAGAAGCAGTTAAGTACGTATCATAATGATTCAATCACAAATATATTTTCACATTATCTAGATTAGACAATCTATTCACTTCTCAATGACATCTCTTTATTATAAACAATCATCTCTAATTTCATTACTTGTGAGCAGTAATGGAAACCAATTAAACCGAATGTCGTTTCTATCCATCTGATAAAAGTTTCTGGTTATTGATTCATTTCTTGCACTCAGAGTGAACCAAAGGGATTCAGACTTTGACGTTTAAGTGTAGACGTATCTTTTCATTACACATTTGGATTCACTTTTGGCTGGTGATCTGCACACAACATCAGCTACTCCATGATTGCTTGTGAAACTGTAGGGTTTATGAAATATCTAAACAAAAAGTAGCATTATCTTGGCTTTAGTTTAAAAACGGTATTATCGTAGAAATAGAAAATAAAGGTATGATTCATTTTCGAGCACACTGTGAGAAAACGATGGTCTATCAGTATACTGAAGAGTAAAATATGCTCAGATGGTAGCTCATCAAATTTCTTAAAAACCAAAGTGAACAGTGATTGACGGTGAAAAGACAAAACTACTTAGGGTAACGCCTCACTTATACCCTAGGTTATACAATAGGAACGTTGGAGGCGAAACTCTGAAGAGCGATTTACCCGCTCTACAACCACACTCAATTTCAACACCACCTATCATTGACCTGAATTAGATGTAGATGTCAATATTACTTTTGTAACTCAGTTTACAAAGGTTGTCTTTGCTCTGAGACGTGATGAAAAGGTGGGACCTGAAGGAATAACTCTAGAGCTATTTAACAACGTTGGTGATGTACTGATTTCTTAGTTCACCACGGTATCAGTTAACGCCAGTGAATCAGGAATAGTTCTGTGAAAGTGGTGTAAACCACGGACTATTAAACTTATAAGGAAAGAAGAAAAGTCATCGTGTGATAACCACAGGGATATGAACTCGGTTAGAGTATAATCCGAAGTTCTGATTTCAGTACTCATGAGCAGAGAATGGGGTACTCAGGAGAAACACACCAACGAAACCAGTCAGCCGTTATTACAGGACGACAATTTACTCATAATTTCTTCATCTTTCAAGATTTTATTATTATTTTTTGACTACAGCTTGATGCCACACCGTATTTTCAGTCCAAGTATGGAATTTTCAGCATGGATATCGGTAGCCTGAAATTTGAAGGCCAACCATAGATATCAGGTGTGCGTCGACAGGGGATCGAACCCCGGACCATGTGCACGGTCGGCGAGAGTCCTAACCGACGATCTTATAAAATAGTTTTAGTTATCCATGTTTTTGACCATAAAGCTGGTATTTTGCTCCGTCGACTAAGAGGCGCTGTCGCTATATGTGGCAGTGAAGGTAGTGTCTGGGGAGTATATCTTGCTAGGTAAGCATTCTTCCTGACTGCACACGGCCGTATAAGAACATACGGAGGTTTGTTATTTCAGGTAATGACAACCAGCTGTGCCCTTCACAAATGCCCACTGTTCCCATTTTTGTTTTATTCTAGATGTACAAATGGAATTGACCCTAACTAACTTAAGCAACACTGCGGTCTACTTTTAAAGAAGGAAAAATTTTGTCGACCTACAGTCTGCCGATGATAGTGTCCTCCTAGTTAAAGGCGCCGTATAAATGCAGTCTTGTGAACACTGAGCGTAAGTCTTAGAATGCTTTGCATCCGATTCTCTGATGATGTATAAAGGATTATGCTACGGTATTGTACCGCGTCGTTTTCGAACTAAATTTTATAGGAGGTGAAGTGGATGACTGTTTTGACCACTTCGATTACTTGAGAGGTTTATCAGCTTGAATGGACTGATTGCTGACAAAATCTCAAGACGAGTAGAACGGCTCTTGTGGCATTTGGCCAAATTCACCATTTTCAGTGCATATATGAAACCCGGCTATCGATCAAAGGGTTTGCGTACTGCCCATCAGCTCATTGTCTCCCATTTATGACAGTGGGTAGTAAGTGGAAGATGTGAGAAGTTCAGCTGGCTTTTACTACAGATAATTTCATTCTATCTTCTCTGTTAAGTGGTACAATATAGAAAGTAATATTGAGATTGGACGCTGTGTTAGGTAAAAGACTCAATCAATTTAGTCGTGAAAGTGATTCAGTTAAGATGCCTGGGACACGTGCTGTGCATGGAGAGTTGCCATCATCCTCAAAGTGCAGTGTCACTAAAATTAAGCTGGAAAAATCTTATAGGAGGTCTAGTTAGACTGTGGAACCAGTCAGTGAGGCCATTAACGTGAAGAGGTGCAGGCGGTCTAACTGGGGTCTTTCAGGTGCTCATAACCAACGACTAATGACCGTTGAAGTAAATAGTCAGAGCCGTTTTCTGTGACGCAAATGTCTTCACCCTCTATTATCCCCAGATCAAATAAATCCCCACTATCCTCTAGGCAATCTTTGTTTCTTCTGTACATTTCTGCTCACCAGAGTTCTTTGCAATTTCATTTTACTCTCTTTTATCCACTTTTATGTGTCACATGGAGTGTGGCAACTCGACACTGCTACACCTTAGTAGAATACATTCTGTGTTGGAATTCAGCGAATCCCATCAACTCGAACATTCATCTTTTTATCACAAATATACTGAGGCGCTCAGAGTTAAATATATTCAAGTGGCAGTAATGAAACTACCGTGAATAAACCTTTCTATTCAGAATTCATTCAAAATTCGATGAGCAGCGATTCCGTAATATTTACCCTTCGGTAGTGCATTTCCTTGTTAACCATGAAATACGATGATCTCAACCTGGTTACTATCTGAGAGCAAAGACCGCACGACGGTGTTTGTTACTTTTGTAGTTTCATTTAGTCACTTGACTGTGTTTCAGATGTTTTGATGTAGAATAACCATCTCAAGAAGACAATAAGTAATTTTTCAAGTCTGCGAAATTTCGACTGCTTGCTACCTTAGGATTTATTTTTGGACACAATGCATACTGGTTAAGTTATATTTTCACTCTTACTGTAACAACAGAAGGCAAGACACGGAAGCAAATGTATATTTTCAAGTGATCAAACAGCTATTTATATCTATACAGTTTATATTCCTTAACCAGTCACTGAGCGTGTGATTTTGGATTACATTAAACGACGTGAAAGATAATGTTCAAATATGTATCGCTAGAACACATTGTCTATGTCACACCGCCACATTACGATCATCATATTATTCACGCAAAAGACGACGTGGTAACAATAAATTGAACAATTGATTATCTTACCTAATAAATATTTGATCTACACGAAGTTGCACACAGATCTGTTTCCCGTACTTAATGCATTCTTTGCCTCCCGGCAAACATTGTAAAAAGTCTCTGCACTACTTCAACATGCTTAAGTAACCCCTGTAGTCGGTAAATGACTCAAGTACTCAAAGAAAATTTGTACGGTTGCTATTACTCATCATCATTTGAGTGAAAACACTTCACATCTCAGAAATTTATTTCGCTTATAATTACCGTCAAGTCAAGATATCAATGTCATCCAGAAAGATTCTATCTACTGGTTGAACACTTTCAAAATAAACACAAGGTAAACATAATCGGGGAGATAATTGAAAACACAAAATGAAAAAAACAAGAATATCAAAAGATTAAAATTAATTTCCTGTAAATCAGATATTAAGTAGATTATCTCATCTGTGGAGTCATTTGAAACCGTTGCAAACACTTCATTGCATTTTATCAGGATAAACAAAGTGATTGCTGCCACTGTCATTTTACACCCCAGTGGTAATTAAACAAGATGTTTAGCTGATTCATCTTCTGAAACTGAATAAAATTGTTTTGTCTGACTTGTAGTGATTAACTAACGTTCTTAGTGTTTTCGGTTAAAATATGAATAGTAACGGAAACTAACTCTAACAATTTCAGATTTGATTGTTAGGGTTTCAAGCTAGAGTCAGACAATGGTGATTATTATTCCTAATTGTGGTGGACTGGATTATGCGTCAGACAGTGAGAAACGAGAAGACAGGGATATCCTGGACCGACGTGAAGAATCTAGAAGATCTGGATTTCGCGCGTGGATGATTTAAGTTTAATGTCACACAAGATCGAAGACTTACAAGCGAAAACCGACTAACTGGTCGAAGAAGCAGCAAAGACAGGACTCCAGGTGAACATAGACAAGACGGAGGTTATGAAAATAACCAACCAACAACTACAACAGCAGCAGCAACATCCAGCGCCAATCACCATCAACGGGAGGGATTTGAAAGAGGTTACTTCATTCACTTATCTAGGGAGCATTGTCTCAACTACAGGAGGAACGGACGAGGATGTCAAATCGAGAATCGGGAAGGCGAGAAACACATTCATCAACCTGAAACCAATCTGGAAATCTTCGTCACTCAGCATCAACAACAAATTCGGATTTTCAATACAAACGTCAAGTCTAGTTCTTCTATACGGATCAGAAAGTTGGCGGGTCACAAAGAATATTTCCAACAGCCTGTTGCAGACCTTTATCAACAACTGTCTTCGCTCTATACTGAAGATCAGATGGCCGGAAAGAATCACCAACAAGAAGCTATGGGAACAAACAAAACAAGAACCAATCGCTCAACAAATATGCAGGAGAAAGTGAAGATGGATTGGACACTCGCTGAGGAGGCCGCTGGGTGACATCGCGCGTCAGGCCATAGCTCGAGTGGAACCCGAAAGGGAAGCGGCGAGTTGGACGTCCAAGGGTGACATGGAGGAGATCGTGTGAAGAGGAGTTGAAACAGTATGGACTAACATGGATGCAGGTGAAAAGTACAGCAGAAGACAGAAGCAAGTGGAGAGGTGCAGCTGAAGCCCTATGTTCCACTAGGAACCCAAGGGAACAATAATAATAATACAAGCTAGAGCTTTGAAGTTTCGGTGGCAGTGGTATTTATTTTTATGGGATTTTGTTGCTATCCTCATGCCCAACCATCCCTCTTTGCTAATCTTATTACTGGCTCAGCGAGGTGAAGGAGTGCATTGGCCGGAGATCAAACCCCGGGATGTTTTGACTATATCTGCCTTCTGATGTGCATTCATTTTTCATCACACCTTCGAAATTTCACATCAAGTTGAAAATTAGCATCTCCTTCAATTGTTGCTGTACATGTTGTCTTAAACAACCACGGTTTAGATGAACGAAGGTAAGTGAACTACTAACACACCCATGTACATTTTACAAAGTTTAGAATGCTTAAAATGTCAATTCGCCATTTGTGTTAAATGTTTAGTGTTATAACACCTTGTAATTTGTTTGTTTCACACACCATTCAATCTGTGTATTTTAATATTTCACCGGAGTATATCTGGTCTTCGTTGACCTGACCGATTACACCATTTAGCTGTACATGACTAATTAAATGTTTGAAAGTTGATTGACTTGGGCGCCTGATAGTCAAACTAATAAGTTTTCAATGGAGAAACATTTGACCTCTTGGCGCTACAAGAGACTGCAGGGCTTATGTCAATCAACCAGAAATTAAGGATCACTTCGTTCTAACTATCGCCTTACAGAATTTAATATGTACAGACAATGATTAGCGCAGATTTTTAAACTTTAATAGAATTTTCCTATGACTAAAAAATGCACTTTCAAATGTTTAATACTAAAATCTCGCAAAACATTTTGCTACACCATTGTAGAATGCTATATGAAATTCACAAACTCAAAATCTTTAAAAAATTGTATGTCGCTTTTAGTTCGGATTCATGTTTTTTCCATTGTATGGCGACCGGATGACAAAACTACTGAAATGATGAAGGAAATACATGTTTCGTTAATGCACACAAAAATTTTCTAAATTCCCATTTATCTATGAGGAACACCAAGCCGCCTAGTAAACATCAAAGATTATGCGAAAATGATCACGGTCGAATTAAAGGAAAAGGCATTTCTACTATTTTCATAAAGGGACGATTTATTATTGTACGTTTAATTTTAGTCACGCTTGACTGTAGTCTAGACATTGTTCTTCCTGTGAAGTTTATTTCAAATTCAAAAACGCTTGTTTTCTTGAAAAAAAACTGGAAATTTCTTACAATGCTCACCTGTAATTACAAGATCAAAGTTTGTCAAATAACTTGAGACTTTCGGAATTTCTCTGTGTGTCCACCAACCTGAGGAATAAATCACCGCAGCGAACATTTATTCGATTTCAGATGGTTAAAAACAATTGAGAACAAGCCTAAGATCAAGATCTCATGCTTGCTGGAGCGCGTTGACAAGGATTGTCGTCAATTATGAATGAACAGATGCTTTTGAGAACAAGGCATAGAATGTCATTACTCTTTGGTTGTGAAATAATGCATCAATTTCAGCTAAGCAGAATACCAGTTGTGAGCCCAGAGAGTTGAGTGGCAGTGACAGTGGCTGAAGTATTCGTTGATGCAGACTCGAATTGATGAACGGTTGTCAGTTATCATTGCCAATGTAGGTGGATTACAAGTGTCTACGAGCAGAAAACACGTTACAACGACTGGGGTACTGATTTGCTACCACTGACTGTAATCTTGCCTCTCAGACAGCTGAAAACGTATGAAAAATTCATTTACGAGCAGCAGGGAGGTTCCATCCAGCCTGAGGGTGCACTGATCACGTGTTCAATCTTTGTCAGCTGCCAGAAAACCGCCAATCGTATTGTAGGCCAACAGTCGTTGACTGTGTTGATATTAGAGCTGGTTTCAGTTCGCTGGACACAACTGCTCACTGGAATTGTCTGTTGAGAACAGGTTTACCTAAGAAGTTTGTTAACGCCCTTAAGATATACATTCACCTGTGTTTCCAATAAACAGGGACGCCCCTTCCCATTTCTTTGAACAAAAAATATAACGACAGTTTGTGCAGAGTATTCCGTCGGCTTGCCATAAGCAGAAATTTTAAAATACTTGCAAATGTCACACAATTAGGGTTGATAGAAGAATCAAAAATTAATAAACATCACAAACCCATGTCTCCTGAGAATTGCTTGTGTTGAAGGGTGTCATTTTTTGAATAGTTTGAACGACCGGCAGCGTGTGTTCAGACACGGTGTAGATCATCATTGATTGAGTACCGTCATCCCACAGACCTCCACATCGGTCATTATTTGATAGCCCTGGCAGTTGGCTGGTACACCACACCTAACTAGTTGATGTGACCAGGAATAAAAGTCAATGGTGAATATGCTGCAGTTTCCTTCTTTCCTACTCTTCTGACAGTAGCATGAAATGATGAATGGTCGTGACAATTAGGCATGGTTGGTTTTCGGATGATGTTCCTGATTCATTTTTGTGTGACACATTTCTTGCTACCCATAATCTACTCATTTTGTATTTTAAACAAATAGATAAGGGTCATTCAGGTTATCAGAACACAGGAGTTCAGGTAATTGACCCCGGAAATCCAACTGAGATCAACATTGTTCACTTAAGGTCACCACTATTCAGAGTAGAATAAGTATAAAGCAACCACTGACCTAGCTAAATTTCACAAGGCACTAAGGACATCTATAAGCATATTTAGTTAGTAAAGTGTCTTTTTATTCTGAGCAATATTCATATGACCATTTATATTCTGAATATTCTACACATAAATTACAGAAAAATTCTGGATACTCTTGAGGAATGAGGATGAAACATTCCTGTCAAATCAAATTTGTGAGAGGGAAGCGGTTTCATAATTGTTAAAATGCTGCTGATAATCCACACTAAGTCGTATTGCATAATCATCACATGAGTAGCTCACTAATTCTCATTCATCTCAATGAAATCCAACATAAATTATACGTGGAGAAGAGAGATGAGATTAAAACATGATGCTAAAGAAAATATGCATCAGTGAATTGAATGAAATATTCCTTTTTTAACTAATATTCAGTGTGCAGAGAGAAAAATGGGATAATTCATTAAAATAGGCATTTACTTCTATCGTCATTATTACTGACAACATTATCCATCAGGGAGGCATAATCCTGTAGAGGTTAGCAACAGTATTGATAAACAAAATAATAATGCAACCGGTTCCCTTTATTAGTTTGAAGAGAGAAAGAACGAACATATTTGCAGGATAATACGAGCTCGTTTTATTTCGTGGATTCTCATCAACTGCATACATCCTAAACAAAATCAAATTATAGGTTTCAAGAAAGTTGTGGAACATACTTTTTCATAAATACTTTGAGTTATAGATAGAAGGCATAAGGAACATAATTCTAGAAATTGATGTAGGTAGACAGATTATTCGGTGTCAAAAAACAACTAATTATATATAGTGGAATTGGATAAGAGGGGTAAGAGTTCAGATTTCTATTGGAAAACAACACAGATTGGTTAGAGGCATATTACAGGGTCAGGGTCAGAGAACGAAGTAAATTTACACATCTTGTGGTGGAGAGTTTAAGAGGGTGGGGGTGAATAGTGAAGTAACATTTATAACTTAAACACACAAACAGTTAAGTAGATTTAGAAACTTGAAGGTCAAAATTGAATAGAATGTTACGTAACAAGACAAACACACAGGCATACTGACAGAAAGGCAAAACAAAAATAAAATAAAATAGAGTTAGGGTTACCAAGGTAGTGAAAGATTAATCACACTATCTTTCTGTATACAAAGGTCTGGTCGAAATCTCTTGATAGCAATGGCTTCTGCGAAGCGAAGTAGCCGTGGGTTTCTTTGTGTATTGATTATTTTGAAGGCTTGGCTGATTTCTACTGTGTGTCCTGTGTCAATTAGATGTCTGGCGATTGCACTTGTTAACACTTTTCTTCCTTTTGTACAGAGACTCTTAGGAATGTGCTCGGAAAATCTAGTAGATGCTGTCCTCTCAGTCCTTCCTATGTACTTGCTACCGCAGGTGCACGTGAATTGGTAAATGCAGTTGGAGTTGACGTGAGTAGGGAACTCATCTACTTTTGACTGGGTTAACGAGCACACAGTGTTGTGAAGTAGGATCAGTCTGGCGGCTGGGAACGTTCTTTTCAATGCACCTGTGATTCTTTTTTGTGTTCTTGTAGATACGTCTTCCCCTTTGTACGCTAGACAGATGAAAACTGGTTTCTTTTCAACGGTGTCGGGTTTCGGTTTGTGTACTTCCTCATTTCTATATTTTAATATGAACTTTCGAGGATATCCATTCTCGATAAGGTTCTTTTCGATGATCTCAAGTTCTTCTTCAATCTTGTCTTCTGAACATATTTCTTTGGCTCTGCTGAAGAGCGTTTTTACTAGACATCGTTTGTAACTGGTTGGGCAAAAGCTATGATAATGTAGGTATTGACCAGTCCAAGTTTCTTTCCTGTAGACAGATTTTTGGATTGTCCCATCGTTTCTTCTTTTTATGTTGACATCTAGGAAATGGAACTGGTTGTTTCTTTCGTAGTCAATTGTGAATGCGATGTTGGGATGGGCCGCGTTGAGTTTCTCAAACATTGTGGACGCGTGTTCTATATCATTGCAGACCACAAACGTGTCGTCGACATATCTGCAGTAATAGGTGGTTCTTTCTATTTCTTCTTTCATTTGAGTCTGTTCAAGATGAGCCATGAATATGTCAGCAAGAACAGGACCCAGAGGTGAACCCATAGCCACCCCGTCAATCTGCCGGTACAGCTGATTGTTGAATCGGAATTGAATATTCTTTGTACATAGAAATAACAATTTGCGTAGCTCATTTTCTGGAAGAGGGAGCAGTTCGGACTGCTGGCATATGATTTTTACTGTTTCTTCGATGGGTATGCTGGTAAACAGTGAACAAACGTCGTATGACACGAGAAGTCTATCTGAAATATCGAGTTGATCTAATTCTTGTGAAAACTGGAAGGAATCTTTGATACTGTGAGCTGCCAGCTTTTTTCGAATGGGTTCCAGCTTTTGGGCCAACCATCTGGCCAGTTTATGGCATGGTGATTTCACCATTGATATTATAGGTCTCAATGGTACATCACTTTTGTGGACTTTGGGTTGACCGTACATGAATGGTACACGCGAACCCCTTGGTTTAAGGTCGTTGTAAGTGCTGTTGTCTATTAGCCCTTCTTTAAGTAGTCCTTTGAGGTGCTTGCTTACTTTATTTTCGAAGGCCGCTGTTGCTTCTTTTTTGGACGTATCGACTTGAAATCTTATTGGATCATCGAGAATGGTTTTCATTTTTGAGATGTAGTCTCGGCGGTTCATTATTACGACACCTGAGCCTTTGTCTGGTTTGAGAATGACGATGTTTTCATTATTTCGTAGGTTTTTTATTGCTGTTCTGTGTTCTTTAGTAAATAATTTTGAGTGTGCTGGAGGAGAGATCTGATATTGTTCTGCAATATCGATCATTTTGGACTTAAACCAGACTCTTTTATCCTCGTCTATGGGTTTAAGGTCGGAAAGTTGACTGTATAAATACTCAAACTGCGTTTCTGTATTGATTCTGTTTATAAACGGGTTTGGTACGTGGTACTTAAATCCTAAGGACAGAGCTTCAGTTTCGATTTTATTAAGTTTCACATCTGATAAATTGTATATGTATTTTTCTGGGCACTGTGGAAATTCTTCTTGTAGTTGTTCAACTACTAAAGATTTTCTGAGCTTCTTTCCATATGAGTTGGCTGTTTGCGATTGTAAATCTTGTATGAAGTTGATGAACTTTATACGACACACCAAATTAAGGCTTTCCAGTAGACTGTCGAATTTCACTAGATTTGACCTTAAAGCGGTGATGTATCTCTGAGATGAGTCGATATGTGATTTAGTGATGCGGCGCAGGTTCTTTAAAGTTGGAGGTAGTTTGGTCGATCTGATGAGTTTCAGAAATTGGCGTGGAAAACAGCCTATCTCTAGACACTCTTCGTAGAATTTAATCTTGCAGGCTTCTCTCGCTATTCTGCAACGTAACGTCACTAATTGATTCAGTGACTTGATTGATTTCCTAGGGAGACGTCGTTTCAGAAATTTCATGCAACCGGTTCCCTTTATTAGTTTGAAGAGAGAAAGAACGAACATATTTGCAGGATAATACGAGCTCGTTTTATTTCGTGGATTCTCATCAACTGCATACATCTTTTTCATAAATACTTTGAGTTATAGATAGAAGGCATAAGGAACATAATTCCAGAAATTGATGTAGGTAGAACGTTCCCAGCCGCCAGACTGATCCTACTTCACAACACTGTGTGCTCGTTAACCCAGTCAAAAGTAGATGAGTTCCCTACTCACGTCAACTCCAACTGCATTTACCAATTCACGTGCACCTGCGGTAGCAAGTACATAGGAAGGACTGAGAGGACAGCATCTACTAGATTTTCCGAGCACATTCCTAAGAGTCTCTGTACAAAAGGAAGAAAAGTGTTAACAAGTGCAATCGCCAGACATCTAATTGACACAGGACACACAGTAGAAATCAGCCAAGCCTTCAAAATAATCAATACACAAAGAAACCCACGGCTACTTCGCTTCGCAGAAGCCATTGCTATCAAGAGATTTCGACCAGACCTTTGTATACAGAAAGATAGTGTGATTAATCTTTCACTACCTTGGTAACCCTAACTCTATTTTATTTTATTTTTGTTTTGCCTTTCTGTCAGTATGCCTGTGTGTTTGTCTTGTTACGTAACATTCTATTCAATTTTGACCTTCAAGTTTCTAAATCTACTTAACTGTTTGTGTGTTTAAGTTATAAATGTTACTTCACTATTCACCCCCACCCTCTTAAACTCTCCACCACAAGATGTGTAAATTTACTTTGTTCTCTGACCCTGACCCTGTAATATGCCTCTAACCAATCTGTGTTGTTTTCCAATAGAAATCTGAACTCTTACCCCTCTTATCCAATTCCACTACATATAATTAGTTGTTTTTTGACACCGAATAATCTGTCTACCTACATCAATTTCTAGAATTATGTTCCTTATGCCTTCTATCTATAACTCAAAGTATTTATGAAAAAGTATGTTCCACAACTTTCTTGAAACCTATAATTTGATTTTGTTTAGGATGTATGCAGTTGATGAGAATCCACGAAATAAAACGAGCTCGTATTATCCTGCAAATATGTTCGTTCTTTCTCTCTTCAAAATAATAATGAATATTAGCAATCATAACCAGCGGAATCAAACTGACAGTTAACTGTTATCTCTAGTAACAGATGTCATGTTTTTCGTACAATCTATTCATAACAAATAAAATGAGAAATTGAAGAGGGAAATAATCACTCAAATATGATTGAAATAAAAAATAATGAATTCACTCCAGTGCTCTGAGGTATTTTTATGCATCCATGCGTCTGTGGTAACGCAAAATTGTTGTTATAGGCATACGAAGTGCACTAATAATCATGTGTAACCTGAATTATTTGAAATATTGTTTTCCAACACCGGTTCCAACTGAATACTTACATTTGAATCAGTCCTCTTACAAAATTAAATGTGAACGCATATAATAAACTCGACATTTCTTATTTATGAGGAATGTGACTGGTGACAAAACACCACTGCTTTTAAAAACCGTGACTGTCATTCATTACTGACACATTTTTCTGTTCTGTATATGCAGTTTATACATTCTCCAAGGAATAGATTTTTTTCCCTAACTCTACACCATCAACAACTGGCTTTTCATAATCTGAAGGATTAGAACATGATGTAATAATTTTGTTTATGTTTTTGTCATATTCCTCTATATTTTGTTTATTTTTACCGATACAAACCTGGTGAAGTAAACACCTGCCAGTAGAGAAAATGAGAAGGCATTATGGAATAGCAAAATAATAAACAATATTGGTGCTGTAGGGATTTTTTGGTTTCATTGGTTGTAAGATTTCAACATGAGCTAACATCACTTAGAAAACCATTGGAAAACCTGAGAGTAATTGACAGATATCTCGCCCTGCTTTAGGACTCTTCACAGTAGGCACACGCTGCGAGGGTTCGAACCCAGGACACTTTGGTTAAGTGGTGAGCTTGTGGATCATTAAGTTACTGGGACCCGATCCAGTGATCAGGCCATGAATTCCAACTTCCGTTATTTCATGATGCTTACTAGCGACTGGCCCTATTCAGGCAAATAACCTAGGGTTGTATTGTGAAGCCGTGAGGAGTAGGGTACAGCAGGTTGAACATGAGTCAGTAACCGATCGAAGAAGACATCGCGAAGAAGTCACGCTATTTCATAAATTGGCCGAAGTTAGAATTCCTGCGCTGACCATTGCAATCGGGTGCGAGTGGCTCAATGGTCTACAAGCTCGCTAACCTTGTAATCAGAAGTTCCTGGGTTCGAACCCTAGTGGAAGCTAAGTGATGAAGAGTCCCAAACCAGAGCGAGACGGCCGTCCATGTGTTCTCTAAATTATGTCACCTCATGATGAAATCCACCAACTAGTAAACAATTTGTTGATGTCTACTTGACTAAAAAGGTAGTGTCGGGTCATTTTCTTCTTTTAAGGATAGTTTCTTGACATTCAGTTGTTTGAACAGAGATCTGCTACGATTTTAAAGTGAATTACGACTCTGCATACAAGCAGAGATTTGAGAGTTTCTTTTGTTTACTTGAAGGACTTCTCAAATGTTCTCCACTCCAGAATGAAAAGCTTTTTGTCATTATGTGTTAATCAGCAACGAAATGGAATTAAAACAAGCAGTAAGCTAGCTTTTTATTTCATTTATGTCAAATTCTGAGACTTTTATTCTTGCGGCCTGCTTAAATCATTAGGCCACCAATTGCTTGTCAACCGTTGAAATGCATCATATTTACTTTATTTATTTTGACCATTCAGCTAATTTCTTTAATCGTAACCTACTGTCATTCACATTCTCAAGAAGCTTTAAACGTAATACAGTGAATTTTTTTGAAGAAAATGGAAGCAAAAGCTGGTGGTGGTTTTAAGTATGATTCGAATGGAACAACCCTGCTTCATGTGACGCAATGTTATCATTAGGTTTTTGAATAGCCTTCGAAAGGATTAAATACTGTGGAAGGAAACAAGCTGAAAATATCAAACAACTATTAAAAAGAACCTCTCAAGCATTAGTTCACAGTCGTTTTTCAGCTAAAAAAGAAAGAACCGTCTGAAGGGTATAAACAAACTGATCCATTTACTACATAGTCTCTTATATGGCCGTAAGGAGGATTTCATGAAGCCTGATAATCTACATTAGGTCATTTGAAATAAGAGCACTTCAGTGAAAAGTTACACATCTCAGCAATATCAATCTTTAGACGTATGATCACTTAGGTATCTAGTAAATTTTCATATAAAAGATGTGCATTTAGAGTTGTGGGCTTTTGAAAACGGTTGTGTCACAAGGAAAGCATTAGTCACGTAGAAATTGCAATAACGTCAGACAAGTTAACTGAGTTATTCAGCATAATTGACGGGACTGAATAGATAGATAAAAGTCAAATGGCGTCAAATCCAAATCAGTGTCACGAAAAGAAGAAACGTAGTGGTAGGAAGGGTTTCAAATGAAAAACAAATTGGGGTTAGCAAACACTATTTTTCAGGTGCTTGGAGGTGTCCTGGAGGGGATTAAGATAAAATCAAATACATGACACAAATTTGTCTTACTTAAAACAGTAGTGAATATTTGGGATCCAATATTATTGTTTCTTAACTTAAACTTTAGGTTTTTGTAGGAATCTAGAATAATCTGAATGCGTATTTCGTTAAAAACCCAAGCTTTTTAGAGATAACTGGAAACAAGTAGCACTGAAAAGATGTTTCACTGAGTCTGAGACTCCATGACAGTGCATTTCTACGACATCACGAGGGATCAAACACATGAGCTTCAGGTTACAAGACTAAGCTTGTGAATGTGTCAGCCACTTGGGACAGAATTTGCTTACTCGTGAATTCGAAGTTTGCCAATTAGTTATATTGCACTACCCTCAACCAGTGACTTCTATGAGCTTCCACATCACTTTGACAGGTTGCACCCCACTGGCCATGACTTCTCAGTTCACCTGTAGGACATCAATCACGTTGCTGAAAATGGCATGAAGCCAGATAATTAAATTATGGTTTTCAAAGATCTTTTAGTGATGTTATTTCACGATAAAAACAACATTGAAATTATTGTTTCACTCTTCATTACAACCGAAGTTATTTCTAGGCATACATCATCAGGTGTACATCATCATTGAGTTTTGCTATTTGTTGAACAGCATGTTATGCTGTAGTGAATGAAGAAGTGGCAAAATAAACTTTGCACTGTGAGATCAAATTGAAATCACAAATTAGGCGAGTTGGCCTTCAATAATTCTTTGCAATGTTACTTTTATAGATAATTTGATTAAAACTATTTTATTACAATAGAGGAGGATAGGTATTTCAATAAATTTAATTATAGAGTGAGTGAAGTGAATCATAGTCAGTGAGTGCTTGATTTTCGGTAGCACAGTGGTTAGGACTCAAGCCGACCATGCACATGGTCCGGGGTTCGATTACCTGCCGACGCACACCCGATATCTATGGTCGGCCTGTAAAATTTGGGCTACCGATATCCATGCTGAAAATTCCATCCTTCTACCAAAAGTACTGTGTGGAATCAAGCTGTAAACAAAAATAAAAAAAATAAAATAAAAAAATAAAAAAACTGTTTAGAAGAATTCAGCTTGTACAGATTACACCCTTTTACAAAATGAAAAGGAAAACGTTCTTAAAACATCTACTCAGAAGCAAGACGAAAGTTTTGTTTTGTTTTTGCCTGATGACAATTATATGATATTTAAAATCTGTCTCAATATTCAACAGTCGTTATTAGACGCACTAAACTGTAGTCAGATTGTAGGAGTGCAGCAAATAAATAAAGAACACACCGTTAAACCATTACAGTCTACACAGTTAAGTTTTAAAAAACAATTGTTCGAATTTGTTCCAGGATGCAAAATTTCGATTGTTTCATTTTTCTGGAATGATGGTAGTGAAAACTGGGGGATACTCGAGATTTGCTGAGGATTATATCGCTTCGTCACAAAAGATTAAAGTAAGTGACTGACCATTAAAACACGATAATGTAACGTCAAATGACTCCAACCAATTCATCCTAAGTTTATAACTTTTTTTTGTCATCATCCATACTTGTAAAGTTATCTTTTCACAATTCGGAAAACATAATGACTCAAAACACAAAGTATGAACAGAGTGAACGGATGATCGTCTCACCTAATGGAAATTTGATACAAATGTAGTTCCACACAAATTTGTTTCCCATATTTATTTGCTTCTCTGTCTCCCACAGAACGTTCTTCAATTCTCTTTTTATTACTCGTACACGCTACTGTATCCATGGAAGTCCGTAGCCGACATAAGTACTCGCAGAAAATTTGTATGACCGTTTTTTACTTATCATCAACCGAGTGAAAACACTTTCACTCTGAATTTTATTTCACTTATAATTATCGTCATCACAAGATCTCATTGTCATCTGCACACTGGTTAGGACTCTTGGTGATCATGCACATGGTCTGGGGTGGAATACCCTGCAGACGCACACCTGATATCTATGGCCGGCCTGCAAAATTTGGGCTTCCGATATCACATGATGAAAATTTCATACCTGTACAGAAAAATTCGGCGTGGAATCAAGCTGTAATCAAAAATTAAATGAACATTTTGAAAATAAACACAAGGTGAAAATTTCTGGGGAATAATTAAAATTAAAACACGAAAACAGGTTTGTCAAAAGAATGAAATTAATTTCGTCTACATAAAATGACTGGTGGATTCTTTCATCTGTAAAATGATTTGATCTGTTGCAAAAATACTATAGCAGTTTCATTTATTACGATAAATAAACTGACTGTTGCCAGTGTCACTTTGTTCCCCTACCGCGAATAAAGTAGTGGTTTATCTGAGTTATTATTTTAGACTGAATAAAATTGTTTATCTGATTTGTTGTAATTAACTTACGTACTCAGAAATGGTCGGGTTTCACGCAACAGTTACTGCGTATATATATATATATATATAGTTGACCACCAGTTCGCTATCACCTAAACTTAACTAATATGTAAAGTTGATAACTTGTAACTCATCGTTCATCAGTATTACAGCTACTTATTCATATTTTCCCTTCGTGACCTCAGTCAATATTTAGACTCGATAAGCAAGTCGATCTTTTTAGTCAGTTCGTAAATGTGATGTGAAGGCAAACAGAAGAAAAGAAAGACTAGCGGGGAAACGCTTAGTTAACACCTCAAGGTCTTACTGACCTTCTTCAAGGTTAACGTTTACTAAACATGAAGTTTTACTTTGTTCAGTAAACTCCAAGTGCTGACGTGACTTCAGAATAGGTGAGTCATTTCTTCAGGGTAATCCTTTGGTAGTTTTTTCACACCAGAATGCAGTACGACAATTAATTTATTACATAAACATGCTATGTACAATGTGCTATATGTCATGATATCGAATATTAGAATAAGAATTTATTTGTGACCTTACCAGGTCTTTCAAAGAACACGGAAAGGATAAGTGGAATAATACTTTTATCGTAGAACCAATTAGTTTCTTTCGTACAAAAATGTCTGGAAACTACCTTGTGCAAGCTTTTGAGAGAAAATGCAGATTACAAGATTTAATTTTTTAGAAAGAATGGAATACTTGGGAAATAGCTACCGCTGACACATACATCGCTTATTTGAAGTTTGTTGACTTTCTATCGATAATCTTATAGTTGGATGAATATCCAGTGTATTCAGATGACCAGTTCCAGTAAAAATCACCACGGGTGGAATCTGCTGCATACTCATGTACCTTATTTCAGTTGCCTGTTGACGCCGATGCATTCGTGTGTCTTCAAATCAGTCACGTCCACTTTAGCGTGAATATAATAAAGATAAAAATAAAATCTGATAAGTATTTGAGGAAAGGCATTTTTAGTTCTTTTGCAAGATTCCGTTTTAAGGCTACCGCGACTACACAGAAATTTGAAGAGATAGTGCAAGTGAAGAAATGCAAAGTTCCTTCGAGATAATGTAGCAGATTACACTTCATGAAGTCCTTATGTTTCGTCTGTCTTCATGTGTTTTAAAGGCAAGGATTTCCTTCAATAAAATAACTAAACAGGCATACTTTGAACCAACAAAAATAGTTCGGAAGATCTGAACATTTTGGCAAATCTCTCGGTGTTGTATTGAAGGAATGAAGAAAAATTAAACCAGAAATTATTAGTTTAAATATCCCAATACAACAATGACAACAAGATGATTTTTAGGGAACAAATGTTTGTGACAAGCTTATTTTCAGACCCTACAGTCACAAATCCATGAGTATTAGAATCTCAACAGCCACTAAAAGCAAATGAAAAAGATATGAGCAGATATATTGCGGTATAAGTGGAGGATGAAATAATGGTCTGTTGACAATGTCCACAAATGGATAAGTATTCCGTGTTACAGTCATACCCCAGTGTAGTTATCAGTATCATTTTCCTTTACTTTTATTGGCTATTTATATTCTATGGTTAATAGATTCATAACTGTGGACCCTGACAAGTTATCTTGGAAATTTGTCCGCTCGAAATCCATTCCAGAAATTAGAGATGTAGATAAATCACTTCAGTGCAGTTCGTGACTGATGAAGATGGAATAAGCATATTGTGGCGTAACTTGAGAAATTATATTCAAGACATATTTTCAAATCCGGATATAATCTTTCACTGGCCTATGGAAATCAACTTCTCTGTGTGTTCTTAATTACAAATTCTAAAGAAGTATACATTTTCCTACAACCAATAGCTAAATGATGTAGGAGTTCTTCAGTTAGACGAAGAAATTGTGTAACTTTGCATTGCTCAACTGAAAGAAAAATTCTGTATACACTCCAGGCTAACAAGAAATTTGAGATACTATAAAAAATAAGTATAAGTATAAGATGACTTTTGAAAATGAATTAAATTATATCGGTTGTGAATAATACTGGAATTCAGGGTGCACGTTACGTCTTATTAGAGAGTCATCTGCTGGTTATGCCTATAATCCTTAGTAAATCATCTTCTCAATGAGACCTGAATCCCTCGCCGGTCGTTCCAAACAGCAAAGCATTTACCATTGATGTTAAGTGGCTCGTGACAGCAGTCTGTTTGCAGACAGGAAATATTTATGTCGGACTGAGGAAGTTATCAAAGAGTTTTTACAGCGCACACATTCATATAAGTCATCCTCTTTCCAACTATGTATTGAAAATACTTCGGAGAATGACTTTTTCAAAAACGAAATATATTATTCTGGATGCGAATAGAGGAAAGCCTACACTTGTAACGAACTATTTAGCTTCATCTTCATAGAACAAGCACTGATGTAACAATACCTACAATAAAGAAGCTTGTTTAGAAAGAAATTGAGGGAAAACAATATAATCTCTTCTTTTCTTCACTTTCCTTATGGTGAATAAATTTCATTGTCATTTATTTTTCTAAATATTTTTACGTATTTATGTTGTATCTTTGAGTAATGTATCTGAAATTTTTCTTCAATTAATAATTTTTCTGAATATTTTAATTGCAGTACAAATATGTATTATTCCGCCCGTACGTGTACTCAACTCACTGGAATGAATAGAATTATTTTAATACATTTCTGTTGAATAAACATATCTCTAATTATGTCAGATAGTTTAGCGGTTGGTATGTTCGACAATAACTGTATGCATCAAAATAATGAAACTTGATGCAGGATTTAGAATAGAAGTTGATTTGGCCCGATGATTTGAACTGGCCGCAGCTGCTTGGGTTATTTGGTTGAGACTGAAGCAGTGTGAATGTGTTTTCATTGCTTGAAATTTAGTTTTTACACTTGTATAGCTGGTTTTTCATCAATTGCCGCTCATGAACCTACATTTATTCGTACATATCTGTCGCATCTAACACTCATCAGAAAAGATGATTTCTAGTGATAATCTAAGGCATTTTGAGCAGCATAAAAGCTGAAGATATGTTGCCGTATGTTACAGAAAATAATGAGTAAATTCAGTGGGAAAAGCTTGGAAAGACAGAAATCAGCACATCGTTTGACTGATGAGGTTTTCATATAAGTTAAGAGGCATATGAGTAGTATTCATGTTGACATTATGCATTCATGAAGGCGTGATATGGCCTTCCGTAATGATGCGTTTAAAAAAACAAACAAGGATGATCAATTAAAGAGTACTGAATATAGAGCAATTGAGTCCCTCTATTCTTTTGAAAGTTTCAGTTTCATTTCACATAAATAAAAGCTAAATGAATGATTTTAAGTTTAATCTGGGTTACTTACATTCAAACTGTTTAATAAAGTCTGGAATGGGTTTTAGTCGGTTAGGATTTGATCGAAATGACCATTTTAACTACTAACATTCATCTCTTTGCTTCTGAGATGAACATAGGGATTCATCGTCAAACCCACTGCTCATTCACCTCTCCGCCATCACTTCCAACTGGCTTCATGACTACTCACAATCTTTCATATCAACTTCACATTATCTTCTCCATGACAGCTTATGATTTTCAACCGGTCGATCGCCATTCAGGTTCCACACGCGTTGCCGACTGGTGTGTGATAATATTCAGATAACTTCACAGCGCATAGCCAATCTGCTTCATTCACTACTGCACATTTATTGAACAACGATTTTACGAGTTGATCACAGACTGATATCGGTTAGAGAACCATTGAAAACCAGGGAGAACAACGATTTGTTGTTTGGTTCGTAAACTGTCAGTGTTCCTTTTTTGTAGCAAATGAATCTGCTGTACTGAACAAAGGTGACCACCTCTGATGAAATGGTGACTTAAATTATGGGAAATGCATTTAATCTCAATCACCTCAACGTTCTGGACCCCACAGCATCACTAACTTCAAACAGGCGTTGGGAAATTGTTTGGCATGCTGTGATCCACTCTTTCCAAAGTAGCGAACGACTGTTCTGCTTTCTCAATACAGCATTCAACAGAATGTCATCATGTTAATCTTGAAGCCTCAGTAAAGTGTCTATAATAGGAGCTGATACGTTTTCAGATACTAAACGTATCTCTCCAATAAAATGAAGCAAAGAATAGTTCAAAAATGATGACTTCATTATCTATCCCTCACTTCCTCGCGATTCATTAAATAAAGCCATGGGATTGTGAATTTCGAAAAAAAAAACACTTTTAGATTGTTTCCCTTGTTTCGGCAATGATGACCTAAAATAGTATGGGATTAAGAAAGTGGTTGCATAATGTGTTAAAAATCAGACGCATTTCTCGTTACACACACTGTTCGCATATTCTCTTGTACTGTCTTTTATAACTTTTGGTTTCTATTTGAACCATGTAGACATATCTTCTTTGATAACTATTTTTTTCATGACGCTTCTATTTTTCTGATCATAATTTTTATTCCTTTACGTTTCCAGTCAAACGTAGAGCTTCAAGTTAGAGCTCTTAAGTTTCGCTGGCAGTGGTCGCTATCCTCATGTTTAACCCTTCCTCTTTACTAGTCTTATTACTTGCTCAGTAAGGTATGGATCGCGTCGGCCGGGGATCAAACTTCGGGCTGTTTAGATTATATCTGCTTTCTGACGTGTATTCATTTTTCATCACACCTTCGAAAGTTTCCATAAAGCTGAAAATTAGCGTCTCCTTCAATTGTTGCTGTAACTGTTGTCTTCAACAACCACGGATCAGATGTACGAGAGTTAGGTATATCATTAGAACATTTCATTCATATGTTGACTTATTCAGCTACTGTATATATCCGTTCCCCAACAAACACGTGTACATTTTACGTAGTGTAGAATTCTTAAAATATCAATTAGTTATTTCTGTTATATATTTAGGATTATAGCATCTTGTAGTTGTTTGTTTCACACACCACACAATCTGTGTGTTTTAATATTTCACCAGAGTATATCTGGCCTTCATTGACCTGACCGATTACACCATTCAGCTGTACAAGACTAATTAAATGTTTGAAAGTTGATTGACTTGGGCACCTTATAGTCAAACTAATAAGTTTTCAATGGAGAAACATTTGACCTCTTGGCGCTACAAAAGACTGTAGGGTTTATGTCAATCGACCAGAAATTAAGCATCACTTCGTTTTAACTATTGCCTTACAGACAATGATTAGTGCAGATTTTAAAACTTTACTAAAAATGTATCTTTAAATGTTTAATGCCAACATCTCAGAAAAAAGTTTGTTACAAGATTACAGAATGCTATATGAAATTCACAAGCTCAAAATCTTAACTGAATTGTACATCTCTTTTAGTTTGGATTCATGTCTTTTTCATTGTATGGCGACCGGATGACAAATCTACTGAAATGATGAAGGAAATATATGTTTTGGAAACACACATGAAATTTTTTAAAATTCCTATTTATCTATGAGCAACACCAAGCCGCCTAGTAAACATCAAAGATTATGCGAAAATGATCACGCTCGAGTTAAAAGAAAAGGAATTTCCACTAATCTCGGAAAGAGAAAATTTATTACTGTACGTTTAATTTTAGTCATGCTCGACAAATCTATTTCAGTTTCATAAAAGCTCGTTTTCTTGGAAAAAGACTGGAAAACGTTTTACAGTGCTCACATGTTATTTCAAGACCAAAGTTTATCAAATAACTTGAAACTTTCGGAATTTCACTGTATGTCTATCAACCTGAGGAATAATCATTGAGTCGAGCAGTAACCTGATATCAGATGGTGAAAAACAACTGAAAACAAGTCTAAGATCAAGATCTCATGCTTGCTGGAACGCGTTTACAAGGAGTGTCGTCAATTATGAAGGAACAGATACTTTTGACAACAAGACACAGATTATTTATTACTCTTTGGTTGTGAAATAATGCATCAGTCCCAGCCACACATTGACTGAAGTATTCGTTGATGCGAACTCGCATTGATGAAGGGTTGTCAGTTATCAATGGCGATGTACGTTGCTGACAAGTGTCTGCAAGCAGATAATGACTGGGTATTAGTTGGCTACCAGTTGCGTACAATATATTGGCTGTAATCTTGCTTCTCAGGCAGCTAGAAATGCCTAAGAAACTGATTCATGGGCATCAGGAAGGTTCCTTCCAGCCTGTGGATGCATTGATCACGTGTTCACCCTATGTCAGCTACCAGAAAAAAGCCACTTGTATTGTAGGCAAACAGTAATGAACTTCGTTGATGTTACAGCTGGCTTCAGTTCGTTGAACACGACTTCTCACTGAAACCGACTGTTGAAGACGGATTTACCTAAGAAGTTTGCTAACATCTCTAAAGACTTAAGTGAATCCCCTCAAGTTGAATGAAGATATTCGCCAGCGTTTCCAACAGAGAGGGACGCCTTTATCCATTTCTCTGAACAAAACAAGAACGACAGTTTGTGCAGAGTAAGATGTTGACACTATTTATTTCGTCAGCGTGTCATAAGCTGAGTACAGACTAAAGATCTAGCCAAATATGTGCACAGAACAATTTTAAAATATTTGCAAATTTTTCAAAATTCGTTTGATAGAAGCATAAAAAATTGATAAACACCCCATATCGCTCTCTCCTGAGAATTGCTTGTGTTCAGTGGCGCGGGTAGTTTAGACGACGGGCAGCGTATGTCTAGACACGTTGGAGATCACCAATTATCCAATGCAATTATCCTACAGACCTCCATATCGGCCATTATTTGATAGCCATGTCAGTTGGCTAGTACACCACACCTAACTAGTTGATTTCACCAGGAACAGAATTCAGTTGCGAATATGATGCAATTTCCTTCTTTCTTCCTTTTCTGGGAAAGTAGCATGAAATGATGAATGCTGAATGATCCTGACAAGTAGGCTTGGTTGGTTTTCGGATGACGTTCCTGTTTCATTTTTGTATGGCACATTTCTTGTTACCCATAATGTACTAATTTTGTAATTTAAACAAATAGATAAGGGTCATTCAGGTTATCAGAACACACGAATTCAGGTAATTGACCCCGGAAATCCAACTGAGATCAACATTGTTCACTTAAGGTCACCACTATTCAGAGCAGAACAAGTATAAGACAATCACTGAAGTAGCTAAATTTCACAAAGGCTTTAAGGACGTCTATAAGCACATTCAGCTAGTAAAGTGTCTTTTTATTCTAAGCAATATTCATATGACCATTTATATTCTGAATATTCTACACATAAATTACAGAAAAATTCATATTACCTATTACCAGTTATACACACACAGAAGGACTACATATCTACTAGCAAATAAATCAACTATGAACTGTATAATTATTATTCTGTATACTCCTCAACAATGAGGATAAAACATTCATGTCAAGTCATATTTGTGAGAGAGAGAAGAGGTTTCGTAAATGTTGCTGATAATCCATACTGATAACATGAGTAGCTCACTAATTCTCATTCATCTCAATGAAATCCAAAATAAATTATACGTGGAGAAGAGAGATGTGATTGAAACATGATGTCAAATAAAATATGCATCAGCGAATCGAATAAAATAATTCCATTTTAACTAACATTCAGTATGTAGAGAGAAAAGTAGATGATTCATTATTACTGACAACATTATTCATCAGGGAGGCATAATCCTGTAAAGTTTAGCAATAACAAAATAATAATGAATATTAGCAATCACAAGCAGTAGAATCAAACTGACAGTTAACTGTTATCTCTAGTAACAGATGTCATGGTTTTTCGTAGAATATATTCATAACAAATACAAGATGAGAGGTTGAAGAAGGAAATAATCTCCAAAATAGAATTGAAATAAGAAATATTAAATTCGCTTGAATGCTTTGTTGGGCTATCATTTTTTAAAAGAAATTATGAATCCATAACACCGTGGTAACATCAAGTGCTTTTTATTGCTCAAATAGGTGACATGTTGTATTAGACGGTTGGAGGCAACCTGCTGGAAACCTTGCACTTAGATTTCATTCTGGTAGACTGACAGAATCCAGTCGGAACCAAACGAAGGTTTGGACACATAACACTAGTGACTATCTAGTGTTGAGCTGAAATATTATGAAATGCATTAGGAGCCATGTGTTTAATGATAACCTGAGTTATTTGAAATGTTCCAATTGAATACTTACATTTGAATCAGTTCTCTTACAAAATTAAATGTGAACGCATATAATAAACTCGACTTTTCTTATTTATGAGTAATGTGACTGGCGACAAAACACCACTGCTTGTAAAAGCCATGACTGTCATTCATTGTTGACACATTTTTCTGTTCTGTATATGCAGTTTATACATTCTCCAAGGAACAGCTTTTTCACTTAACTCTACACCATCAACAACTGGCTTTTCATAATCTGAAGGATTAGAACATGATGTAATAATTTTGTTTATGTTTTTGTGAAATTCCTGCTTATTTTGTTTATTTTCACCTATACAAACCTGATGAAGTAAACACCTACCAGAAATGAAGCATAGAAAGTGAGAAGGCATTATGGAATAGCAAAATAATAAACAATATTGTTGCTGTAGGGATTTTTTGGTTTCATTGGTTGCAGGATTTCAACATGAGCTAACATCAGTTAGAAAACCATTGAAAAACCTGGTTTGAGACTCTTCATATTACACACCTAACGCCAGGGTTCGAACCTAGGACCTTCTGGCTACAAAGCGAGCTCGTGGACCATTAGGCCACTGGGACTCGATCCAATGGTCAAGCAATGAATCCTAACTTCCATTTGAATCAGTTCTCTTTCAAGATCAAGTGTGAACGCACACTGTAAACTCAACTGTCCTGATATATAGGGAATATGATTTCTTCAAAAACACCTCTGTTTACAGAAAGCATAACTGTCACTCATTGCTGACATATTTTTCTGTTCTGTATATGCTTTCTATACATTCTCCAGAGAATAATGTTTTCACTGAACTCTATTCACACCATCAACAATAACTGTCTTTGTAGTGATAATAGAAAACAGAGCTGGTTTACATAATCAGTGGGATTAAAATATGAAATAATAATTTGAGTTTTGTTTTTCTGAAAAATTCCTGCTTATTCTCACATTTTTCCCCATAAAATTTTCATATAGTGAAAAATACCAAGTTAGAAATGCAGCACATAATGTGAGGAGGTCAGATGGAGTATTTTCCTGTTTGTCTAACAGGTGTAAATATTCCACGTTATTAGCATACAACAACAATATACACTTTGTTGATTACAAATACAGTGTCGGATCTTCAAGCATTGGTTTGCAGGGATTTAGTTTATTGGCTACAGGACTTCATCATGAGGTAACATTGGTTAGAGAACCATTAGAAAACCAGCTGAGAGTACTGGACCACTGTTTCGTCCTAATTTAGGACTCTTCATCCGAAAGCACCCACCGGGGTTCGAACCCAGGAGGTCTACGAGCTCGCCCTGTAACCAGAAGGTCCTGGGTTCGGAACCCGATGATTGCGTACTGTTGAAGAGTCCTAAACTAGGACGAAACAGCTATCTAGTACTCTCAGCTTGTTTTCCAGTGGTACTCTAACCAATGTCAGCTCATGATGAAATCCTGTAATCGAACAGTGTCGGATCATTTTCTTCTTCGAAGAATGGTTTCTTGAAATTCATATGTTTGGACAGACATCTGCTGCGTTTTTCGAGTGAATTATTACTTTGCAGACAAGCAGGAATGAAGGCGTTTCTTTTATTTATTCCAAGGTCTTTCTAGAGGTTTGCGACTGAAACATGTAAAATCAATTGTCTTGAATGTAATAATCCACGACAAAATGGAATCACAACAATCAATAAATTGTCTTTTCATTTCATTTATGTTAATTACTGATGGATTCATGCTGGTAGCATCTTCCAAAGCATTACAATTCACAACGACAGAGTAAATTTTCTTACGTCAGTGAGTAATTAGACTGAAAATTTTTGAGGTCTGCTTAAATCACTGGGCTACCGACTTCTTCCCAACCGTTGAAATGCATCATATTTACTTCATTTGTTTTACAGTCAAACTACTTTCTTCAATCGTAGCCTACTGTCATTGACATTCCCAAGAAGGTTTCAGCGTACTAAAACGAATACTTCTGAGGCAAAAATTAATGGTGATTTGAAGTATGATTCGGCTGGAACAACACTGCTTCATTTGTTACAATTTCGATTATTAAGTTATCGAATATTCTTCAAGAGGGATTCAATAACCTGAAAGGAAACCAGCTAAAAACTATGTAATACTTTTAAAACGAACCTTTTGGAAATACTCTCTTATCGTTTTTCAGCTGAAAAAACGAAAGTACCGGCTATATGGCATTAACGAATTGATTTATTTACCGCATAGTGTCTTGTACACCCGTAAGAAAGATGTTTTGATTGACTAAATTAATACGATTATGAGCAGCAATAATTTTTCCTCGAAACGTCATTCAGTTGTTAATACTGCTTGACTGTGTGACAGTTATAATAAACTTATCTAATATGGAATTATAATCCACTACATTGGCCAAGTTCCACATTTACACTGATGTTTAATTCACCCAAAAATCCACATTTAGTGAAATAAAACAAAAAGAAACTACACTGAAGAGTTACCCTTTTCAACAATTTCCATCTCTCACTGTAAAATCATGAAAACACACGGTATTTTTTCATATTTAAAACACAACGGATGACTTCAATGATGTGCGATTGGTGTTATTAGTTCTTGTAAAATGTTGTTTGTAACACGGAGAGCATTGATCGGGTAGGAATTAACACTAAATTATAGTAAGATGAGTTACGTGATATTTATTCACGGGATTGATTATACAACTTAAAAAGTGAAGGCTGGTCAAGCTTAATTCAGTGTCACGAGAACTGGAAGTATAGTGGTTGAAAGGGTTTCAAAAAGAAAAACAAATTTGGATTAACAAAGATTATGCTCTTTTCGATAAATTCCTCTTCCATGTTCTACAATTATATTGATGTTTATATACACAGAATATTTTAAATTAGCAGTTAATAACAATATTAGCGTTTTTTAAAATAATATCAATTTGTGAAGTAAGATCAAGGGAACTACATACAGTTCATTAAAGATGCTTAAACTATAATAATAATAATAATAAAAATATAGTAGCAAATAGAATATCAACTAAAATTAGGAAATTTCACAAAATTCAGGACTAATATTGTTATTAACTGCTAATTTAAAATATTCTGTGTATATAAACATCAATATAATTGTAGAACATGGAAAAGGAATTTATCGAAAAGACTATTCTTCGCTGGATTATTTTATGATTATAGATGTCTGAATGAATATTTTTGCTACATTGAAATATTATGTTTCAAGTGCTTGGAAGCGTCGCGGAGGGGACATGAGACAAACTCAAACTCATAACAAAAAATGTGTCTTACTTGACCTAATAAATGTTTTCATCAGTGGATATTATTAGTGCATTCTGGATCCAACATCATTCTTTCTTAACTTAAACTTTGTTTTTTTGTAAGGATCCAGAATGGTTGAAGTGCATACTGAGACAAAAACCCATGATTTTTAGAGATAACTGTAAAAAAGAAGCTCAAGAATCGAACACTTGAGCTTCGGGTTACAAGACTAAGCTCATGAACGAGTCAGCCATCTGGTGCGGATTCTGCTTACTCGTGAATTCTACGTCTGCTAATTAGTGATACGACGCTACCCTAAACCATTGGATAAATGATATTCGAATTCATTTTGACATGCTATACCCCACTGTCCACGGCATCTCAGTGCAGCTTGAGGACATCCATCCATCAGCCAACAACATGATCAAGAGTGATAACTGAGATGCAGTTTCGAAAGACCTCTTAATGATGTTGGTTCATGAGGAAATCCGCAGTGAATTCGTTACTTCACTGTTCGATACGACCGAAGATATTTCCATGTGTGGTGGTATACAGGTGATTTACATCAATGTTGGGTTGTTCTATTTTTTGAAGAGCAGGTAATGCAGTGGTGAAAGAAGAAGTGGTGAAATAAACTCCACACATCAAGACCTAATCGATATCATAAATAAAGAAAATTTGCTTTCATTTCCTCGCATTCTGTCATAGTTAATTCGATTAAAATCCATTTTATTACAAAAGGGAATATACATATTTCAATCAGTTTAATTATACACAGAATAAAGTAAATCACAGTAACTGCGTGTGTGATTTTCCATATCAAACTGAAGAGAACTCAGCTTGTACAGATTACACTTCTACACAAAATGAAAATGAAGACTTTCTTAAAATATCTAAATGAACGCAAGACAGTAGGCTCATTTCGGTTTTGTCTGAAGAAATAACAGTCTACTTTGAATGAATAAAATGTAATGTGTCACACGAATTCGTAGATAACAAGCTTCAATTTCCAATCTAGTGTGCGCAGTTTAACCGATGGTAATTATACAACATTTAACATCCATTCCAACATTTTAACAGTCGTCATTAGGATGGACATAGTGTAGTCCGATAATAAGAGCAAAACAGGTAAATTAAGTATACGCCGTTTTACCAGCACAGTCAGTGCTGAGATCCACGAAATAAAGCCAAGTTGGAAAAACAGCAGCAGAAGATATGGACGGTTCATCTGGTACGGGGTCTCAATCAGAAGGCAAAAACGTTATTGATATGGGATAGGAACTGCGTATTTGGATACTGTGATTTAATTGTACATATTTATCAGTTATTTACCGATCTTGTCTTCATTTTTGCTACTTTGAAATATAGAAAAAATCCAATGAACTTGATATCAATAACTTGCTCTATAACTATGTCCCTTATTTTAACTGTCTTTTGGGTTGCTTCGTCGATGGGTATTGTGTTAATTATTGTGTACGAGGAAGATTGACGTCTTCTTGATTTTTAGAACTTGTTTGGGATAGTGCATAAGAATGGCGTTTGATCGTTTTGGAAATACATGTTTCCAGTATTATTGTGTCAATCTTCTTGAAATTATCAGACTGCGATTTATCGAAATTAAATCTTATCCAGAATGGAATTATACGCTACCACAGTGCCCAAGTTTTATATTTATATCAATAATAAATTTTCCTATTCGCTGACGTCCAGTAAACAAATGTCCAAAAATTCTCGAATTAAATTTACGATTCACTGACTAATGTAAAATTAACACAGTTCAAAGTGGAATTTCTCCACCGTTTACTTTGGAACCCACAATATCTGATCTGATTCATAGAATAAATGGCAATCGAGAAACTTAGCACGAATGCACAACACTAGATACTGCTGAATAATTAGCATGGATGGGTTTGTACCACTCGCCCCAGTTAATAGCGCTCACTACACACATCAAAATGATCTAAACATCAGATAGGCTGTTTGCTTTAGTGGCACCAAATTTATCACAGTTGGCCTCAGCTTGTATGGCCTAACTAGTTAAAACTATACAATTTTTCATACAATGATTGCCTTTTATAAATTTGAACAAAGAAAGAAGAAACACTGGCTTAGAATAATCCGGATCCACTTTATTTCGTTGGTTCTCATCAGCTGCGTACAACCTGAAATTTTTACTAAAATAAAAATAAAAAGTGTACAATTTTAACAAAGCTTTGTCCATTAGCAAGCATATTTTCACAGCGCCATAGTAAAATTAGGCTTTACGATTCACAAGGTGTCTAAAGCGTTACGATATATATATATTGTTAGAGAGACGTTTCTTGAAAAAAAATTAGTTAACAGTTGTGTTGTTGGGGAAGGGTTAACAAAAGACAATTAGTAATAGTTATGTAATTAGATAAGAGAAGATCAAAATTTAAAAATTTCGGTCCACATGAGGTCAGATGAGAAGTTGATGATGTAATACAGTGAGGGGAACTCAGAAGATCAAAAAAAATGATCTCTTAAGAGAGTCAGTCGAAAAATAAAGGGGGTGAAGTGGAAAGATAAGTTAACCAGATCAACAAACGTTTTCAGATGTATTCGATTTTTGGCTAGCTATTGGATGGAGTGGTCAAACGTAAAGTGTACTAAGTGAAACTTCTCAAAATTTGTAAATTGCAGAAGGCGAACAACATTTGATATACTTAACTTGTTCTTTGCGTAAAAGGTTTTGATTTCAATTTTACTGGCTGTCATCATGAAGACATATCCACAACTGTAAGGAAACGAATGCCTCTGACAGACTCTAACATTTGTCAGACAGATGTTTCAGAAATCGATTTGCCACTGGTTGGTTGATATGAGTTGCTTGGCTCGCATCAAGCTAGCGTATAGGATTGATGACAGTGATCTAGTATCACCAAGGTCAAACTATAATTAGTATTTAGCAACATTGCATCCAGGGTTGATTTCTTGATTGCAATTAATGATATTAACCAGATCATAGGATATTTTCGACACAATTTCGGTCTCCAAATTAACACTGTGAGAAAACTTTATATTAGGAATTAATTTCCAACTGGCTAAGTCGATTTATTGTCGCAAAACTGCTAAAAATCACTGTTAATAACTTCTGACTTATTTATATAAATTCCAGCATTCAGATTACGTATATCCTAAAAAATTAAATCCGTCATTACTGAGCGTCATTCATTCTTCATATAAATACGATGTCTTGAAAAGTGCATGAACGTAACGGTCAGCTGTCCATTAAACAAATGAAACTGGAAAATCATCTGTCAGTCTTGACATTACCTTTGTGATCATAGTGTGTGGCAGTCGGCTCACCACTACGACCCATTCTAGCGGACATTTTCATCGTGAAACTAAAAAATGGACCTTTGAAGGATGTTGTTGATGAACTCAAATTCTATTGTCGGCACATGGATGATACATTTTTGAATATGAAAAATGAGAAGGAAGAAAAGAAAATCCTGGATAAATTTAACGAGGTTCATCCTGCAAGACAATTTTACTAATGAGAAAGATAAAGACTCCAGTATTTCATTTCTAGACGTCCTTATGACTAGAAAAGAGGATGGCACAATAAGAAGAAGTGCGTGCAAAAAACCTACATCAACGGGTCAGTATACTCATCACCTCAGCTTCGTGTCCTTGAAATTCAAACGCAATCTGATAAAGTGCTTGGTCCATCACAGAGCAAGAGCAATCTGCTCGGATGAATGTCTTGATGAGAAACTTACTAATATTAGGCGGTCGCTGAGTGAAAATGGTTATCCAGAAAAATTTGTTGATAAGAATATGAATCTAAAATCAAGGCGGCCCAAGGTACCAACGACTTGCAAATGCGATAAAAAAGGATTCCCTGCTGCCGAATTACGTTGTGTCTTCAAGAACACTCCCCTCTTGCATTCGAGAGTAAAGGAGAAGCTACCTAATTTTGCATCTTCCATGTGTATCTACCAATTCAACTGCTTCTGTGGAGTGAACCAGTTACATAGGCCGTACAGTTAGGCGTGTTTCTCGTTGAATTTCTGAACATCCCCTTATGTGGTTAAGTAAAAGGCAAACAAAATCTATTCGCAGCGCCATTCTTTCTCATCTTGTGGATACAGAACACAAGAGTGATGTTAACTAGGCTTTCAGACTCATTTTCCGCACATCAACAAATCTCAACTTTGCCTTAAGATTTCGACTACTAAATATTGCTGAAGCTGTTGGGATCCATATTAATAAGCCTAATTCGTGCGTTCAAAAGAAGCTAGTTCGGACATTGTCCTTACCTTGGCCATCTAGGTTTGAATGTTCCTGAATTTTGTGGAATTTTCCTAATTTGCTATGATATCTTTATTATTATTATTATAATTTAAGCGTCTTTAGTGAACTGTAATTCCATCGTGATCTTACTTAACAAATCTATATTATTTAAAAAAACACTAATACTGTTATTGTGTACTAATCTAGAATATTATATGTATATAAACATGTATATATAATTGTAGAGCCAGAAGAGGAAATCATCGAAGCAGATATTCACTGCTCAATTATTTCGTGTTTTATAAAAATTTGAAAATTGTATGTTGTGTGCGAAGGCCTTTACAAGAACCGTCAACAACAAAACGACAGGCAAAGGATTAAGGAGGATGCATGAAAGATCTTTGTGAAACATCATACAAAGCATGGAATGAAGATAAAAGAGGCAGAATAGGAATAACTTTCGCAAATTAAGATTTCAGTGTATGGTTTTTTTTCTATTTCGACATAGCTGTACACTGTGCCTGAAATGAAAAAAAGGATTGTATGCTAGTATCAATACAACATAAAGCTTTACATAATTCATCTAAATATTAATTATGTTAAAGTGTCACTTATGCATGCTAGTGTATGTCAGAATTGCGTGTTTAAGATTAATAAATGTAGCTTTATGCTGGTGTTTTTATCTAAAAAGTATGTTCAGAGGTAATGTGGATTATCACAATAAGATAATTTCAGGAAACAATTGTTAATTTTATTATGAACTAAAATAACTCACCTTAACTTCAGAATTGCTTAAACGGAAGAAATGAAACCAATCTACCATATTACTTTTCATTGATGATATTCCCACTGGGATGTAGAGCTTTTGCGATAAATATGCATTACACATGGTTCTCTTTCAGACCTTCTCCAGGTCTTTCAAGTTCTGATATCATCAGGAGGAATAACGTAGAACCAAGTGACACTGGACATAACCGAATGGATATGTGGAAGTCTTCATTTAGACCAAGACTGGAATGAGAATTGAAATTTCTTCCATTCAACTGAATTGGTTATAATGCATCTAGTATTAGTTCAGTAAAATTCGACTTCAAAACATTAATCAGGTTAAACTTTCAAAGTGAAAAAAATATGATTAGATATGCGGAGAATGAAAATAGCCTAATCTTTGCATATCTGTATCGGTCGGTGGAATAGATGAAACATAATTTGATTACTCTCTCAAGTGGGAAAATGCCATGTCTGATTTGATCCAGTAAGTAAGTAAGTAAGCCAAAATCAAACTATACTGGAGACCTGTCAGCAGAGAAATTTCAACTATTTGTCAAAGCAACCACCTAAAGTTCCGGTCGTCCATACCATGGAATTAAATTTCTTCATAACGCCATTTATGGTCAATTTTTAAACTCCTCCTGAGAGTAATTTAGCGAAACTGGCTTCCTAGATATCTGAGGGTAACAGTCCACTGTTTTGTAACATCAGAACAGGGTGCTGTTTCGTAAGGGAATTATTCCGGAGGCAAAATACAGAAACTAAACATACATCAGAAATAATATACTGCTTTCAAAAAACTTTCAGTAGAAGACTCAACCTGATGTACTTATACGACTTTAATATTGTTTACTTTTATTTTTCCTTACTTTCTCAAAAGTAATTATTTGCGAATACCATGAATTAATTATTATGAAGTCAGTTGCAACATTTCACAAAACAGGAAAACAGCAGAATCAAACTGACGGATAGACCCAAAGAGATTTGAAACTGGACGATAAATAATGTTCAGTATGTAGAGGCTTGAAGACCTACGGGGGAAAACCAACAAGCTGTCCGAAGAGACATCAGAGAAAGGACTTCAAATGAATACAGAGAAGATAGACGTGATAAAGACAGCGGTTTGTCGACAATGACAGGTGTCAATCACCATCAGTAGGATAAATATACCCGAAGTTACCTCTTTAACTTATTTTAGCAGCATCTGTGCAGTACAGAAGGCAAGGATAAGGAGCACGTGCAACAAAATTTTGATTTTAATAACTCTGATTCCATCTCAACTCTATAGAAATTTGCGGTCATAACCAGTGATTCTACATATTATATATAACTCTTCTTTATTCATTAATAAATAAAAAATATGAATACGATTTGCTTCAAGCCATTTTCTCCAGTAGGGAAATGAGATTTGGATCTCCATTGCTAATGTCAAATCTGTGCCTCGTCAGCTGTGCTGCTGAAAGCATTTTTAACAGACTACCGTAGATTTTCACCAGCAGCTGTCTTCCATAATTGGCGACTAGATAACCGGAAGGGATCAACAACAAGAAGCTTTATCAGCCAAAAAAACTATTGTCCATTAAATATGTAGAAGGGAGATCAGAATGATAGGACATTCGTTCTGCAGACCGCTGAGTGACACCATAAGCCGTGAACACTGCTGAAAACTGAATGGCAAACGATGAGGTGAGTGAAGGTTCGAATAGGACATGAAGGCGAGCTTGTGAAGAGGAAATGGAAGCTGATGAGTAGTCATGGAGTAAGCTAAAAGGACTGTAAAAGGACACCTTGAAATGGACGTGGGTAGTTGGAGTTTCATGTTTCGGCGTCTCCGTTAAATTTAAACACATCTCCTTCACACACTGTGGTCATTTATCTGCCAGTTTTAAGAGCATTTTTATTCACACTTATTGCCATATGAATTATCTAGATATTTAGCCATGGTATAAAATACCCTTTAAAGCCAATCAACATCTAGACCGACAAATTCTTATGAAGTAAAACATAAATTAGATAATGAAGAAAAAATGGCTAGTTCTGACATTGTCAGTTTATATACACGTATACCAATAAATATGGCCGCAGAGGCGGTAGGAAATGAGATTATTTCTGACCAAGAACTCGAAAGTAGAACGAAAGTGCCACTTGAAGACATAAAACTGGGAGTGCAGCTATGCTTGACTTCCACAGTATTTGAATTCCGAGGGAAAATATACAAACAAACTGAGGGAGATGCCATGGGATCACCAATATCCCCGGTTGTAGCAGACATATTCATGGATAAGTGAGAAAACTTAACGATTGCAACGTTTACCCCCACTCCAAAAGTATGGTTGAAGTATGTAGATGGCACATTCATTGTGCTAAGAACACAGGATATAGAAAGATTTTTCGAACACATTAACTCAAAGGTTGAGGCAACTCAATTTACTTATGAATTGGAAAGTCAGGAAGGGGAGATTTCAATGTTAGATTGCAGCGTAAAAAGGAAAGAAGATGCGAAGTTAAACACTACCTGTGTTTACAGGAAACCCACACATTCAAACAGATATTTGGACTTCTGATCATCTCATCCTATGTCAATAATAAGAGGATTGATGAAATGTTGAAGTGACAGAGCACAAAAGCTAAGTAATACTTAGGAAAATCTAAGACAGGAAGTGAGACATATAAGAGAAGCTTTCAAACTTAATAATTACCCTGATTAATTATTCAGAAAGTCTGTAGGGAAATGTAAGAATGATTCAGCGAAGAAAATTTTCTTTATCGACGAAATCATCTTCAGAGGCTGTACAATCGTATTTATACTTACAAAAATATATAGTGGTCTATTATTGAGTAATAGGGGGTGACATAATTGATATAATTACTCAGAAGTGGCTTTAGAAGTGAAAATTAGAAGTTGAAAATTACGTGGTACTCAACGGCAAAAAGATAGAAATTTGATAAGGTTAAAATTGCTATTAAGTGAGAATAAAGGTATTTGAGTGTCAGTTTAACAAGTGTGAAGAGGGTGTGAAAGTATACAAAAGGAGCATATGAGAGTGATAATAGTGAATTAATTATTAAAGCAAAAGCTAACTAAAAGTGAAATTAGAATGAAAAGAAAATATCAAAAAATTTTTTATTTACAAGGAACGATTAGTGAAGAGGTTAAGACCAAGGTAGAATAAGAGACTGGACAAACTTTTTCTGTATACAGAGTTCAGGGTTGTATTGATGAATTGCTAGAGCCTCCGCCATACACAAAAGCCGAAACCTGACGCCCTTTGTACCATTTGGCTTCACTTTGTAGATGATCTTGAAGGGCGATTCTGGTGGAGCTAAGTGGCCTGAGTTCACCAAATGCTCGCGAATTGAGCTAGTAATTGTCTTACATTGTCCCTTTGCTAACCATGCCGGATAATGCTCAGAGATGCGTTTGGAAAGCGTGCGCTTTGTGCGGCCAATATAACTAGCTCCACACGAGCAAGTGAATTTATGTCACCCCCTATTACTCAATAATAGACCACTATATATTTTTGTAAGTATAAATACGATTGTAAAGCCTCTGAAGATGACTTCGTCGATAAAGAAAATTTTCTTCGCTGAATCTGTCTTTTATTTTCTTCATGACTCAATGGGTATTTTTGGTGAAATGTAAGAATAAAATCATTAATGATAGTAGTGATAGCGATAATAATAATATTATTATTATTGACGACATGCTTGTCAAACATGCGCAAGATAATGACGTCACCAACAATGAGGAATCTAAATCATCAGTAGTAGATAGAGAGAATATATACAGTAGACAAATTCTGAATCCGTGTCCAAACTGAAATGAATATGAGTAACAATTTATGCTCGAAACGTAATCCAGTTGTTAATACTGCATTAGTGTGTGATTATTAAAATAAACTTACCTAATGTGCTTATATGAGTATTCCATTTATACCATGAAATCAATTTGTTGCAATATAAGAAATAATACCACTATTTACAATGAATTTGTCAGTTATTCATTGAAACATAAACACCTGAACAATACAATTGCAGAAGGAAATTCTTCTCATCGTGTTATTACCTATAATTTATTGAATGAAAAGTTCTGCCAAAGGCGAAATTCTATTCATCAGAGAATTTAAAGTGTTTGCCGACTTTTAATACTATCTACTGGCTTTTTCATATTTGTATTCAGTTTCTGAATAAGTCATGTGAAGCAAATTCAAAGTCCCTGAAGTTGACAGTTAATTTGTTAGTGATGATTTTCACTTTTTTTCACTGTTTTGAGGCATTTTGTTGTAATTTCAGGATTCTTAAACATAATTTGTAAAATGTGGTTAGCTTCAGGAAATCTCTTTAGTTTGGACAGTCATGTAACCTGATAACGTGTACTGTGATAGTTTGTAGATGTAGTTAAAACTATTCTCAGTACGGGTCACGGCAACACATTGACGATACAACCGAAATGAGGATCTTCACATTAAATTTTCACTTGCCTGTGTCCATTCCACAATAATCACGAGTGGTGTTATTTCTGACACTGTCATATATTATGGACCTGTGGCCAATTTTTATGTTCTCGTTAACACTTGGAATGAGCAAGTGGACTCATTGTCAAAAGATACTTGCTAATTTCTCATTCACGGAAAATACCCATCCAGATATGAATATAAAATGAAATGATTTTAAGTTATACCTTGATCCATAAATTCGCAGTCACTGGTTGAAAATCTTTATCAATAAAATTATTCACTGTAGGGTAAAGCTTGATGAAGATCTATGCGAAAACAATAGAGTGTTTGTTCTTGAATATTCTGAGACTTCAGAGCTTCTTATTGGATAACGGTCGAAAAGACTATACATTAACAACTCAATGATGCATAACATTATACCTGATAGCATTACATTCAACGAATACTAGTTTATACCACCTTCACAGTATATATGCAAATATATGTCACTTTTAAAACTACTGCAAGTAACTTCAGGGTTACTTACTCTTCACCTCAGAATTTTACTGCCAACTGAAGCGCACTGACAGCACTAAACTGAGAGTTTAACATTACCAAGTTACGACATACCCAATAATAATGACAATACAAGTGAAGTCCTACGTCAAAGTTTATATGTCAAGTTAAACCTTAGACATCCAAAAGACAGGTACACACCATGACGACAGAACACTCACTCGGAGGAAGACAAGAAGAAAAGAGTTGAATGAACAGTAATGATATTAACCAGGATATTTCTTCAGTTTCACGTGAATTTAAGGCTGTGGTTAAGCATAAGTTAAGTTAGGTTAATCCGTTTGTGGCGATATTGAGTTTGCTTAAGGAGAGATCAGAATTCACTTTGGACAAGATTAGTATAAAAGTCAAATTTAGTTTCGGTTAAGTAGAAATCAACACTGAGGACACGAATTAGTTTTTTATTGCGAATGCTCTCTTCAAGGACTAAACTTGGCCTCTTCAAAAGGCTGAGGAGTTTCCATAGAAAGTTTAGTCAAGAGATTACAAAATAATTGTCTCCTGAATTGAGAAATACTCAAGTCGGAAAACTTCCATTTCATATTTTGAAAATTCATTGGTACTTCTCATTTTATTTGAGGCGACTTTTCAGGGTATGAAAAATGAAATGGAAGGATTTTTAATTATTCATTAGCTGACCAGTTATTTTTTTTAGTACTGTTTTAATATTCAATTTTTATTTCTACAAGACATAGTTCCTTTGTTAACTTTTGATATTTCCTACAATATTTTCAAAGTTTGAAGTCGCTATGCTCAACCTTGCGACACTTTTCATGTGAGAAATTTTGAGTTTGCTTTTAATTTTCTAGCTTCTTATCATCCCTCAGGAATAACAGCACAAAATAATCAAACTCAGTATGAATATATTCACACACACAAGACAAATGAGGAATGTAGATCATAATCCTCTGTCGGAATTAAATTCGGTGAGATGTGTCCAGTAGTTAGTTTATTCAGATATGAATTACAGATTTGTATGTGGTGTATAAAATTTCAGTTTCTGAAAAAATTTTCTATGGATTTTGTGGAAATAATTCCTAGGAATTAAGAATCGATGGGTAGAAATTTTTGAGAGCATTGAAATATCGAGTATAATGTTGTCCCGTATGCGTTACATTAATTCTTTCACTATGACTACCGTTAGGTATTATGGTACTGAGAATTTGATGGATTTGAAAATGAATCTATTTTCTAGATATGCAACAAATGTTCATAATACAGGATTAATTGAAATCATCAAATTCTGACTGAACTGTTCGGGCAAATTCTCCGCCTGTAGTGATATGCATCCCATCAGAAATACATACGGAGTTGTTATTGATAAGTTAGTAAACTACAATGAATCCAGGATGCTAAGTGAGAAGTTGAAATGTTCTACTTGGCTTACAAGGCATTCGACCTCTTGTTTTGTGAGACTTATACTGACAGGATAATTGAATGCCTAGTTTACGTGGACTTCCAACCAACAGGTTGCAACAAACGTTTCCAAATTCTTATTGTTTTGGTTATTCATTTCTATCCTTGAGTCGATAGATTGAACCAGGCACATT
The DNA here is from genome assembly GCA_944472155.2 of Trichobilharzia szidati. Taxonomy (NCBI): domain Eukaryota; kingdom Metazoa; phylum Platyhelminthes; class Trematoda; order Strigeidida; family Schistosomatidae; genus Trichobilharzia; species Trichobilharzia szidati. Next base: position 12,448,582 of record OX235277.1, read on the forward strand.
TTTAATTACCTGCTCGACTATCGGTGGACATCTCTTGGAAATAGAGTGGAAATATTATAAAAAGTCAGTTTATGCTTCAAATAGCATTACGTCACAGGATAGATGATGATTCGCGATTTTACGTGAAGTTCCTGGGTGAAGTGAAAATATTATGTGGATAATGAATTTGAAAATTCCGTACATAGTTTACACATTTCGTGAAAAATGAAGCCTCCGTTATCATTTTTCTCAGTGCGTGTAGGGTAATCAAGGGAGAAATTCTGCTAAAATCTGATAAACTCAATGAATCCAGCTTTATTAACAACATTTTTGGCATCTTTTTAATTCGAATTGGGATACAAATGCTTTCAATTTTTGAAAGGAAACCTCCGTAGAGACCAAAAATGGGATTTTGTTTTGATTATTTCTGTTAGAAAGTTAAAAATCACACTTCATCATGTGTGAAAATTGTGTTGATCTCTTGTTTGAAACACATTTTTGTTAATCTCACCTATACAATTTTCCAAAATACAATTTTGACACGAAAGGTGAAACATCCACATTTCTTCTATGTCACTGTCTAGTTTCCGTTACAAACACTATTTGACATTAATTCGACGAAAATTCTTAACAATGTCGATATGTCCGAGAAATCCACCAAAAAGCGTCGGTGGTACAGCGGTTAGGACTCTCGCCAACCATGCACATGATCAAGGATTCGATCCTCTGCCAACGCACACTCGATATCAATGGTTGGCCTGCAAAATTTGGGCTACTGATTCCATACTTGTACCAGAAATACGGTGTGGAGTCAAGCTATAATCACAAATAAAAAACAAAAAAATATTCAAATGAGGTAGAGTGATAATTATTTTGAGAAGTTGATCAATTGCCACGAACCTAGAAAGTCTACTAAAAGCGGTGGTATGCTCTGTATACTACTTTTCATTTTTTACCTACAAAACAAGAATTGACCAGCGATCCACAGTTTGAAAAGCATTCATTTATTTAAATGTACTATCATCAGCATAATTATGACAGACTTCCTTCAGTTATCGGACTGGAAACGATTTTACTGAAAGTGATCAATATAACCAAGAACCACCCATTATCTTTTATAACGGTGAGTTAAGAAGTTTCGTCAATACTGTTACAACACCATTTTGCCTAAATTCATCACGCAAAGACTTATGTAAGTTTATTTCAAAGCTATTTATCAGGATATATTTCCAACGTTTCGGTTGCCAGTGTGGTCAAAACTTCTTCAGAGGGAAAATCAATATTAAAATATCCCTAGTGCATACGAAAAGGTCCACAGATGTCTGTTTAATGAATAGCCATAGAAAGCACCATGAGCAATATTTGACCAAGTAGCTGCAAAAATATAGTTTTGGTCTTCTCTGGTATCAATATATTGTTGTCAGTGTGCATTTTAATGAATTGTGCAAATAGTCCACAAACCAAATATCTCATTACTTCCAGTTGTGTATGGAACTTGTTTTCCTAAATACATTCGACGTACACTGAAATCAGATGAAATGGGAGTTTGAAATGGACAAAAAACGTCTTATGAATTGAAGAAGAGAATAATCGTAAAATGGAATTGAACATGAACTATTGGCAAGTTTCGATGCTGATTCATTATCGAAAAATATTCCAATTGAAGATTCCCTAAGTATTACTGATAATTGGCATTTATCAGAAAGAATTCTATAGACTTTAAACTTCGATAGGATTATTAAGTCATGAGAACTATGTTTAGGTTCAGCAGGAATTTTTGTGACAAGTGTATCTGTCTTATTCATGGGTGAACTCCAGATGTTTAAACAAATGTGACAGTACGGTTTTAACAAGATCTGAATTAAAATAAAATGTATCCTCATCACGAGATTTCACGCCTAATCTATCACACTGATTCTGTGTATCATATAAAGCAGCCTATGTTTGTGCTTTGTTGAAATTAAGTTATGCATGTCTACAGACAGGGAGTAAGACCAATACATTGACGACTCGTAGCTGAGACCAACAGTAACTTCGTTTTATTTTGTTTTATTTTGAATACGTTCACAAATTACTTAATTTTATTTTAAATTTTCCCGTTGACTGATTAGACCGAAGTGCACGGTCTCAGGTTGACATGTTGGCTTTTTATGCAGACGCTGTGACGATGTCTGGGCATGTATTTAGGATTAAATTGGTGAATGGTGACTAGGAGTGGAGCACTTCGGTTCAATCAATCGACGGGAAAATCTAAAATTCAATTAATAAATTAATATGACCCGTTGCAAAAGAGCTGGCTCTCGTGGCCCATGTGGTCTAGTGGACAACGCTTTGCGGTTTGAAAATATGGCCACTGAGTTCGAGCCAAGGTGGGAACATCATTACCCACTGGGGAATGCAGGTACATCCAGATGACGGGTCCCAAATAGGACGAAATGCGCATCCTGGAGTCCAATGTTAGTCATCATCCACGAATTAAATTCTGTTCACATATGATTTGCAATTTTTCAGGCACACATATCACTGTATAGCAGCCAAGCATTGATACGAGATCATCATGATCTTAATTTTAACACTTACATTAAAGAATGATATAAAAGCACACAAACTGTTCACATCTTATAACAAACATGTATAATAATAAGTTTGTGAAACCATCTGGTCAAATCTCGGTGACTGCTGATGACTCAGAAATGGTGGAGAAAACTTTGAGAGGCAAGTTGTACCCTCTTTTATGCACCTTTGACATTTTAAAATGTCGAATATTGCAATGCAGAACCTCGGAACTATTTGCTGAATAGAACGTTGGAATTATTTCTTTTCATCTCTCATAGATTTAGACAAATATAATATTTTTGGAAACGTCTAATTTTTCATCGTCGCCCGATGTTTGTGGAAGCAAGTTGTTAACAAACTCCGCTGCAGCTCTTCATAGTTGACGGAAAGTTTAAAAAATACTGTTGTGGTATGAAAAGCATATTTCCACTTTTATTCAAAAAATTCATTTGAGACAAATTAATTAATGTTTCATCAAATGTTTTCACCTCACTTCTCTGATATAAATTACCCGGGAATAAGCTGCCTTCTAGAATAGTAGAATACTGCAGACACCTGTGATCATTCTGAAAACTGTTCCTACACAATGGCTTAATTAGTTTTTCTGCATAACTTAATTGTATTTCATGCTGACAGCAATTTAACTATTTACACGCTTGATGGCTTGAATTAATTGAAATTTTTTCGAGAAATACATTAGGCATTACATCGTTCATTCTTTCTACTGTTCACTTTCTGCTATTTGAATTGTTGAGTTGTAAAACAGCATTGTAACCTAGTCTGTTGTGGCTAGCAGTATAATTGAGTACACAATATTTGTCTCAAATCTAGCTCATGAACTGTATGTGCTTATATCCTCAGTAATATATATGGTGTCGACCGTGAGACTCGAATACCTACGAGACATTGTTTCAGACTTCGAAACAATGTCCCCAGCCTACTGCGACTAAAAAGCTACTTGTTGTTAAGAAGATGTTAGTTACCATTTGTTGGCAACTGGAGTTATCCAATTGGAATCATTATTTCTTAGTTATATAACCACGGGCAGTACTGATTAGAAGGCTAGCATGGATTCTTTGAATAAATGTTCGTTTTGAGAGAATTTTATTGCTGATAATCACGTATAGTAGCATGAAATATAACCCAATAGTTCGTTATGAAGATAGCTGCATGACGGAAATTGATGTTAGTAGATTTATTTATCTTCGAATAAAGGCTGTATGTGTTACAGGTAATTAATATTTTGATTCCCTTGAGAGGAAAACGGATTAAGACCCGTCCATATACCTGACTTCCTAGACAAAGGAAAAAAGTGTTTCCACCTACTGAATAAGTAAACCAACTATGCAACATCATGTGAATAAATGTTTTAAACTTAATTTCCCCACGGGCAACAGTATCAAGAGATTATTTGCTTCTCTTATCATTTCACAGCACGATAGGTATATGATATCCACCTTGGAAACTAAAGATCACTTTTTGTAACTAGCTATGCTCACTGAACCCTTCTGTGTTTTTACATGTTATTATTCCTTTTATCTCCTGCATATCTCTTCTCAGTAAAGGTCTTTTGAATTTCTGGTTTCTTTATTCCCTATACTTTTGTATACTAAATGCAATGTGTCGGCTTCAACTTCTGTACTATTGTACCAAGTACACTCACTTATATCAGGACCACTGTCAATTTTGTTGAACAATAAATATTTGTTTGTTCGAACTGGTTTCCATTTACCTGGAGACAAGAAGGCTTTCATCGGCTAATTGGGTACTGGCTGGAAGAAGATTGGAGTAATAGGATCAGGAGTATTCTTGTATATATTTTAATTACGTTTATTTATATTTTTAACACTGATAACAACTGTAAATCTGTCGTGTTATCGCTTGAAGAATAAGTAAAGATGTTACTCAACAATTTTTTGCTGTTCCATGTCGGTTACAGTTGATATTTTTCTACCTATTAAGCCTTACCTTTTGAAACCAGCAATAGGTCAAGGATCTCAGAGGTCTGCATATTTGACAACCACAATGTACGGGTTCCATTGTAAAGTGTCTTCCCGTCTTCATTCTTATTGAGAAACAAATTTCAGTCCTTCTCCCGACCTTCACTTTGTCCTCATGTATTATTTGAAATGAGGTAATATTTGAGGAATCTGTAAGAGATCAGCATCAGCAATAATCCCTCTAATTATTTGCATACTCGTTGTTTTCACTTTTGTTTTGTATATTGACGTCACTTTTTTGACCACAATAATTACGAATGCTATATTTAGCTTAATAAACTGTCAGTACAGGGACGTTTTGTGTCACCGAAGTCATTTTCTGAGAATAACTGCAGAGATTCACCAATAGTTCATCAAACTCCATATTGACAATCCCATAACCAGAAAGAATTTTCAACAGTGGATTCCATTGAGTAGTAAATCAGCCAAGACCCAGTCGCCAAGCAACTATTCAGAAAGAAACGCAGGTTGATTAGTCCGCTGAGTGACATTGTACTTTACGACCACCAGTGTAACACTGAATATGAGAAAACGAGAGACGATATGAGGAAGATCGTGAGATAGGAGAAGAAAACACCTAATGGAAGCACCTAATGGAAGAACACTAATAATAATAGTACCTTCTCTGATAACAACAGGCACAAATCTTATATTATCTTTATGTATTATTGCATTAAATTTATGAAATGACCCGAAGACCGTTCTATTTTATATCACCGGCTTTCCCCAATTACACAGATGTTCTCAATCTACATTCTTCTTATTGATGTTTTGTGGCAATTAATACTTTTATTACCTCTAGGGAGTTACTTTTATGTTTGGTTATCTATACATAAAAGAAAAGTTATTGAACTTTATATAGATTCATTCCACCTGATGCAGAAATCAGATTATTGCCCCGTTTTGTCTTAAAGTTTGTCTTCTAATTGTTCACTCATATATTAGTTCACATAGGCATACGATGAGATTTCCTTCTGGTTATAATATTTATTTGTTGGGACAAATTAAGCTGGAATCCCTTGAGACTTGATCGTAGCGAAATTCCTGTGAATTTTTGTTTCTTCAATAATTTGTAAACAAATCAGACCAACAGATTTCTCTGAGAAATGAAATGATAAAAGTTCATCTACTCTTTGCATAGATTTACTCATTCCATTATATCCTCCTGGTGACTGCGGTTATATAATTCTGAATCAGCGAGGCGCTGTTAATTCCCAAGTGTTGTCAAGATAAACTTTGAGGGTTTGTATACTGTACTAATAATCAGACTATATCAATTAAGAAGTGATTTTCACAGATGCATACAACGATAATTCTAATTATACTGATTAGAAGTGCATAAACATTTATGAAGCTAGAAAATAAATAATCCGCAGATGTTATTAAACCCTAAGTAAACTTCCCGGATGTATGTTAACTTCGTATTCTAGTATGTACCAAAGACATTTTCTTAAAGGGTAGTGGATGGTCCTCAGTGAAATCATCCAGCTTAGAGAACAGAAATGCACTAACATTATTGACGCTAGCGTAAAATCTCCGGCTTTGCTGCTGCTCCATGTGAACTCGCAGTGCATCACAATTATCTTTTTTTATAAGTAAAATATTATAAGGGTTTTTGTATTTTTTCCTAATGAATAAAAAAACGATATTGTCGTTTTTACTGACGCCTCGCTATTTAGTGCAACTGCTAATAGCTATATCAAAAGGTAGTATTGAACCAGAATTTAGAAAATCTCAGCCTATATATATAACGACTTAGTTATCCTTCCTCAACACACTCTTTGATAGAAGAATAGAAGGAAAAAGAAGAAATATCAAAATACGCTGAGACTCTCAAGAAAATTAATTGCGTAAACACTTTCATCAACAAAATCAACACCAACAGCAAATATGGTTGGAAACGTATTCCGTAGGCATTCCATATATATCAGAAAAGTCAGGCGATAAAAGAAGAATACTCAGTAAGCGCAGCATCAAATTTTTCTTCAAAACAACGAACTTAGAAACAACAAAGCAACCTTGAACATGTAAACGACCAAATCTCTAAGGGTTCTCAATTCGATTGTGAACACAAAACAAAATACCTGTATTATGATAAGATATGCATCGGGAAAACAGTCGCGAGAAATCAAGATCAGAAGAAATCAACACCGTAGGGCGTCTGTTAGACCACAGAGAAATCCAGTTGAACTAGAAAAGCTTGAAAGATCATCAGCCATGGGTGATCCACACGCTATAGAAACAGGTCACAAAAAATTATTCTGACAGTTTCGAAATATTGCAGAAAAATTTCAGAAATCACATAGAACTTTTCACATAATCAAAAGCACTTCATATCAAATTCCATCCAAATTGTCTGAAAAGGAATGATGGACTAAACAGAATTTGACCTGCTTGCATCAACCCCACTCCCATGAAATGACAAAATCAATAAGAATGCGATAAACGAGTTCACCATATGAACACACTCTGCTTTTATAATTTTATACACTTATAAAATCCAACAGTCTACAGTAATTCGCAAACTTGACAACGCAAAAATTACCCCTGATGATGAACCATGATTAAATTGTTATATGTAGGCTGTGATTTTGTAAATTCTCGTATAATAATACTTTGATAAGGTTATCAGCAGCATTCCACTGCTAGTTACCACCCATTAATTCACTTCTAATTACATGCCTAGACAAAGTCAAAGCATCTGCACAAGAAGCCAACATGTCAACCTGAGAACGAGCACTTCAGTCCAATCAATCGACGGGAAAATCCAAAAATTAAATTGAACAATATCGTCTTGTTTTCCATTCATTGCGAAATACGAAAAACCTGTAATATAATGCATATCATTTACCCAATGCTCAAATTTTTTCAAACTGGTAAAAGTGGACTTCGTTTTGGCATGCATATATGATAAAGTATAACTTACAACTTTAATGATTTTTATCAATATTAAGGATGTTTTTATCTGTCTTATGTGTCTGCAGCATATATAAGTAGATTTCATCATGCTTTGGATGGGGACTGCTTGTCTTCAATTTATTTGGCTTGTGCATAAAATGTTTGCCATGCAGGACACAGAACTGTTTATTTATTACTCTAACTGCGTGTATTTACTTCCACTTAAACGCGTTTATTATAAATAAGTTTACTGTCTCAGCGAACTAGCCAAGTTCCTTAGCAGTGTACCCAAATGCACTGAATTCAAACCAAACAATCGCTAGTCGCGAATCAGACCTTAGAACACATTCGTGTTTGACACTTCACTGCTTAACAAGGAGGAATGAAATCCTGATCCCAAATTTACCGGTAACCAAAATAGAAATCAAACAGTTGACCATAAGGTTGGGTTTTCAACTACTTACAGTTATCTGCAGCTCACGCCGTCGTGGAGGTTTGTCAACTTTCTTTATTACGATTTTCAAGTTATCGATTAGATTACATGCCGCTGTCTGAAAAGCCTTAGATTTTCAAAGGTAAATAAGATGAATTCTCACCTCGGACTGTGTAATTTGCAAACCGAGAATTCGACCATTTGAATGCCACCTGATTTAACAAATTGACTCAATTTGATATTTCCTTTACAACACAATATTACAGGAGCAAAGTTTATTTTCTATAGCTAATGTTATGAACACCTAAAATCATTTAGCTTCCATACATGACAGTGAAATATTGTTTTCATATGCACTCAAAATAAAGCCTTAACTGAAGTGACATTTGATTAATACTGTTCAAAACTGCGCTTCTTTATCTTCTTTGTACCATTCAACTTAAGAAAAATGCTTTTTATTCCTTTAAGTTTCAGGTGAAATATACGCGGCCTCAAGATTACGGCTGTGCAGTTTCAGTAGCGTTTGGTTTTATTTTTACAGTTTGAACCTGCTAGCCACACCGAGTCGAATACAGGCAATGGGCCTGGCTCATGAACATTCTACCGTTGAACCACTGCCGCAATAACTACAGGACCGCAGGCTTGCACACAAGTGTCCGAAAATGAAATCAACGTTGAAGTTAATTCCCGGAAGCGTGACAGTGAAATCTCATGGAATAATTCACCTTACTCCGAGAACAGTGCGTGCACTGTTTCTAACATGCATGAGTCAATGATTAATAAATGAAGCCTAATCTATTAGATTATTACTTTAAGATTGAATTTACAGAAATTTCATTTTAGAAAATAACAAGGAAAAACTATAACACGATAAAAAATGAGATGAAAAAAGGTAAAGTCTGTCTCTATCACCGCAGTAAATCACGTCTTTCATTTTTCTTCGAGAACTTTTAAATACAAGTCGGTCAATCTGTCAAATTCAATTTATTCGATCTTTCTTTTTTCGTTTTGTTTTTCTGGTTGACAAATAACCAAAATTTCAATTGAAAATTGAGTGATATAATGAAATCAGGTCTTTAGGTTACAAAATTACAACAATAACAACTTGGTAAGTCATTTTCGACAGATAATTGGATGCATACATGCAGATTAATTGTCAATCTTTTCAACTAAAGGACAAACATACGTGAAATATACAAAAGAATATTCATGTTCTAGTAAACACGATACTTTCCTTCTAAGCAATAATGCAGTAGTGGTAATAGTAAGAGGAAGCGAATAACATGGATTTGATTTGTGAAACTTGTCATCATTAGTTGTTCATCAATGTGAGAAGAAATGTGATACAAATTAAATCGCCATTCATCGGTTTACAATGTATGAGGTGAAATTCTACCACGGTTTCATTTATAAAACAAAAAATAATTGAACAAAAAGTATCTTTTTCGACAGTTTCCTCTTCAGGCTCTACAATTCTATACAAGTTTAGAAACATAGAATATTCTAGAATGGTAGTCAATGACAATATTGGTGTTTTTTTCTTAAGTAAGATCACAATGGAATTACCACAGTTCCTTTAAGACGTTTAAATTATAATAATAAAAATATAATAGCGAATAGAATATCAACTAAAATGAGGAAAAAAACAACAAAATTCTGGATCATTCAAACCTAGATGGCCAAGGTAAGGACAGTGTTCGAACTAACTTCTTTTGGATGCACAAATTAGGCATGTTAATATGGATTCTTACAGCTTCAGCAATATCTAGTAGTCGAACTCTTAAGGCGAAGCGAAGATCAGTTGGTATGCGGTGAATGACTTTGAAAGCCACCTTGTCAACGTCACTCTTGTGTTCTGCATCCACAAAATGAGATAGAACAGCACTGTGAATAGATTTTGTTACTCCTTAAATTAACCACGCAGGGTGATGTTCGGAAATTTGACGAGAAACACGCCTAATTGTACTGCCTATGTAACTTGCTCCACAGTAGCAGTTAACGTGTTGGATACACATAGAAGAGGCGAAATTAGGCAGTTTCTCTTTTACTCCTGAATGCCAAAGAAGAGTGGTTTTGAAGACACGGAATAATTCAACAGCAGGGAATGCCGTTTGTTAAGTTCAACCAAGGGCTTATTTCATTTACAGAAATGTTGTGGGCCAAGAAGTACTAAACATCTGCCTCCAATTTGGGACTCTTCAGCAGTACATATTCACCACTATATGGGGGAGTGAACTTTAAGTCTTCAGAGCCAGGCTGTTGAACATCCTGTCATTGCAACCGAATCAGCTTGCCAGTTAATCCTGATTTCTGCCAATTGATGATAAATTTTTTTCACTTTCGGAACTGTTTAGATATTCGATAAGCTCCGACAAGCTATTCAAATGTCGGATAAAATCAGGCGATATCATTTCCCTCAACTATCTGATATAAATTAAGAAGGTTAACTTCCTAAAATCCTCTTATTCTCATAGCTAATATCTTGAATTTGGATAATCATGACAGATAGTGGTGTAATGTATCATATGAGTATATTTGTACACTAGTTGACTGAAATATATACAAAGCATAAGTCAACATCAGAGGGATTTAAAATAACTAAGCTGTTTATTAAATGACATATTAATATGAAAACCAAGCATATTTGCATAAATAATTAAAATGTGAGCACACATGATTGAATATAATTAAAGTAGATTAGTTTTTGTTGCAAGCCAAATGCACACGTTATTAAACTGATGAGGTGATATGATTCCTGCAAATAACAAATCGAAACAGAGAAATAATTAGGCAAGTTATTCTGATTAATGGACGAGTAACTGGCTGTATGACTGATTAAAAGTTCTCATCTCCTCTTCACAAAATCTCTCATGGACACAGACTGAACTCGTCGCCCCCTTATACTTTCCACTCAATATTCCCCTCAGCTGGTGAATGGTCAACTTTTCATTTCGTTCAGCTCAATTTTCGGATGATAGACCCTAAGATGTTCCACAACCTGCCAATGTTCCTTGTTGCTTGTCTTCGATCAAAAGCTATCCGATCTTCGGCCTAGTGACAGTGAAGACACTTGTTGATGAAAGTCTGAAATAATCTGTTGTAAATTCTGATTATAATACTCACTCTGTGTTTGTGAAACACACAGAATCACTAACTCCACATCATTGTTTAAATTCAGAATCTTTTTTTTTGCTACACTGCCAAAATCTGATTCCCACACTGGCTTCAGAGTGACAACGGTCTGTTTAACCTTTCTCAGCGTCTTTCACCTGGACATTGATAGCGGTTAATGCTTATGGTTGTTCCCTCAGGGATCTTCATCAACTCTTTCTTCCCTGTGTTCATTTGAAGTTCTACCTTCGCAGCTTCCTCTGCAGGTAATTCGTTGGTTTTCACCTGTGGATCTTCGAATATGTGTGATATCACACATCAGTCATCTGAAATGTTGAAAACTTCGGGTGTTTTCACGTAAGTCCAATGTGTTTCCGTCTTCTCCCATTCCATTTTCTGCAGCATGACCTAGTCCTCCACAAACAGGAATACCATCAGTAATAGTGCGTTGTCACTGTTCTATTCGTGTATTTGTTTCAAAGTAGTAATTAAGGTTATTTCATAGAAATACTGACTGAGAAAGGCTAGAACTGACAATCTGATGTAACTACAACCTGTTAACGATTCGCTTAATTGACGTTAGTATAAAACTTGAACACTTTGGTAGAGTATAACTCCATAATGGATAAGATTTTATTTTGATAAATCACACAGTGCTGTTTTACAGTAATATTAAATGATGACCACTTTTCGAGCACAAACTATTGCTCATAATCATATCAAGTTACTCACACAACTTTTTACTTCATTTACATATATGAGTAGAATTGATGATTAGATACTTGAATAAAAATCAATATGGGATAATGTTCATTCAGAAATAATAATATGAGTGTTATTGATCAATTACAATCAGATGGGTAATAAGACGAGTGTTTTTATAGTCATAATAAGTAACTTCTGAGAATGTTATGATGTGCTTGAATTGAAATAGAATACAATTTAAGATTATTTATTATCCTCTTCTGATTTGACTGACTGGTGGTAATAATATCTTTCATATTTCTGGTATTTGCATTGAGTCCTTTCTGTTGCATGTGTTGTGTTGGGTGTAGACTCGATGAACCAGGATTCAGTAATCAACCTATCTCTCTCCACCTACATAGTTTACTTCTTGTGCGTTAATGCATGCAATGCAATTGTTGAAATGTTTTCTAAATTATTTATCTTCTCGGGGTCAACCATACTTACCTCAGCTAAATTCTTATGTTCTGAAAATCTGACTACCCCCGCTAAATCTACTGGTTTGACCTACGTATTTGACCTCACTGACAGTCATTGCAGGGTATTTTGTGAATTATATTAATTTGTCTAATTGGGTCAGTCGACAGGGTCCTTTAGCCTACAGAGCTTGTCTCTGAGTAAGTTTTTAGTTTTGAATATCACCCTAATTCTTGTTTTTTTGCGAATCCTACTTAGGGCCTTAGTTGTCCCCTGCTTATATGGTAAAACTGTGGATGCATTATATCCTGTCTTATTTTTGTCATCATCATTATTTTTTATTTTGCACTACTTTGTATCACTCCTTTGGTTGATTGCAGTTTGCAGTGGGATCTACACCACACATTTGGTCTATTTAAGAACTCATTTGCAGATTGTACATGTACAAATAGTAAAATTATGTGAGGTTTCTTTCCTATTTTGCCAGTGAAACTGACTTATATCACGCAATATTTTTCCATCGTGTCAATCTCTAAAACATCAACAATCCATCTAACCCTAAGCCGATATGGTTTCCGTATAAATGACATAGTTGCTTTTAACACATCTGTGTATTTAAATTAAACATGCTTTACTGTTCACAAAGAAAAATTTAACTAACATATCGAATACATTATTAATAAAAATACGAAATAACACGATACAGGCTAAGGGATTAATCCACACCAAAAATATACACCGATTCAGTTTTTGTCATTCACTCTAGTCGGGATTTGTATGATAAACACTTACTCTTTATCCTTTTTTAAACCATGTTTATTTATTTCTCGTTTGTGTTGTTTATCTATTCACCAATTTAGATGAATATAGCTATACACATTTCAGAGATGGTGGTTTTTTCACCTCTTTAATTATTATCCTTCCAGTTGCTGCCATGAAGAATAATCAGTTAGGTTGCCTAGTTTATTAGTAGACTGGGTGATATTAAACCCAGAAACGAAGGCAGCTTTCCTACAGAGGAAGGAATTACGTAGAATGGTGAAAGACTTAGCTAGGTCAATAAGTGTAATTGTCTTCTTTCGATGGAAGCGAAAATTAGTATGGAGACATGGAATGCTCGCGCGGTGTTTGAAGCTGAGAAAGCTCTTCAGATTGTGAAAGAAATGAGAACATGTGGCATAGAAATGCTTCGAGTCTGTAAGAGCAGATGGGATGAAATTGGACTTTACAAATTGTTAACTGGAGAGTAAGTAATATACTCCGGTCAGTAAAACGATAACGACAAACACGCTAAGGCACTGGATATCATTAACGGCATCGCAGACTGTTATCCAGCCGGTCAGGATAGAAATTTATCCCTCTGAAATAAATGTGGAAACTTGCTGAAGCGACATAGAGAACAACAGACTAATCTGCAATACTGATGCCAAGTTAGTAAGTGCCTCCCTCAGTACCACAGACACTTAATGCGCCTTACAGAAGGCGTTTCCTTTGATCTACCACATACTTTCATGATTAACTGCCTCATTCGATCCATAATGAAGATTTAATGACCAAGAATGCTTTTGTCTCTCCCATATTAAAAGATTTTTATAAGATATTATTTTGTTAACTTCCTTTAGCAACTACTCTCTAAATATTACGTGCTTATGTATAACTGTGGACAGTGAGCGAAATTTGAATCTGGTAACTTCATTCACGTATCTATGAATCATCTCTTTAACTACAGAAGGCACGGTTGAGGATTTAAAAACCAGAATATGAAAGGTATGGCACACCCTCATCACTATAAAATCAGTTTGAAAATCTTTTGCACTAAGTAGAAAAACGATGGAATTTACACCATCAACGACAGGGCACTTCTTCTGTATGAGTCAGAAAATTAGCTTTCGTGTCATAAGTAGCATTTCCAACAGGTATCCACATATTTGCAATTAAAAGTGTTCTCTGAGCTGGTTGGTATCCACAGTATTGTATCAATAACTGCCTTTGCTCTATACTGAAGGTCAGATGGCTGGTGAATAAGAATTAGCAACAAGAAGCTCTGGGAATGATGAAATCATGAATCTCTTGCTCAACGAATATTCTGAATGGGATTGAGAAGGATCGGATAACATCGAGTGGGCGTCCAAGGGTGACATGGAGAGTATCACGAAAGAAGGAGATTAAAGGCTATTAAGTGGGGTATTTTCAACTCCATGAACTATAAAACCCACACCTTATATTAAGTGACCAACGTTTACACTGGCTGCTAGGGTAATGGAATGATAGCCAGACAGGTTACTACTTTGACATGATGACTTTTACACATTCATATAAGATAATATGACACTAATTCAAATGCACCAGCCTGTGCCACACTCTTACTCCTCAAGACACTATCAATTACTCTTTTTACATGGGAAAAATTTATTTGCAGCTTTAGATACTCATCATCCAGTGTAACAAGTTATCGTTTCTCATTCTTCCTTTCTATGTTTCTTCACTATCATCTTTATTCAGGCTAACGTATTACTTTCGAACAGTTAGCTGGCTACCAGTGCACTCCATCGGGATAATGATGAGAACAAAGCAGTGCTTGTTTATTTCTTCAAACACCGTTTTCATGAGGATAGTTAGTTGGTGTATATGATTTCATGTATTTAAATCATTACTTAAATAATATTGTGCAACACATTAGCAGCGTACATGTAACCACGAAGAGAAGATTGATAATTACAGATTGAAAGAGGACAAAGATGAATAATGATGAGGATCAAATCAACATATACAGATGTCAGGATGGTGGAATACAGTCTACAATAATAGCCACCAAATTAGCTGAAACATCCAAACAAGTAAAATGAATGCGATTCAATCGTCCGGGAGGTATTTTCCAAACAACTACACCGTTATAATATGTCTTCAGTTCATTCTCTGCCTCTCAGAGTTTCTTGAAGTTAATACTTTGTCACAAGCCATCCGAACTTCATTATGGAGCCAGAGAAGACAGTTCTTGAAGAAAGTCATCAATAACCAGTTGGGAATGACTTTGTTGACGAGCACACCAAGCCTTCCAAAAACATATAAGTATTGATGTGACAGTAAGTTTGAAAAACCGAATCTTATTTGATTTCAGAGTGAAAAAGGTCTATCATGCCTTTCTGATCCTGCTTGGCTTTTGCATTCAAAGTGACTGATGTTCGTTGTTGGCGGTTGGGTTTCTTCATCACCTCCGTATTTTCTATATTCATTTGAATTTCTGACTTCGCTACCTGCCTTTTCTCTGCTAAACTGTTGACCTGTTGGCCTGTTGGTCTTTGACTAAATGTGAAATTATACACAAATCATCTGCGAAGTAGACATCTATTAGTGATTTCACGTCATTTCAACGCATATTCGTCTTATTGAGCTCCATCTACTACCAAATCATCCAGTCCGCCACAACACAGGAATATCGACAATGGTAGAAGATAGGCTTATTTTAATTGTGTTTTTATTTCACAACAGTAAATTAGGTCAATTTTAATTCCATTGTGGTCCCCGCTGATTGACTGAGCCGAAATGATCGGCCACTTCTGACGTGTCGGCTACTTGTGCGTATGCTTCAACGATGTATGAGGATGAACTTGGAGTTATTTGTGGAATAGCAGTGGATTCCAGGATACACATTTCATCCTGTTTAACACTTTTCAGCTGAGTCTAGCCGCTGCAAACTAGGTGGCTGTCATGGCCCAAGATGTTTAATGGTTGAAGCTTTGGAGTTTGAAACAGTGGGTACTGCGTTGAAGCGTCAGTAGGAATGTCATCACACAAAGGGGAATGGATACACATCCAGGTGGTGGCTCCCATTTAGGACGAAATTAGCATCCTGGATTCTAATGCTAGTCACCATCCAACAAATTACTTCAAATAATTAAGTTTATTTACAGGTGAGACTGTCTTGGATTCCAAGTTTATTTCACATTAATTTGAATGGAATAATATTTTGAAGGTGTACAATGGATAAGTTTTCCCTATTGTGAATTCAATTATTAATTTGATTAATAATTCTTGTCATCAACAATCTACCACATATTGTCCAATTTGATTTGGTTGAAATTCGCGTGGATGAATCATTTAATCGGAGTAAATAAGGTCCAAGCTAGTAGGAGAAGAAAGACGAAAATCAGTGATATTCAAATATCAAAACATTCCATGTTAATTGGTTCTCAAACCATTTTTTATTTATTTCCTGTTTGTGTCATTTATCTTTTTTGATTTAAGATGAACATAATTACACAGATCTGTGAAATGGTATGTTTTCAAGCCTAGTTTACCAGTACACTAGTCCGTCCTAATCCCGGATAAGGAGGCCTGCTTGCCTGTGGAACGTGATAGTAAAAGACTTTGAGAAGCAGGTTAGCGAACGTGTCTGCAAATTAGGGTGGGGAGATGAAATGTTTTCACAGTGTTCGATGCTGGGAAGGTTGTTCATATGACGAAATGAATAAGAAGATGCGCCACGAAAGTGCTTCAAATCTGTGGGTGCAGATGGAATGGAAGCAGAGATATTAAATCGTTGTCTACAGAGTGAATAGTCTAATTTGATCAACCAAACGGCAAACAAGAACACACTGAAGGGGTTTCTATCATGGTGTCATCAACTGAATAGGTGTCACTCATGCGGCTGACTATTACAGAACTTAATACCTACGAAATCAGAATTCAGAACTATTACAGGCAGTGTAAAGATCAACATGCGGATCTTCAAGTCAGGAAGTGCTTGTTAATTGATCAAAGAATTTGTATGCGTTTCATAGACATCATTTTTTAACGGTCTATTGAAGATTTCTATCGACAATTTCTATTTCCTTCCATAATGAAGATCTGATGGTTTGTGTGAAAGGATAACCAACGAAGACTTTCGGCAACAAATTGATCAGGAATTCGTTGGAGAAGTAAATGGACAGGAATTTATCTTATTCTGAGGAGACTGTGAGGTGCCAGTAGTACACAAGCTCTCAAGTGGAGCCCAGTTTGGAAACGACAGGTGAGACGTAGGCATGAGGCTAGCAAAGAAGAGGTGATGTGAGGAAAACTGAAAATGTTAGGCTACCAAAATCCAACTAAAAATAGTGCAGACAATTCAGTGAAATGGTGGTGCACTATTGAACCCATTTGTTGCACTCAAACATAAACATATGACTCGTTTCCACAAGTATGTCTACCTAATTCTGATATTAGCCTTACTTTACTGCCATTTCTTCCACCTGGAAATGATTTTAGAATAAGGTTTGACAGCAGTCCACATCGTCTTGTATAACATTTAGCGTGTATAAGAAATAACTAGTGATATAATGACTTTCGGTTTGATCACTGCTAATCACGTGCATGAGGTGTAAAGAAGTTAAGGAATCCTTGTTATACAGATTTTCATTTCATTCTAAGATTTTCACCCAATATAACGGTTTATCTATTGTCTCTCATGAATATTAGTTCACCTGAATTCGAGAGTCTGCAAATTTTCTGTGTACCTTAAAGTAGCTGGCTAGCTCTACACTGATATATAGTTCTTTCACATCAAAATGTTTTACCAGTCAAGTAATTTTTTTAGTTAATCAGTTTTAAGCTTAGGAGGGATGGTGAAATCAAGAGGTTGAAGTTCATCAAAACCGTTAACTGATAGATGTTAGTAACAACATATCTAAGTTTTGAAGGAGATGTGAAAATTAATTAATTACGGAAATCAAGATAAGTTAAATTGTAGGCTTTGCAACTAGTTGTTATACAACCCACAAGATTAGTAAAATAGCGATGATGACTTAGAAAAATTGAAGGACTACGTAAAATGTCAAGTGTGCAGCTCAATAGTAGCTCATCTCGTCGACATTGAAATTAAGTCGACTCTAACAAAGCTTTTAAAGTTATTTATCTTATATCACCCAACGTCTCCTCGCATATTCTAGGAGCACGACTTTTACATACATCCGAGTCGATCCAAATTCATCTGAACAAGCCAGATCTGTGTGTTCAAAAGAAATTTGTACAGCTCCTTTCTTTGCCTTGCCAACTATATTATATGTATTAAGATTTTAAAAACAGTTGCAGTTAATAAATAAATCAACGATCTGAAAAAGTGGTTCACACACTCAGAGTTTAACTGGAGAAGGATACAAACAGAGTTTAATTCCATTATGGGTAAATTTTGTTTTGATAAAGTCTCACAGTGTTATTCAGTAATGTTTACTGATGACGTTTCGAGCACAATTTATTGCTCATAATCATATCAAGGTAATCACACGACTTCCTAAATTCATTGATATAGTTCCATTGTTTTTCACTTGATTTTCACTTGATTTGATTGGTAGTATTATTTTCCATATTTCAGATATGAGTGGTGAGTCATTTCCATTGCATGTGTTGGGTGTAGATTCGATGAACAAGGATTTAGTAATCAACCTCTCTCTCCACCTGCCTAGATTACTGAAGAACACTGTGAAACTTAATCAAAACAAAATTTACCCATAATGGAATTACACCCATCAGAGTACACAAGTTTTATTCTTATATCAAACAAACAGAGTTTATTTTTGTCGTTAATTATAGTAACTTAACGAACTTGCATTTCAATATTTAACCTTCTGTACACTTTTAATGTTTAAAAGGATACTCTTGTAACACAAAAGTCATGCACTTTATTACATCCAGGAAAACATATTTCATGTCACTCAAATTAACAAAATGAAAGTTCGTGCCTACTCGTGTTGGTTTTTATTAGTGTGGTTAAAAATGAGAAGCAAATCACACATCGTTTCATGTTTGAATGGCCTAAATAATACTAGCTATCAAGAGAAAAACAGTCGTCTTTATCGATTAACATGTTTGTGAAATTACAAAAGTAAAGGGAGAAGGCACGGTTCACTGCAGGACACAGTTACAGAACATTGTCTCAAATGACCTCAAGAAAAACGTAAAATACTGAAGTCAGATGACTTTAGAAACAAGTTAAAAGGTTAGAGAACCATTGAAAAGCAGGGTGTACTGGTCTGTTGCTTTGTTCCAGTCTGGAACTCTTTAACTGTATTTATCAGCCATCTCACCGGTTATGAGGCATACTGGTTGATCATTCAACCACTGAAATGGATTACAATGGCTTAAGAATTCAAATTTTTCGGTGCATACATCTGACTAGGCAAGACAGCCATTCAAAGTTTCTGTTACTTCAAATAGGGATAATGTAAAAACCAGTCCTGTTCAAAAAATGTATATACATTTTCAATTAAACACAAATAGGAAGGATCTTTGGAATTACTAACGTCACGAGTATGGAACAAATTCTTCAGTGGTTGTCAGGAAGCATGAAACCATCCCACCCGAATGACTCTTGAAATAGCATTGTTTCTGTGATCAGTGTTTCCAGTCAGTACATCTGTTTTGGTATGAAGTGGAAATTTTTGGAAAACCTGTTGAATTTCATCACGCTTGATGAATTGCAAAGTTTCCCGTCGTTTTGTTGATCATTATTTATGACCGATTGCCTTCAGTATCATCAGGTCATGAGAAGTTATCCCAATTCCATCAGATTATATTACTAACTTGTTTTACACATGATTTATTATTGAAAAAGCACAAACCTTTCTCATGTATATAATAATAAAGTGAATAAATTCCCTGTACGTTGTGGCTTTCGTCATTAATAATTACACACCGATTTGTGAATAAATTCACAATTTGAATGAAACGTTATCCTACCATTGCCTGTTGAAATCAAAATACATGAATATACAATGATTCAAAAAGTGACAAATTTACCGTAAATGATCGTTTGTGTAGATAAACCGTTGCTGTTTTTATACTTCTGTCATTCCTGGGTTCGGAGCATAATACACTCTGAAACTTATTTAGATATTAGTGAGTCTAAATTTGTTCTGCGATCTACCATAAATAAATATCTACATAAATAAAATAAAAAAAATATAAAATTATAATAAAAATAAATAAAATAAATAAATAATAATAAAATAATAAT
Organism: Trichobilharzia szidati; assembly: GCA_944472155.2. Classification (NCBI taxonomy): domain Eukaryota; kingdom Metazoa; phylum Platyhelminthes; class Trematoda; order Strigeidida; family Schistosomatidae; genus Trichobilharzia; species Trichobilharzia szidati. Next base: position 12,468,710 of record OX235277.1, read on the forward strand.
AATAAAATAAATATCTACATATATGAAATGTTCTGCCCCTCCGAAAGAAGAAAATAGACCAGAACCATAAATTGAATGCCATATGTTGTGAAGTTTTTGTATTATAATTATACATGGTATGTGTAGGTTATAATTCGAATAACATGTTGTTTTGCTTTAGAATACCTCAAGCCAGGAAGTCAGGATAAAAGTACGTGGAAGTGGAATTCGATTTCCTGAGTTTCATTCTGTTTGTCGAAAGGCCAAACGTAACATGAGCGGAATTTATGTCACACCATCGAGAACTGTCCGTCGGTGGCACAGCGGCTAGGACTCTCGCCGACCATGCACATGGTCCGGGGTTCGATCCCTTGCCAACGCACACCTGATATCAATGGTCGCCCTGCAAACTGTGGGCTACCGATATCATATGCTGAAAATTCCATACTTGTTCCAAAAATACTGTGTGGCATCAAGGTATAACCAAAATAAATAATGCTACATTTTTAAAAATAATTCTGGATTGAAAATAGTGTTTGCCATATAGCCAATGATTATTTTCGTGAAGTTACGAATGGTAAGTTAATTAGCTAGAATTCTGGGAGAATTTGCTTTCAGTTCTCAGTTATATTTTGACTGAATAATTGATATTTAAAAATTACATAGAATGGTATCAATATGTAATAAAAGTGAAACGACTTTCTTGGAATATTGTGTGTCGAATTCTACTAAAATTGTCGCATAAGATTCTGCTGACAATAATAACGCGGTTGAGGCTTTTAAAGGTGAACATCTTGTATTCTGGAAACTGTTCGTTTTTCAGTTTTATACGTCTCAACACCAAGATTCACAGTACATTGATAATTTACGTTTCTCTGAACATCAAAAATTCGTCGACCTCATTTCAAGATTGAAATGTTCCAATTTTAACAGAGCATGTTAATGAAGGCAAGTTAAATTACTGAACTTTATAAGGATTAATTCCAACTGATACAAATCAAATTATCACTTTTGTGTCACCTTAAGACACAAAACTGATCTATTACGACCGGTTAATACACACGATGCTAGTAGCATTTGAAGATTATTATTATATTATTGTTTCCTTTAATTCATAGAGGATCATAGGGCTTCAGCCGTGCGTCTCCATTGCGTTCGGTTCTCTGCTAGAGTCATCACCTGGCTCCAAGTCTGCCCACACGCTTTCATCTCCTCTTCACATAACCTCCTCCAACTCACTCTTGGACGACCAACTCGCCGCATCTCTTTCGGGTTCCACTCGAGCGGCTTGTCTAGTGATGTCACTTGATGGTTTCCTCCGAGTTAGGCCAATCTATCTCCATTTCTTTCTGCCTATTTGTTTCACAATTGGTTTCTAATTGGTTTGCTTATTGCCAGAGATCTCTGTTGCTGATCTTTTCTGGCCAGCCATCTGATCTTGAGTATTGAGCAAAGACAACTGTTAGTGAAGGTCTGTAGTCTGTTTGAGATGCTCTTTATGACGCGCCAAGTTTTTGATCCGTATAGTAGTACTGACTGACTTCATAATGGAGTTGAAAATCCCAATCTTATTTTTGATGCTGAGTGCTGTTAACCTCCACACAGACTTGAGAGTAGTGAAAGCTTGTCTTGCTTTCCCGATTCTTGCTTTGATATCCTCGTCAGTTCCGTGTGCCTGTAGTTGAAAGGATGCTTCCCAGGTAGGTAAAAGAGGTTATTTCTTTCAGGTTGCTTCCATTTATGCTGATTGTTGTCTGTTGTTTTTGTTGTTGCTGGTGGTGGTGTTGCCCAGGAATCTTCATCACCTTTGTTTTCTCTATGTTCACCTGAAATCCTATCTTTGATGCTTCTTCTGCCAACTTGTTGCTTTTGGCTTGCATATCTTCCAATTTGTGTGAAATCAGACATATGTCATCAGAGAAGTCCAGATCTTCCAAGTTTTTCATGAGGGTCCATTTTATGCCTGTTTCCTCATTGCCCGCTGTTTGTGGCATTCGGGGAAATATATTAAAAACTAAGTCTAACACCAATTACATTTTTTTATATTGTAAATTATTCAAATTATTCCCAACGTGTTTAAGAAGAAATCAAACAAAGCTTTTCTTAACGTTTTGCTGTGTAAGCCACAGCTTCTTGAGCAGAATGATTTGGATTTTATTAATCGTCAAAAGTTTTCTACATAAATTGAAGTCAGTTTATTTGTAGGTCGCTTGTCGGCAGACATTTGTACCAATAGAAATATGTAAGCAGTCATCACATATATTTGTAATGACTAATGTCAAATTGTTTGCTTAGTTACAAAACACTCCCATTTCTCTGGTGTTTCTGGCCAGGAAGTTGTGGAATTTATTGTAATTATTTTAATTTCGAACACCTAACTTGTGGATATTATCTTGTTGACTTATGATACCTATAGATAACTGCTTGGCATTTTGTGACTGTTTAACACTAACTAATATCTATAATTCTATATATTGTTGGATTTACATAACAAAATTGGCTGCACTATGTGAGTCTATGGTTTTGATATCATTTTTGTTAACTGTTTTTGGATAGTGATACTATTGTTAGGGTTTTTTGCTTTTTTGTTGCGCACACTGACCTTCCTGTTGTATATCTTTTCCTTTTGCTGATGTTGTTCTGATTGCTTTATTCCTTGTTTTCTTGATTCTAAGGAGGGCAACAAATAAAGTCGTCCCCCCTGTAAACTACATGTATATACTTGCAATGACCCCTTTTCAAGCGTAAGGCTAGCAACTACACCGTGTAAACAAAAATGCTACAGAAAGTTCAGCACAGTGAGTTTGCTTGAGACAAAAGAAAAAGTCTGTGTGGGGACATGGAACGTCTACACCATGTAACAAACTGGCAAAGTTGCCCATATTTCAAACGAATTGAAAAGATATAGCATTCAAGTAATGGGAATATGCGAAAGTAGATGGAATGGGGCTGAACTCAAAAAAATGCCACAGTTGGAGTCAAAGATCTGCTCCAGTCACGCATAAGACAACCACGAGCAAACCAAGAGTACGGCTATTATGATTTCACCACCAGCAACGAAGGCCCTCATACAATGGGAGGTAAACTTGCTCAGAATAATGACCACCAGATTCATTTCAAAAGGAAGGAAAGTGACATTTATACAATGGTTATTCACCCACAAAATATGCAGACCTCGAAAAGAAAGAAGAGTTCTACAGGCAACTACAGGCAACAGTGGACGATACTCCAGTTGTTGACACTAAAATACTAATGGGAGACATGAACGCCAAACTGGGACCAGAAAAAACAGGAAGAGAACTTATCGTGGATAGAGAAGCTCTTGAAGAGATGAATGTAAACGCCGAACTCTTCGTTGACGTCTGCGCCTCCAATGAACTAGTGATTGGTGTCAGCGTATGCAGACACAAGTATACCCACAAGGCTACATGGATGTCACCAGACGGATGTACCAAAAACCGAAGTGACTTCATCTCAATGCTGCTCAAGGAAGTGAAGACGCAGCTTACTGGACACAAAATTGCGAAGAGGAGCTGACTTTGGTTTAGACCACTACCTCATACAAGGAACACTCCGAATCAAATTAAAAGCTTTCAAAGAAACAGAGGCTGCAGATAGACTACAAGCCAAGTTCAACACTAAAAAACTTAAGTATCAAAATACAAAGGACATCTCCACTGCAAACATAACGAAAAAGGCGGAGAAACAAATCAACAGTAGCGATGAGACCAGAGTTATGGCAGTTTGTAGCATCTACGGTTTGGAAACTTAATAAATTCGTTACAGTTCTATCCTGTCAACCTACTTGGTCATCCCATATGTCGTTGATGTCGAAGAAAATGTTTCTTCTACGCTCGTATATTGAAAAGCTAAAGCAATCTGGAATCTCTTACGTCTGCTTTTATAATTTGTTAACTTGTGTATCCAATCTATGTACTTTACTTCCCCCTTAGTCTTTTCTGGTCTGCTGGAAGAGGACTATGTCATCTTGAGAAGGATATCGAAGGTTGTCAGTGAGGTAAGCTGTGTGCAACTTACTCAGCTTGTCACTACATTACCTGATAGACATTCAAACTCATGAGACAAATGGTCTTAATCTAGATTATCTGACCAGCAACAGCCCCTATATTCTCCAATATCCCCGCTTTGTATCTCATCTGATAGAACTAGAAGTCAGTGCAAGTGCCAGTTACAGTCCATATTTTTCTTCGTATGAACTTTAATCTTCTGAATCCAGCAATAGGTCCAGGATGTCAGAGGTCTGCATATTTGAAAACCACAACGTACGGGTCCCATTAATAAAGTATCTTTCCGTCTTCATTCCTAATGCGGAACCAATTTCAGTCCTTCTTCCAACCTGCACTTTGTCCTCATGTATTATTTCAAATGAAGTAATATTTGAGGAATCTGTAAGAGATCAGCACCAGCAATAATCCCCTTAATTATTTGTATGCCTGCTGTTCTCGTCTTCATTTTTTGTGTTGCCGTCACTTTTTTGACGGCAATAATTACAGATGCTATATTTAGCCTTATAAATTGTAAATACTGGGACTTGTTGTGTCACCGAAGATATTTTCTGCAAGTAACTGTAGAGTTTCAGCAACAGTTACCTATACTCCATATTGAAGATTACATAGCCAGAAAGGATTTGCAACAGAGGATTCCACTGGATAGTAAATCAGCCAAAACTCAATCGCCCAGCGATTATTCAGATAAAAACATAGTTCGATGGTACCACTGAGTGATATCGTTCTTCACACTCACCAGTGTAACACCAAATGAGAAAAAACTGAGATAGAATATGTGGAAGACGGTGTGATGGACGAAGAAAGCTTGTGGGCAATCATGCAGACGGCTAAAACACATTGCAGAGAGAATAGTTAAATCGAATGTTTTACCTGAGGCTGTTTGTGCTACTTGGAAACTAATGGAAGAACATTAATAATAATACCTTTCCTGAACACAACAAGTACAAGTGTTATATTTAGCTATGTGCATTATTGCTTGAACTATTAAAGTGAAGCAAAAATCATAAGACTGTTTCATTTTCTATTCTTGAATTTCCCCAATTACACAGATGTTCTCAATCTATATTCTTCTTATTGATGTTTTGAGGCAATTAATACTTTTATTACCTCTAGGGAGTTACTTTTATGTTTGGTTATCTATACATGAAAGAAAAGTTATTGAACTTTATATAGATTCATTCCACCTGATGCAGAAATCAGATTATTGCCCCGTTTTGTCTTAAAGTTTGTCTTCTAATTGTTCACTCATATATTAGGTCACATAGGCATACAATGAGATTTCCTTCTGGTTATAATATTTATTTGTTGGGACAAATTAAGCTGGAATCTCTTGAGACTTGATCGTAGCGAAATTCCTGTGAATTTTTGTTTCTTCAATAATTTGTAAACAAATCAGACCAACAGATTTCTCTGAGAAATGAAATGATAAAAGTTCATCCACCCTTTGCATAGATTTACTCATTCCATTATATCCTCCTGGTGACTGCGGTTATATAATTCTGAATCAGCGAGGCGCTGTTAATTCCCAAGTGTTGTCAAGATAAACTTTGAGGGTTTGTATACTGTACTAATAATCAGACTATATCAATTAAGAAGTGATTTTCACAGATGCATACAACGATAATTCTAATTATACTGATTAGAAGTGCATAAACATTTATGAAGCTAGAAAATAAATAATCCGCAGATGTTATTAAACCCTAAGTAAACTTCCCGGATGTATGTTAACTTCGTATTCTAGTATGTACCAAAGACATTTTCTTAAAGGGTAGTGGATGGTCCTCAGTGAAATCATCCAGCTTAGAGAACATAAATGCACTAACATTATTGACGCTAGCGTAAAATCCTTGACTTTGCTGCTGCTACATGTGAACCCGCAGTGCATCACAATTATCTTATATTTATAAGTGAAATATTATAAAGGTTTTTGTATTTTTTTCTTAATGAATGAAAAATAAAACGATACTGTTGTTTTTATTGACGCCTCGCTATTTAATGCTGCTGCTAATGGCTTTATCAAAGTAATATTATTAAACCAGAATTTACGAAATCTTAACCTACATATAACAACTTAATTATTGTTCCTCAACACACTCTTTGATAGAGGAATATAAGAAAAAGAAAGATAAATATCCAACAACAGTGAGACTCTCAAGAAAAATAATTGCGTAAACAATTTCATCAACAAAATCAACACCGACAGCAAATATGGTTGAAAACGTATTCCGAAAACATTCCATATGTATATCCGAAAAGTTAGGCGATAATAGAAGAGTACTCAGTGAGCGCAGCATCAAAGTTTTCTTCAAAACACCGAACTTAGAAACAAAAAAGCAACCGTGTACATGTAAAAGAACAAATCTCTAAGGATTCTTAATCTGATTGTGACCACAAGACAAAATACTTGTATTATGATGAGATATGCATCGGAAAAAATCGCGAGAAATCAACATCGTAGAGCGTCTGTCAAACCACAGAGAAACACACTTGAACTAGAAAAGCTTGAAAAATCATCAGCCATAGGTGATCCACACGCTTTTGAATAAGATCACAAAACGGATTCTGACAATATCAAAATATTCCAGAAAAATTTCAGAAGTCACAATGAACTTCTCACATAATCAGAAGCACTTCATATCGAATTCCATCTGAATTATCTGAATAAGAATTGTGGACTAAAAGAGAATTTGACCTTGTTAAATGAACCCCACTCCCACGAAATGAAAAAAAAACAACAAGAATGCGATAAACAATTTCATCCTGTAAACACACGGTGCTTCTACAATTTTATACACTACAGTCTACACCATTTGGAAAAACTTGACAATGCAAAAATTACCCCTGATGGTGAAAGATCATTAAGTTGTTATATGTAAGCTGTGATATTGTAGATTCTGGTATAATAATACTTTGATAAGGGTATTAGCAGCATTCCCTTTGGTAGTCACCATCCACCAACTCACTTCTAATTACATGCCCAGACATCGTCGAAGCATCTGCACAAGAAGCTGATATGTCAACCTGAGAACGAGCACTTCAGTCCAATCAATTGACGGGAAAATCTAAAATTCAATTAAACAGTATCGTTTTGTTTTCCATTCATTGGGAAATACAAAAAACTCTATTTTAATGCATATCATATACTCAATGCCCAAATTTTTTCAAACTGTTAAAAGTGGACTTGGTTTTGACATACATAAATGATAAAATATAACTTAAAACTTAAATGATTTTTTTCAGTGTTAAGGATGTTTTTATTTGCCTTATGTGTCCACAGCATATATGAGTAGAACGCGTTTCATAGATTTCATCATCCAATGAATAGGGACTGCTTGTCTTCAATTTATTTGGCTTCTACATAAAATGTTTGCCATGCAGGATACTCTAACTATCTGTATTTACATCCACTTAAACGTGTTTGTATTATTAATAAGTTTACTGTCTCAGCGAACTAGCCAAGTTCCTTAGCACTGTACACAAATGCACTGAATTCAAACCAAGTGATTGCTAGTTGTGAATCGGACTTCGGACTTCGGTCGGTCGGTTGGTCGGTTTTTGACATAGAACTTTGCACGTATGTGCGGCAGTTCAAGTCGCCACACTCCATGTAGCACACAAAGCAAGAGAAGAAAGTAGAAGAAATGCATAAAAGAGACAGTAGACAGAGATATGAGACAAAGGAATGGCAATAACGAAGAACAATATAGCTTCATTGGATATTATAAGTCACAAGGAGTGAATGCATCCGCCCCAGCCATTGAGAACGATTTTGAGCCATGTCACCAATTGTTTCCAACCATTGGTTTTTACCGTCCCGAGGACCCTAACCAGGAAGTCTACACCTTCCTACATGGCTGGCTTAGACTAACTGTTGTAGATTTCATTGACTGGTGCCATGTTTTCGTTTGACCGCCGCTAGCTCTTTTCCAGCCTGAACCTATGTCACCTAACATTGCCCGTTGAGCAAGACGATGACTAGGCATGAGTAACACATGTCCTAATCATCTCAGTCGATGTAATTTCACAGTCTCGTCTATTGATTTCCCCTCCTAACCTAGCACTCGACACCTAACCTCAGCATTGCTGACATTATTATACCACTTCACGCTGGAGATAGAACGCAGACATCTATGATCGAAGACAGATAATCTTTTCATGTCTTCCGCTCTCAATGGCCAGGTCTAACAGCGATAAAGGAGGACGGAGCAGACTGTTGAGCAGTACACACGCCCTTTGGTCGATAGTCGGATATCACGTCTACGCCAGAGACGGCGTAAACTGGCATATGCGAAACTAGCCCTCTGTATTCGTGCTAAGATTTCGTCGGAGATCAACCCGTTGACGTTGGCTGATGGTACTTCATAAGTAAGTGAAGCGGTCAACGTGCTCTGCCACTTCACTTCCTATTTCTAATCTAGGGGTCGATGAAGTCCAATCGTGCAGCATCATCTTCCATTTTACAGGGGCGAATCGCATGCTAAACATACGAAGATTGTTGCTCAAGGTGTTCAGTAGACTCTGCATTTTTTCAGCGTCTTCGCCTAGAAGGACTATATCGTCCGCATATTCTAAGTCGACGAGATTATTCCCTGGTAGCAAGTCAATTCCTGAGTCGATGAAGTGTGTTAGGGTTAAGTCCATTAGTACATCTATGATGAAGTTGAATAGAAATGGAGATAATGGGCATCCTTGACGGAAGACACTAGTCGTCACCACTTCAGATGACAACTCGCCATAAGCCCTCACCTGGCTGCATGAGTACGAGTAGAGTGCCTTAATCAGTGCAATGTATTTTCTCGGCATTCCCTTTACAGCCAAGCATCGCAGAGTACCTGTCGGTCGACAGAATCGAATGCCGCCTTTAGGTCAAGAAATATAATGATTGTTGGATGCCGGTAGGAATGCCTATGTTCTAGAATCTGTCGGAGGGTGAAGATATAATCAATACACCCTCTTCCTGGCCTAAAACCTGCATTCGTGATTGGCAAGCACTCTATTGCTGAACCATGGACACACTTCGCCACCTCGAAAGAGGAATGAAATCCTGATCCCTAATTTACAGGTAACTGAAATGGAAATCAAACAGTTGGGCAGAAGGTTGTGTCTCCAACTATTTACGTAAATCTGTATAACATACCATTGTGGGACTTTGTCAACTTTCTTTTTTACCATTATTAATTAGATTACATGTTGATATCTAAATACTTTTGATTTCCAAAGGTAAATAAGATGAAGTCCCATCTAAAACTGTGTAAATTGCAAACCGAGAATTTGGCCATTCAAATATCACTTGATTTAACAAATTTATTCATTTTTCTATTTCCTCTACAACAAAATATTAGAGAAACAGAATTTATTTTCTGTATCCAACGTTATCAACAACAAAAAATGTAGCTTGCATAGATGACACTGAAAATATTATTTTCAAATGCACCCAAAATAAAGCCTTCATTTAATAGCTACTGTTCAAATCTGCGTTTCTTCATCTTCTTAGTACCATTCAACTTGAGAAAAGTGCTTTTTTATTCCTTTAAGTTCCAGGTGAAATATACGTGGCCTCAAGATTACGGCTGTGTACTTTCAGAAGCATTTGGTGTTATTTTTACAGTTTGAACTTGCTAGCCATACTCCCAAGTTTTCTGATTTCGAGGCTTATGGGCACATTGGCACCGAGTCGAACACAGGCAAGGGGCCTGGCTTCTACCGTTGAACCACTGCCACAACGACTACAAGACCTTAGGCTTACACACAAGTGTCCGAAAATGAAACCAGTGCTGACTATGTTTACCGGGAGCACAACAGTGAAATCTTATTGAATGGTCCACCTTACACACAGAACAGTGCCTACACTGTGACATGCATGGTTCAGTGATTAATAAACGAAGCTTTACCTATTAGATAACTACTTCAAGATTGAACGCACAGAACTATAACAAGATAAAAATGAGATGAAAAAGGGTAAAGTCTATCTCTATCACTACAGTGAATCACGTCTTTCATTTTTCTTCAAGAACTTCTAAATACAAGTGGGTCAATTTGTCAAATTCAATTTATTCGATCTTTCTTTTCCTCGTTTTGTTTTTCTGGTTGACAAATAACCAAAATTTAAATTGAAAATTGAGTGATATAATGAAATCAGGTCTTTAGGTTACAAAATTACAACAATAATACCTCGTTAAGTAATTTTAGACAGATAATTGGATGCACGCATGCAGATTACTTGTCAGTTATTTCAACTAAAGGACAAGGATACTTGAAATATACAAAATATATACAAAAGAATATTCATGTTCTAGTTAAACACGTCACTTTCCTTCTAAGCAATAATGCAGCAGTGGTAATAGTAATATGAAGAGGATAACATGGATTTCATTTGTGAAACTTGTCATCATTACTTGTTCATCAATGTGAGAAGAAATTTGATACATTTATTTTTAAGTCGAATAGGCAATTTACAAATTAAATTGCCATTTATCGGTTGACAATGTATGAGGTGAAATTCTACCACAGTTTCATTAATAAAACAAAAAATAATTGAGCAAAGAATATCCTTTTCGACAATTTCCTCTTCTAACTGATTGATAATGCCTACTAAAATTTTGGAAAGAATAGACACGGAACAAAGAGAACTCTTTCCGATAAATTCATCATAAGGTTCTACAATTATATATACATTATAGTGAATGAATGAATTAGTCTTATGAACGACATTAATGTTTAAATAACATCAAATCAATAATATTGATAAATTACAGCTGAACAGCATCAACATAAAATAAACTGAATGTTAGAAGAATTAGGAAAGGTAATAGTAGAAATTCATGAGTTTATAGTCTCTACTGAGGGCCAGGGCAGTAGTAGGGGCTGGACTTGTTTCTTTTGAACACAGAGCACTGGTTGTTTTAGGCGAATTGCAATAGCCTCTGCTGTTTGGAGCATGTGGTGCTTCGACGATTTTGGTAGTTTATTAGGCAACCGGTATATTATAGAGAAGGATTCATCTACGCAGGCTTTGTGACCGGTTTGCACCAGATGGTCCAATATCGAACTGTTGATGGTTTTCACGACACCTTTACCTAGCCATAGTGGGAGATGTTGCCGAGTGAGCATGAAAAATCAAGTTCCTATACCAAAGGCCAATATAACTCGCTCAACAAGCGCAGTTGAATTGGTAAATACAATTTGAAGTGGCTAGCTAGTCGAGGTACTTCATCTTTCAGTCGAGTAATCACCATCTGTTGTGAAGAGAATAGGACGTGTAGTTCACCAGCATTAAAAGTTCTTCGAAATGATTTTCTTAATTCCTTCGTAATTATTTCACTTGGTATATCGCCCTTGAGTTTCAGTCGTATATAAAGTGGCTTCTTGTATACAGATAGTGAGTAGTGCTTTTCCGCTTTCTTTTTCATGTGTTTCTTGATAAATTTTTCAGGATAGCTATTTTCGACCAAAGTATCATATACAATGCCTAATTCATCCTCAGTTACTTCTCCTGAGCATATAGCTTTAACTCTGTGGTTGAGGGTCTTCACTAAATTTCTTTCGTAATTGATAGGAACGAAGCTGTGAAAATGTGTATGTATTGTTCAGAGGTCCATTTTCTAGCTTCCTTAGAAAGAAATCAGCCAGAATGGGACCCAGTGGAAGCCTATCACCTCCCCGTCCACTTGCCTGTAAAGCGCACCGTCAAATTTGAAGTTTACATTCATGGTACATCTTAATATCAATTCTTTTAGGATTTCAATTTCCTATTCTAGCTCTACAATTATATCTAAATATTTATATCTATATATACATAGAATATTCTAGAATAGTAGTCAATAACAATATTAGTATTTTTTTAAATAATATCGATTTGTTAAGCAAGATCACAATTTAATTACAATTCATTAAAGATGCATAAATTATAATAAAAATATGATAACAAATAGAATATCAACTAAAATTGAGCTGATTTTTACAAAAGAATGAGGATCATTCGAAGCTAGATGGCCAAGGTAATGATAATGTCTGAACTAACTTCTTTTGGATGCATAAATTAGGCTTCTTAGTATGAATACCAAAGCCCTCAGTAATATTTATTAAACGAACTCTTAGGGCGAAGTTAAGATTATTTGGTATGCGGTCAATGACTTTGAAAGCCACTTTGTAAACATCAATCTTGTGTTCTGTATCCACAAAATAATATAGAATAGTACTGTGAATAGATTTTGTTACTCCTTTACTTAACCACGCAGCGTGATTTTGGAAAATTCAACGAGAACCACGCCTAATTGTACAGCACATGTAACTGTCTCATTCCACAGGAGCAGTTAAATTGGTAGATACACATGGAAGAGGCCAAATTGGGCAGTTTCTCTTTTGCTCCCGAAGGCCAAAGAAGAGTGGTTTTGTAGACGCAGCGTAATTCAACAGTAGGGAATGCTGTTTGTTAAGTTCAACCAATAAATAGTTTCATTTACAGAAACGGTCTGGGCCAAGAAGTTCTAAACATTTGCCTCAAATTTGAGACTCTTCAGCAGCACATATTCACCACTTTATGGTAGGGCGAACACTAAGTCTTCAGAGCCGGGCTGTTGAACATTCTGCCATTGCACCCGAATCAGCTGACCAGTTAATCCTGATTTCTGCCAATTGGTGATATTTTTTTTAGCGCTTTCGGAACAGTTTGGAACTTCGTTAAACTCCAACAATTCATTCAAAAGTCTAATAAACTCAGGTGATATCATTTTCCTCAACTATCTAATATATATTAAGGGGGTTAGCTTCCTAGAGTCCTCTTATGCTCATAACTAGTATCCTGAATTTGGATAATCATGACAGGTAGTGGTGTAACGTATCGTATGAGTATATTTGTATACTAGTTGGCTGAACATATATACAAAGCATAAGTCAACATCAAAGGGATTTAAAATAACTAAGCTGTTTGTAAAATGACATACTGATATGAAAACCAAGCATATTTGCATAATTAATTAAAATGTGAGCACACATGATTGAATATAATTAAAGTAGATTAGTTTTTGTTGTAAGCTATAAGCACACGTTATTAAACTGATGAAGTGATGTGATTCCTTCAAACAACAAACCGGAACATAGAAAACCATTAATCAATGATCATTATATTGCAAAAATATTTGGTCAAGTAAATCTGATTAATGGAAGAGTAGCTGGCTTTATGACTGATTAAAAGTTCTCATCTCCTCTTCACAGGATCTCGCAAGGACACAGACTGAACTCGTCGCCCCCTTTTACTTTCCACTCAATATTCCCCTCAGCTGGTGAATGATCAACTTTTCATTTTGTTCAGCTCAATTTTCGGATGATAGACCCTAAGATGTTCCACAACCTGCCAATGTTTCTTGTTGCTTGTCTTCGGTCACAAGCTACCCGATCTTCGGCCTGGTGACAGTGAAGACACTTGTTGATGAAAGTCTGAAATAATCTGTTGTAAATGCTGTCAGTAATGCTCACTTTGTGTCTGTGAAACACACAAGGAATCACTAACTCCACATCATTGTTTAAATTCAAAATCTTTTTTGTTACACTGCCGACATCTGATTACCACACTTGCTTCAGAGTGACAACGGTCTGTTTAACCTTTCTCAACGTCTTTCACCTGGACATTGATAGCGGTTGATGCTTATGGTTGTTCCTTCAGGGGTCTTCATCAACTCTTACTTCCCTGTGTTCATTTGAAGTTCTACCTTCGCAGCCTCCTCTCCAGGTAATTCGTTGATTTTCACCAGTGTATCTTCAAATATGTGTGATACCACACATCAGTCATCTGAAATGTTGAAAACTTCGGGTGTTTTCACGTAAGTCCAATGTGTTTCCATCTTCTCACATTCCATTTTCTGCAGCATGACCCAGTCCTCTACAAACAGGAGCACCATCAGTGATAGTGCGTTGTCACTGTTCTATTCGTGTAGTAATTAATTCGAAGTAGTAATTAAGGTTATTTCATAGAAATACTGACTGAGAAAGCCTAGAACTGACAATCTGATGTAACTACAACCTGTTAACGATTCGCTTAATTGATGTTAATATAAAACCTGGACAATTTGGTAGAGTATAACTCCATAATGGATAAAATTTTATCTTAATAAATCACACAGTGCTGTTTTACAGTAATATTAAATGATAACCACCTTTCGAGCACAAACTATTGCTCATAATCATATCAAGTTACTCACACAACTTTTCATTTCATTTATATACATGAGTGAAATTGATGATAAAATACTTGAATAAAAATCAATAAAGGATAATGTACATTCAGAAATAATAATGAGTGTTATTGATCAATAACAATCGGATGGGAAATAAGACGAGTGTTTTTATAGTCATAATAAGTAACTTGTTAGAATGTTGTGATGTGTTTGAATTGAAATAGAATTTTGAGATTATTTATTATCCTCCTCTGATTTGACTGGTGGTAATAATATCTTCCATATCTCTGGTGTTTGCATTGAGTCGTTTCTGTTGCATGTGTTGTGTTGGGTAGACTCGATGAACCAGGATTCAGTAATCAATCTCTCTCCTTCTCCACCTACATCGATTACTTCTTGTGAGTTAATGCATGCAATGCGCTTGTTGAAATGTTTTCTTAATTACTTCTCTTCACAGGGTCAGCCGTTCGTACCTCAGCTAAATTCTTTTGTTCTGAAAATCTGACTACCCCCTATTAAATCTACTGGTTTGACCTATGTAGTTGACCTCACTGACAGTCATTGCAAGATATTTTGTAAATAACATTATTTTGTCTACTTTGGTCAACCAACAGGGTCCTTTAGTCTACAGAGCTTGTCTCTGAGTGAGTTTGTAGGTTTGAATATCACCCCAATTCTTGTTTTTTTTGCAAATCTTACGTAGGAACTCAGGTGTCCCCTGCTTATATGGTAAAACTGTAGATGCATTATATTCTGTCTTATTTTTGTTATCATTATTATTTTCACCATTATTTTTTATTTTGCACTACTTTGTATCACTCCTTTGGTTGATTGCAGTTTGCAGTGGGATCTACACCACACATATGATTAAATTTAGAACTCGTTTGCAGATTATACATGTATAAATAGTAAACTCTTGTGTGGGTTTTATTTCCTGTTTAACCAGTGGAACTGACTGACATCACGCGATATTTGTCCATCGTGTCAATCTCTAATACATCAACAATCCATCTAATCCTAAGCCGATATGGTTTCCTTATAAAAGATATAGTTGCTTTTAACACATCTGTGTATTTAAATTAAAAAGGCTTTACTGTTTACAAAGAACAATTTGACTAATATATCGAATACATTTTTAAACAAATACTAAATAACACGATACAGGCTAAGGGATTAATCCACACCAAAAATATACACCTATTCAGTTTTTGTCATTCACCCTAGTTGGGATTTGCGTGATAAACACTTACTCTTTATTCTTTTTTAAACCATGTTTATTTATTTCTCGTTTGTGTTGTTTATCTATTTACCAATTTAGATGAATATAACTATACAGATTTCAGAGATGGTGGTTTTTTCACCTCTGTAATTATTGTCCTTCCAGTTGCTGCCATGAAGAATAATCAGTTAAGTTGCCTAGTTAATTAGTAGGCTGGGTGATATTAAACCCAGAAACGAAGGCAGCTTGCCTACAGAGAAAGAAATTACGTAGGATGGTGAAAGACTTAGCTAGGTCAATAAGCCTAATTGTCTTCTCTTGGTGAAAGCGAAAATTAGTATGGAGACATGGAATGCTTGCACGGTGTTTGAAGCTGAGAAAGCTCTTCAGATTGTGAAAGAAATGAGAAGATATGGCATAGAAATGCTTCCAGTCTATGAGAGTAGATGTGATGAAAGTGGACTTTACAAGTTGTTGAGTGTTGAGGTTATAATCTACTCCTGTGAATCAAATGACAACGACTAATACGCCGAGGGAGTGGCTTTCATAGTGTAATGAACAACATCGCAGTCTCTTAGGCAGCGAGGCACTCAGAAACCACTATGGAAACCTGTTGAAGCAGCATAGAGAGCGGTATATGGATTTGCAATACAGATGCTAAGTCAGTAAGTGCTTTTCTCAGTACCAGAGACATTTTACGCACCTTACAGAATGTGTTTCTATTGAGCTACTTCAGACTTTGATGATTAACTGCCTCATCTGATCCTTACGGAAATTTTAGTGATCTGAGATGCCTCTGAAGTATCCAAACATGTGTCTTTGGATTCGTTGAGACGCTTATTAACTTGACAATCATCAAATGAAACTATGATACTTTCGTCATTAAATGACACATAAATACTTTTCCCCATTTCAACTGATATGGAAATTTTTGTTGTATTTTGTTAGCAAATTACCAATTCCTCATGCTTTTGAACTGCAATTCTATTCACCTTTATAGATCTCCATTGATTACGAAATTTGGAATGGCAGTCACCTCTCTATCTCAACTTCATCGATTTTGAGAAAGCCTTCGACAGCGTCGATCGAGAGGTGATTTGGCAACTACTTCGCTACTACGGGGTGCCGCCGACAATTACACATCTCATCCAACAGCTGTATGACAACGCTGCATGCCAAGTAATCCACAACGGGAGGCTCACGGAATCCTTCGAAGTGAGGACGGGAGTGAGACAAGGCTGTCTACTGTCACCAATGATCTTCCTGATTGCAGTTGATTGGATAATGCGGCAGACAACGGCAACCAACGAGGGAACAGGCATAAAATGGACCGACACAAAAGCCTTGGAGGATTTGGATTTCGCCGATGATATATGTCTGATTTCCCACAAACTGGAAGATATGCAAGTGAAAAGCAACAAATTGGCAGAAGAAGCAGCAAAGATAGGACTTCAAGTGAACATAGACAAAACAGAGGTAATGAAGATTCCTGGCCAACATCAACAGCAACAACCGACAACAATCAGCATAAACGGGAGGAACCTGAAGGAAACAACTTCTTTCACCTACCTGGGAAGCATCGTCTCAACTACAGGAGGAACCGACGAGGATATCAAAGCCAGAATCGGAAAAGCAAGACAAGTTTTCATTTCTCTCAAGTCTATGTGGAGGTCAACAGCATTCAGCGTCAAAAATAAGATCCGTATTTTCAACTCCAATGTGAAGTCAGTACTACTATACGGATCAGAGACTTGGCGAGTCACAAAGAGCAGCTCAAACAAGCTACAGACCTTCATTAACAAATGCCTTCGCTCAATACTCAAGATCAAATGGCCGGAGAGGATCAGCAACAAAGATCTCTGGGAGCGAACCAACCAGGAACCGATCGTGAAACAAATAGGCAGGAAGAAATGGAGATGGATTGGACACACTCTGAGGAAACCAGCAAGTGACATCACTAGACAAGCCCTCGAGTGGAACCCAAAAGGGAAGCGACGAGTTGGTCGTCCAAGGGTGACCTGGAGGAGATCATGTGAAGAGGAATTGAAAGCGTGTGGGCAGACCTGGAGCCAGGTGAAAACTACAGCAGAGAACCGAACGCAATGGAGACGCATGGCTGAAGCCCTATGTTCCTCTAGGAATTAAAGGAAATAATAATAATAATTGATTACGAAATACAGCATCGACCTTGTAAGTATCAATTACTCTCGAAATACTACGTGGACAGTGAAAGAAATTTGAAGCAGGTCACTTCATTCACTTAACTATGCAGCGACGCTTGAACTACAGGAGTCACGGATGAAGATGTTAAAACCAGAATCTGAAAGGCATGGCAGACCTTCATCACCCTAAAATCAGTTTTATAATCTTCTGCACTAAGCAGAAAAGGTAAAATTATGATTTTCAACAAAGAATTAGCAACAAGAAGCTCTGGGAACGATTAAATCACGAATGTTTTGCTCAACAAATATTCTAAAGGAAATGCAGATGCATCGGCTCACGTTGAGGTGAACATCGGATAACATCGAGCGGGCATCTAAGGGTGACATGGAGGGGATCATCAGAGAAAGAGATTAAAGGCTGTTAAGTGGAGTATGTTCAACTCCATGAACCATAAGACCCACACCTTATATTTAGTCACTGAGGTTTCCACTGACTGCTAGGGTAATGGAATGATAGCCAGACAGGTTTCTACTTCGAAATGACATTTTTTATACATTCATATGAGATAATATGACGCTAACTCAAATGCACCAGCCTGCGGCACACTCTCACTCCGCAAGACACTGACTGGTAAAACATTTTGATGTGAAAAACTATAAATTGGTGCAGAACCAGCCGATGATGAGGAACTAATTGAAAAGGAATGTATATTTTTTCACTCAGTCACTTTTTTCTGAATGCTTAAATGTGAGTTTGGAAATTTTCGCAAAGTACAAGCAAACTACAACATCAGTTTTCAAATGAAGGAATTATCTACCGAAAACAGTTAACATATATTGAAGTCAAATAGCTACTTACAAATATCAAGCTCCTTATGGCAATTTTTGATATAAGGTGGAGCAACTATTGTGGTGATTTGAATAACTTCAACTTCCACAGGAAATACGGGCGACACTTCATGTTGGACAGTGTAGACTGCAAATTGAAAAATAACTTTACCAACTGGCGATTTAATACCGGTAATCTTGTTGAAATAAATAAACGATCTGAAAATGTGGTTAACAAACCCATAGTATAACTGGAGAAGCATATATATATATAGTTTATTTTTTCGTTCAATGTAGTAACTTAACGAACTTGCATTTCGATATTTAACCTTCTGTACACTTTGAATGTTTAAAAAAGATACTCTTGTAACACAAAAGTCATGCACTTTATTACATCCAGGAAAACATATTTCATGTCACTCAAATTAACAAAATGAAAGTTCGTGCCTACTTGTGTTGGTTTTTATTTGTGTGGTTAAAAGCAAGAAACAGATAACACATCGTTTCATGTTTGAATGGCCTAAACAATACTAGCTATCAAGAGAAAAGCAGTCGTCTTTATCGATTAACATGTTTGTGAAATTACAAAAGTATAGGGAGAAGGCATGGTTCACTGTAGGACACAATTACAAAACAAATTCTTAAATGAACTCAAGAAAAACCTAAAACACTGAAGTCATGTGACCATAGAAACAAGTTAAAAGGTTAGACAACCATTGGAAACCAGGATGTACTGGAGTGCTGTTTCCTTTCAATCTGGAACTCTTCAACAGTACTCATCAGCCATCTCACCGGTGAATGAACTCATTACCTTAGGGTAATGAGGCATACTGGTTGACCATTCAACCATTAGAATGGATAACAATGTCTTGGGAATTCGAACATTTTGGTGCATACAACTGACCAGCTATTTTTGGTTTTCAAAGTTTCTGTAACTTTGAATAGGGAATATGGAAAAACCAGTCCTGTTCAAAAAATGTATATACATTTTCAATTAAACACAAATAGGAAGGATCTTTGGAATTACTAACGTCACGAGTATGGAACAAATTCTTCAGTGGTTGTCATGAAGCGAGAAACCATCCCACCTGAATGACTCTTGAAATAGCATTGTTTCTGTGATCAATGTTTCCAGTCAGTACATCTGCTTTGACATGAAATGAAAATTTTGGAAAAACTGTTGAATCTCATCACGCTTGATGAATTTTTACAAAGTTTCCCGTCATTTTGTTTATCACTATTTATGAAAGATTGCCTTCAGTATCATCAGGCCATGAGATGTTATCCCAATTCCATCAGATTATATTACTAACTTGTTTTACACATGATTTATTATTGAAAAAGCACAAACCTTTCTCATGTATATAATAATGGAGAATAAATTCCCTGCACTTTGTGGCTTTCGTCATTAATTAGTACGCACCGATTTGTGAATAAATTCACAATTTGAATGAAACGTTATCCTACCATTGCCTGTTGAAATCAAAATACATGAATATACAATGATTCAAAAAGTGACAAATTTACTGTAAATGATCGTTTGTGTAGATAAACCGTTGCTGTTTTTATACTTCGGTCATTCCTGGGTTCGGAGCATAATACTCTCTGAAACTTATTTACATATTAGTGAGTCTAAATTTGTTCTGCGATCTACCATAAATAAATATCTACATAAATAAAATAAAACAATAATAAAATCATAATAAAAATAAATAAATAATAATAACAAAACAATAATAAAATAAATATCTACATATATAAAATGTTCTGCCCCTCCTAAAGAAGAAAATAGACCACAACCATAAATTGAATGCCATATGTTGTGAAGTTTTTGTATTATAATTATACATTGTATGTGAAAGGTGATAATTCGAATAACATGGTGTTTTGCCTTAGAACGTCTCGAGCTAGGAAGTCAGGGTAAAAGTACGTGGAGGTGGAATTCGATTTCCTGAGTTTCATTCTGTTTGTCCATAGACCAAACGTAACATGAGCAGAATTTAAGTCACACCATCAAAAACGTTATATATTAATGCTACATATTTCAAAATAATCCTGGATTGAAAATAGTGAAAGTAATATAGCCGATGCGTCGGTGGCACAGCGGTTAGGATGCTCGCCGACTATGCACACAGTCCGGGGTTTGATCCCCGGCCGGCGCACTCCTTTAACTCGCTAAGTCAGTAATAGAACTGGCAAATAGGGAAGGTTGGGCATGTGGCTAGCAACCCCATCCTGTGAAAATCAACGCTGCTACAGAAACTTCAAGCTTCTAGCTTGAAACCCCATGTTCCACTGGGAACGTGAAGGAATATAAAAAATATAGCTAATGATTATATCCGTAAAGTTACAAATGGTAAGTAAGTTAATTGGGCCGAGTTCTACGGGGAATTTGTTTTTAGTTCGCACTTATATTCTGCAGAATAATTGGTGCATTGAAGTGTCCTTAAATCGTCATATAGGATTCTTTTGGCAGTTTTAATGTAGTTGCCTATCTTAAAGCTGAAAATCTTGTATTCTGGAAATCGTTTCTTTTTTCAGTCGTATACGTCTCACCAACAAGATTCATGGTACCTTGATAATTTACTTTTCTCTGAATGCCGAAAAACCCCTGCGACATCATTTTAAGAGTGAAATATTTCCATTTTCAGTAAGCATATTAATGAAGGCATGTAATCTTACTGAACTTTATAGAGAATAATCCCAACTGATAAAAATCAAATTGTCACCTTAAGACACAAAACTGATTTATTACGACCAGTTAATACACACGATACTAGTAGTATTGAGGGGACTGTAATATAAACTAAGTGTAACACCAATTACATTGTTTATATTATAAATTATTCAAATTATTCCCAGCGTGTTTAAGAAGAAATCAAACAAGATTTTTCTGAACGTTTGGCTGTGTAAGCCACAGCTTCAGCAGAATTATTCGGATTTTTATTAATCATCAAAAGTTTTCTACATAAATTGAAGTCAGTTTATTTGTAGGTCACTTGTCGACAGACATTTGTACCAATAGAAATATGTAAGCAGTCATCATATATTTGTAATGACTAATGTCAAATTGTTTGCTTAGTTACAAAACACTCTCATTTCCCTAGTTTTTCTGGCCAGGAAGTTGTGGATATTAATTTATTGTAATTATTTTAATTTCGAACACTGAACCTGTGAATATAATCTTGTTGACTTATGATACCTATAAATAACTGTTTGGCATTTTGTGACTGTTTAACACTAACTAATATCTATAATTCTATATATTGTTGGATTTACATACCGAAATTGACCCCAGTCAGTGAGTCTATGGTTTTGATATCATTTTTGTTAACTGTTTTTGCACAGTGATACTACTGCTAGGGTTTTTTTGCTTTTTTTCGTTTTGCTCGCTGCCCTTCCTGTTGTACATTTTTTTCCTTTTGCTGGTGTTGTTCTGATTGCTTTATTCCCTGTTTGCTTGATTCTAAGGAGAGCAACCTATAAAGTCGCTCCCTGTAAACTATATATATATATACATGTAATGACCCCCTTTTCAGGCGTGAGGCTAGCAACTCCACCCTGTAAACAAAAACGCTACAGAAACTTCAGCACGATGAGTCTCCCTTTGACAAAAGAAAAAGTCTATTTAGGGACATGGAACGTCTACACCATGTACGAGACTGGCAAAGTTGCCCATATTCCAAACGAATTGAAAAGATATAGCATTCAAGTACTGAGAATATGCGAAAGCAGATGGAATAGGAGTGGACTCACAAAATTGTCAAGAGGAGAGTCAAAGATCTACTCCAGTCACCCAGAAGACAACCACGAGCAAACCGAGGGTGTTGCTATTATGATGTCACCAACGGCAACGAAGGCTCTCATACAATGGGAGGTAATCTTGCCCAGAATAATGACCGCCAGATTCAACTCAAAAGGAATGAAAGTGACAGTTATACAATGGTTATTCACCCACAAAAAATGCAGACCACGAAAATAAAGAAGAGTTCTACAGACAACTACAGGCAACAATGGACGATACTCCAGTTTTTGGCACTAAAATACTAATGGGACCAGAAAATACAGAAAAAGAACTCATCATGGGTAGAGAAGCTCTCGGAAAGATGAATGTAAACGGCGAACTCTTCGTTGACTTCTGCGCCTTCAATGAACTAGTGATTGGTGTCAGCGTATACAGACACAAGTATACCCACAAGGCTACATGGATGTCACTAGACGGGCGGACCAAAAGCCGAATTGACTTCAATTCAATGCTGCTCAAGGAAGTGGAGACGCAGCCTACTGGACACAAAATTACGAAGAGGAGCAGACGTTGGCTCGGACTACTATCTCATACAAGGAACACTCCGAATCAAGTTAAAAGCATTCAAAGAAACAGGAGCTGCAGATAGACCACAAGCCAAGTTCAACACTAAAAGACTGAAGTATCAGGATACAAAGGACATCTTCACTGCAAACATAAGGAAAAAGGCGGAGACACAAATCAACACTAAAGAAGAGACCAGTGTTATGGAAGTTCGTAACTTATTACCTTCGTTATAGTTCCTTCCTGCCAACTTACTTGGTCATCCCATATTTCGTCGATCTTCAAGAAAATGTTTCTTCTAAGCTCCTACATTGAGAAGCTAAAGCAATCTGGAATCTCTTACGTCTGCTTTCACAATTTGTTAACTTGAGTATCCTAACTATTGTACTTTCCTTTCCCCCCCTTAGTCTTTTCTGGCCTGCTGAAAGAGGACTATGTCATTTTGAGAAGGATATCGAAGGTTGTCAGTGGGGCAAGCTGTGTGCAACTTAGTCAGCTTGTCACTACATTACTTGATAGACATTTAAACTAATGAGAGAAATGGTCTAAATCTAGATTATCTGACCCGCAACATTCCCTCTATTCTCAACTCTCCCCGCTTTGTATCTCATCTGATGGAACTGTGAGTCAGCACAAAAGATTAGAAGGACGTACTACCAAGTAAAGGAACTCAAATATACCATACCTGACCAGTATTCGATGTGGTAGAGGCGCTGTTAAGCGTAAAACTTATGAATTACTGTGTTGTTAGCTAACAAGTGATCATTTTATTATCTCCTGTTTGTAATCTACGATGACACTATGTCAAGTCAATGACAATCTCAGCTACTAACCTCATTACTATCATTTACAGTGTTTTGTCTACATATATATATATATATATAACTTCACTGTCACTACAAATAACAAATAAGGACTGTCATACACAGTCTTGTAGTGTTATCTTCATAACTGTTTTTAATACTACGCGATACAACTGAATGCAGTACTGTACCAAATGCTGAAAATCCCATTACGTAATATTAGTACTGTTTTGGAATAAAGTAAATTATTATTATTGCCACTTTTTGTTTTTCCCTCTTCTAAATGATAATTTCACATTACAGAATAAAGGAAGACACTAGGATATTTTCGTGCTGCAATTTTATATGTTTTGCACCAAAATCTGAGTCTCTTGAGACTTGATTAATAAACTTTCCTGTGATTTGTCTCTTCGCATACTTTGTTGTTTCACGCAAACCAAAATATGCGATGAAAACAAAAATGTAATTCGAAATCAGTAGGACATGTTTATGCCTAGAAGGACTTTTAAATATTTGAAAATGAAAAGATTCAGAGGAACAGAGTCACTTTAACTTCTGTTCGTACACTACTGGTGTTACGACTAGAACTGAATCGACTCAGAAATGCGGTATAAAGAGCAGTCCCTGCTGCTGAATTACGCTGTGTCTTAAAAATCACTCCTCTTTTGCGTTCGAGAAAAAAAGACAAACTGCCTAATTTCGCCTCTCCCTGTGAATCTACCAATTTAACTGCTCATGTGGAGCCAGTTACACAGACCATACATTTAGGCTTGTTTCTCATGGAATTTCCGAATCCCACTCTGTGTGGTTAAGCAAAAGACGAACAAAATCTATTCTCAGCGTCATTCTATCTCATCTTGTGGATACAGAACACAACAGTGATTTTAATCAGGCTTTTAAAGTCATTTACCGCACACCAACAAATCTCAATTTCGCCTTAAAATTTCAACTACTAAATATCGCTGTAGCTTGTGGGATCCACACTAACATGCCTAATTTGTGCATCAAAAATAAGTTAGTTCAGACATTATCCTTACCTTGGCCATCTACGTTTAAATGGTCCTGAGTTTTGTGGAATTTTCCTAATTTCAGCTGACATTCTATTTGCTATTATATCTTTATTATTATTAATATAATTTAAGCGTCTTTAATGAACTGTAATTCCAACGTGATCTTATTTTACGAATCGATATTATTTGAAAAGCACACTAATACTGATATTGACGACTATTCTAGAATATTCCCTGCATATAAACATATATAGATATAAGTGTCGAGCCAGAAGAAGATATTATCGAAAAGGATCTTCTTTGCTCAACTACTTTGTGTTTTATAGATATCTAAATGAATATTTCCCTATAATTGTTCTAATATTGTTAGGATAAATTGATAAATTGTATGTTTATGACTTTACTGTCACTAGAGATACTAAATAATAACTATCATACACAATCTTGTAATATTATCTTCATAACTGATTTTAATACTATTTGGAAAAAATTTTTTTATTATAGCTTGACTCCATATAGTATTTTTGATATAAGTATGAAATTTTCAGCATGTGATACCGGTAGCCCAAATTTTGCAGGCCAACCATTGATATCGGGTGTGCGTCATGCCGGGGATCGAACCCCAGACCATGTGCATGGTCGGCGAACGTCCTAACCGTTGTGCCACCGACGATACAGCTGAATGCAGTATTGTACCAAATGCTGAAAATCCAATTCTTTAATGTAAGTATAGTTTTGGAATAAAGCAAATTATTATTATTGCCACTGTTTGTGTTTTCCTTCCGAAGTTATAACTTCCACATTACGTCATATAGGATGATACTGGTTTATTTTCCGGCTGCAATATTTATTTTGCTTTCAACAAATTCGTAGTCTCTTGAGTCTTGGTTAATAAACTTTCCTGTGATTTGTTTCCTAGCATAATTTGTACATTCATGTGCACAAAAGTATGCGGTGAAAACAAAAATCTAATTCGAAATCAGTTGGACATGTTTATTCCTAAGTTATGCCTAGAAGGACTTTAAATATTTGAAAATGAAACGATTCAGAGGAACAGATTCACTTTAACTTCTGTTCGTACACTACTGGTGTTACTACTAAAACTGAATCGTTGTGGTCTCAAGGCAAAAAGACCGATCTCTGCTTCCTAATGTACTGCTGACAAAACTGCCTAAGGAATCGCACAGTTATTTATCGATCCAAAGACAGTAAAAGGAACAAAATGATGGATCAACCTCTCACCAAGAGCTCTAGTGAGATAAAAGTACTTGAGAAACATCTAAATTTTAGTGCAGCAGATAGTAAATTGAAACCAGAGGATGTCTTTCCTAACATAGAAGTAGCACAAGGTTCAATAGATAAGACGACAGCAGAAGAGGTTCGAGCACAATGTTCATCAACCTTGAAAAATCAAAAGAAGGCAAAATCAAACTTAACAGCATCGGAAAGACTAGCTCTAATTAGTGTAAAACAGGATAAAAACATTGTCATCGCAAAAGCTGACAAAGGCAACTCTACCGTAGTTCTGGATAAATCTAACTATATCAAAACGTCACTGAACATATTCAGACGAGTCCATATGAAGAAATTAAGAAAGGAAGGAAGAAGGTTGTGTGAGTAACTTGATATGATTATGAGCAATAGTTTGTGCTGGAAACGTCATCAGTTAATATTACCGTATAACACTGTGGATTTTATCAAAATAAAATCTTATCCATAATGGAGTTATACTCTACCACAGTGCCCAAGTTTAATACTTATATCAATAAAAGGATGCACATTTTTCAATAAATTGTGGTTCAATTGAAATAAAGTAACGTCAAAAACTCAAAATCACCTAACAGTGAACCATTAAGCAGCTATACAGTCACTTTTTTAATAAAACGAATATGTTGATTCAAGTGAATTATTCTCAAAGAGGTGGGAAGAAAATCTCTTTCCACAAGAATCACACTACCACTTTCTGCAGACATATTACAGTAAGAATGACCTTCATTCACTGAAAGAAAATCGCACAGCAAAAAACAATGAATTATTAGTGTACACGCAACAACAAAGAGAAGTATCAAAATTAGGGATTAACGAATGACAAAGATAAACAATAAGAATCAAATCAATATGTGATATATACATGTCAAAATAATGACAAATAGTATATAAAAGGAGTTAGATGTAACATTCAGATAAATGCACATATTGTGAACAGATCGTTCAGGAGACATTTCCAACCAATCTTATCGTTTTTGACTATTTAAAACTCATATGGGAACAGTGACGTTATTATCAAGATATCGGGATCAAGCAGTGATTACCACAGATGAAAACTATATTGCTAATAATTAGGTTAAATTAAACATAATGCTTTCCTAATTGTGGTGGACCGGATTATGCGTCAGGCATTGTGGAACGAGAGGAGGATGTCAGATCGAGAATCGACAAGGCGAGAAACACATTCATCAGCCTGAAACCAATCTGGAAATATTCGTCACTCAGCATCAACAACAAAATTCGGATTTTCAATACAAACGTCGTCAGTTCTTCTAGACGCATCAGAAACTTGGCTGGTCACAAAGAATATTTCCAACAGCCTGTTGCAGACCTTTATGAATTACTGTCTTCGCTCTATAATGCTGAAATGCTGAAAATTCTTTGCTGTATCATAAGTACTGTTTTTGGAATAAAGCAAATTATTATTACTGAAGATCAGATGGCCGCCGGAAATAATCACCAACAAGAAACTTTGGGAACAAACAAAACAAGAACCAATCGCTCAACAAATATGCAGGAGAAAGTGGAGATAGATTGAACACTCGCTGAGGAGGCCGCTGGGTGACATCGCGCGTCAGGCCCTCGAGTGGAACCCGAAAGAAAAGCCGCGAGTGGGACGTTGAAGGGTGACATAGAGGAGATCGTGCGAAGTGGAATTGAAACAGTATGGATTAACATGGATGCAAGTGAAAAGTACAGCAGAAGACAGAAGCAAATGGAGGCGAGCAGTTGAAGCCCTATGTTCCACTAGGAACCCAAGGGAACAATAATAATAAATATAATGCTTGTAAATGAGTGACTATCAGCTATCGATTTTAAATTCTAGTCTACACTGAAGATTTCGTCTGAAAAGGAACAATGAAATGATCGCAGTTAATCCATCCACCTCAGCGAAGATAACTGCATCAACACAGCTCCCGTGAGTTGAAAATCTCCAGCTTTGCCACATTGCAAACTTGAAGTGCATCAGAACGACTTCACAAATACAAAGAAAGACCGCTGAAAAAAAAGGGATCTGATGAATTTTAGACTCCAGTTGAATTGAGAAGTTTATTAAATTCTGCTTTCAGAAAACAACCAATTTCTTTTCGATTATTCACAAGTCTCCTTGAGAATAATGTCGACTCAAATATTCGCATAATGTTAATTGAAGAATACAATTTAGGCAATACGTAATTTAGATAATTACTTATCATACTATAATAAGATTAAATTAATAAGCATAAACATCTCATCTTAGCTTCCCAATTATATGATATTATGCAATCAAGTTCTCCATTATCTAATCACTACGAGCCATTAGATATTCCCTACCTAACTTTACAAATATACTCATTCAACTCACACATTCACAAAGATTGACTCTACCTAGATTGCATAAACACCAGCCTCAATTTATCATTATTACTGTTATGATTACCTTGGTTACCATCCGACAGCTCATATGTCTGAACTTTAACTCTACCTAATTACATTTGTATTGACTATGTATGTATGTAATGGTGAAACCTGATGAAGAATTACTTATAAGTACGCACTTTCTTAAATTTCTTCTGTATTTAATGCTGTTTTGGCAGACTGTGCCATTTATATAAGTTTGTTAGTTCATAAGGAGTCTTCCAGCAATCTTAAGCGTCTAAATGCAATAACCCTTCTGTTTCTGTTAGGACAACAAATTCTGAAAACAACGAAAGAAGTTCAGTGTTATAAGGTTAGCCATCGATGCATGCACTCCGGGTCCAATTCTTGTAGTTCACTTAGTTGGTTATAATCCTGGTATAAGGAGATAGGTTGGCGTGAGGCTTGAATCCATACTCTGTAACAAAAACACCACAGCTTAAGAAACTTCAAAATATAGGGCCTCAGGCTCTATATTCTACTTTTAAATTAAAGGATCAAGTGAAATCACTTCTTCAACAGATTTATTCCTTTTCAATTAAGAATTATAATTCCAACACGAACACCTATATGCATCTAAGCGTACATATAAGTAATTCACTTCAGTTCAGATACTAAGAAGATACGGTTAGTCCTCCCAACTGCATTTTGTGAATAGCGTTTGAATAAATACAACAGTGTACTGGAGTTTCGTTAAGGAGGCTTTGATTTGAATACAATTGTAACCTAGGTTTTTATCCCATCTTCAATCACCACCTATCACCTCACCACACATATGATAATCCAATATTATTTCACAAAGCTTCACCATAAAAATATGTTTTCAACTAAATGAGTAGATGAATAGAAATATTGTTCCTCATAAGAGATGCGCGCATATTTCTCGTGATATCGAGGTCTCATAAAGTTCATAAATGGTTCAACATTGGTTGCAGTATCTACAGGCACCCAGTCATCACTTATCTATAGTTTTTCTTATAAAGTGGTGGTACTGTACACTGTCACTCAAAATGAATAAATAATTTATGGATACTTGTTGTGTGGAATATAAATGCATATATAAGTAAATCACTTATTCACGAAGCGGAAACAGATGCTGATAATGATTTCAGATGGGAACTGTAGTAAAATTATCCGCAATTCATATCATAAAAATAATTTAAAAAAAACAACAGAAGTAGAAATATTCAATAGCTGTCTAGCATTTCTTTTGCTGATGAGTTTATAAATGCCTCTTAATACCCATACACTTTCCTTCACTAGAAGACAAATCCGATTTAACTTATTGTTATTATTCGTTCGCGTCCCAAGTGGGACATGGAGCTTCAACAAAAAATCTCCATTTGGTTCTACTTTCTGCTGTCCTCTTCATCTGGCTAGCTCCACAATTGACCGTAATCTCTAATTTCATCTTCACACGATCTCCCCCATTTTGACCGAGGACGACCCAATCATCGCTTGTCATCTGTATTCCATTCGAGCGATGGCCTGCATTGCACGCTATGCCATTCAACAGCCTCCTCAATGTATGCCTGATCCATTTCCTCTTTCTCCTTCATATTTATTGAGCAATCGGCTACTGCTTGATTTGTTTCCAGCCAGTGTATTTTCTTGCTAGTTCTTTCTCGCTATTTGATATTCACTATGGAGCGAGGACAGCTGTTTATGAAAGTCTATATCCTGTTGGAAATTCTATTCATTACATGCGGTTAAAGTTTCTGACCCGTATAGAGGGACTAACTTGACATTAGTGTTGAAAATGCAAATCTTTTTCCTTATGCTGGGTGAGTGCAGAAGATGTTCAAGCTAGTTTCAAGTAGTTAAAAGGAAGTGAATACTATTGTTGTTCCATTATAAATACCCTGCCTTTTAACTCCATTCTGGATAAGATATAATTTTGATAAATCACACAGTGTTATACAGTAATATTACATAATCTTAATATTACATATTAATATAACTGTATAACACCGTGTGACACTTTATCAAAATAAAATCTTATCCATAATGGAGTTATACTCTACCACAGTGCCCAAGTTTTATACTTATACCCAGGCTTTTAGATGGAAACTCTTTCTATTATCGAAGGTTCTGTGTGACAGGTTTTTTTCCTTACAGATGAAATATTTCAAAATAATAACTTTTCGTAATCCAGTTGAAAGTATATAATATATACACAGCACACATTCCATCAAGACTGAAAGGCAGAAATATAGATATCAAGTGATAGAATACACAGTGGAAAACTGCTATGGAACCATGTGAAATGTGTTTAGGTATTCAACTATCTAGATCGCTGTTTAGTTGATAGTTGATGGTGCAGTTTGTTTTTTTTTGCAAAGAATTCAATGAACAGTGTATCATAAACACCTTCAGAAAAGATCAACTAAGCGATGAACTTTGTACGTGAAAACAAACAACGAAATGTTTTTGCAACTTCCTGTTGTGTTCTCGTCGTCAACAAAATAAATGGATTAACACAAAATATGACCAGAAATGAAACTGCAACTAATACGTATGTCTGTGGTGCTTAACAAAACAATCAAAACGCTATGTGGAGAAGACAGGATTATAGGAAGCAGAGAGATTCTTGTAGATAGACAGATACGTCAAAAACTTCTTTAAATAATGCTTATTTTGTCAAAATTTAGACATCATTAAGAAAATTGTTAAGAAATCTTTTAACTTGGTTCATTTATCATAGGAGAAATTTTCCTAAGCATCTTAACTGGTTGTCTAGATAAACCAATTGAATAATATTCACTGTTTCAAAACTGCTTGTTACTGAAGTCTGCCTCTTCAACAAACATCTATCATTCTGACTGTAAATATTTAGATGGGATGTATTTGTAGAGTTTGTACCAGCAAAGTTTGTTAGCTGTAGAATTCTATCTCATTTCATAGATGGTTAACTCTAATGAAACTGCAACTGGCTTTTTCACTAATGTTATGCTTATAAATTTCAGAGGAAAATACAAATTTTGAAGCCTAATCGTTCTCTATATTCTGCTGTATTCAATGATAAATATGCACTCCATATTTCTGATGACTCCTCAATCCCGTTAATAGTTTTACCGTTTCTGGGGTCATAGCACTATATCAGTGCATAATGTTATGAGGTACACTAAACTCACACACCCACATTTCAGATGTGAAAAATAATCGTATTAATAGCCCTGTCTAAACTTGATCTTTAAGGTGACTTTCCCCTCTGTATGATATGACGTCGCGACCCGGAGGTGCAAGAGTGCAGCATTGCAGTCACTCTTCGTCTCTGGGAGAACTCTCCGGGCATTGGGCAGAGAATGAGGTCCGTTGAATGCGGTTTTTCCCGCTCAGTCTCCTTTCCAAACTTCCTTGCATTGCATACAGTCTACTGTCTATAGTGCAGTGTGGTGCTGAGTAGGCGGACTGGATGAGTGGGCGCTAGCGTCAGGTCTACAGTTATTCGTCTGTCATCACAATGGGTATCATGGGGCGTGACGCCTTTATTATCCTCGCCTAGATTACTAGCTCGGTAGTTTTCAAGCCGATCCCAAACCCAGATAAAGAGGGAGGGTTGGGGCGTGTTGCTGGCAACTCCACTCCCAAAACTCAACCAAAGTGCTACAGAAACTTCAACGCATAAATACATTAAAAATACTATATATAATACTGAATGTTTCAAAATAAAAATACCTAACACTGGTTTCTGCTCTGTTTTTAACTGTTTATGAATAGCTTCAGTCAATGATTGAGATTCGAAGAACAATTTTCACGGAAGCTTTTACGTGGGTATTAAAGAATTCTCATTGAATCCTCTTTCCGGATGGCTCTCCGTGATGTAGACTCTGATCACATGCTCAAAATCTCTTTGTCATCGCTTCTCACCTCTTATGCTTCCGCATCCTCAAAAATAAGTCAGATAATAACCGAGATGTTAAGGCGACCATGCTTGATTTTTCTTTTCTTTTTGTCTGATTACACATTACTATTATGTACTATCTAAATAGCGTGATAATGTTTGCAATAGTATTACCTTTATTACTGACAGCGCCTTTACGATGTGTAGCCGTTTCAGCTGAGTTTGTTGGATGATTTTTGTTTTCGTTCAAAATCTTCAAGTAACCTAGTAACCGATATTAGATCTAGAGATAGAATGCTGTTTGACCTACAACGCGAACCAACCTATTATGATATCTTTTCTTCGTTTCCATTTAGAAATTCATGACATTTGGTTGAAAGCCGATTATTAATTGTTATGGAGTGTATGTTTTGAGACAGAAGAACATTATTGAGGAATTCTTATGTCACTTGTTATGATACGCCACCAGCCAGCAATACACTTTTTTCTCAAGTTAAGTAAAAACTTGCAAATCAGACGTTTATAAAACATTTTAAATAATCGTGAAAGTGCTAATACCATTAAAGATCAGATTTTAATCAATAAAAATTAGCGAACCAAAGAAATTATATGAAATATAGTGAGCAAGAATTCTGGTCGTCCAAGTTTCAGTCATCATGAAAGTGAGAAGTGGATGACTTTACTCAAAAAGTCACCATAAATACAACAGTAAATGCATGCCTTTTCCTCTAAACTTCATTTGCTAAGTTGCTGTTCTGTCGTTTTCACAACATTTAGAATTTATAAAAAGCATTTTTAAGTGACAATTAATCATATTTGTGCCATTTTATTTCGCCGAAAATAAACGCGTTTTTCATGCATCAATCTACCTGCAGAATCCATTATATTAATAGATTGTTAACATATTTAGCAAACCAATCATGTTGTACACTGTAGCTTCGAAAACGTAGACGTTTAATGCAGCTTCACACCGACCAGCTTTTGTCGTTATCGTTTAGTTTTAGAAGAGATGGGATTACCATTCGTGTATTTTTCATCAGAATAAAATAATCTGATAGCGGATGATTTTTCAACAAATTATAGCCACTTGTAGCAACA
Source organism: Trichobilharzia szidati (assembly GCA_944472155.2). Taxonomy (NCBI): domain Eukaryota; kingdom Metazoa; phylum Platyhelminthes; class Trematoda; order Strigeidida; family Schistosomatidae; genus Trichobilharzia; species Trichobilharzia szidati. The sequence goes on from OX235277.1 coordinate 12,501,828, forward strand.
TTTTCATTTGATATGTTTGATTGCTTTAGGACATACTTTGGGGTTTCTAGGGAGACATGAAGGTGAACACGACTAAGAAGGTAGTAAAGCCACTTGAAAATGATACCGGGGATGTGACTGCGATCTCAGTGCACTATGGAAGCTCCGTGCGGAATGCGAGGATTGTAGTTACTGCTAACTTAATTGTTACTCTGCTCAACAAACTGAGTTAACTATATGCTTGTGGATTCTAACCACGATGAAACAGGGCTCCAAAGAGTGTTGCTTCTACTAAGGAATTTTGACTACTATTCGCCTTATAATTGTCTTCAGTCAGTGCGTTTAAAATGTACCAGCAAAACTACACTGCGCATCTTAAAGAACGCATAAACATTTTTGTCGTGATTGAATTCCAGTGCAAACACTTGTTCATACGTCTTGCAATTCTACAACATAAGAAAGGTAAAAATTTCCCATTTTCTTTGATAAGTGATGTAGAATTGTACATACTTCTCAAGAAATGAAAAACATGGAGATGTTTCAGCTAACGCATTGAGAACAGTTCCCCTGAAGCGTTAAAATGGAAAGTTGCTCCAACATGAATAATAACTTTGTGTAAAATGGTTCATAGTAGCTGAACTAAAGTGTATACGAACATTCTGAATTAGTCCACTGAAGTCGTTTCCCCTCCCTCAGAAAATAGGACACTTTTTCTTCAAGACTGTATTCAAAATGAATTTGAAATAACTAATATAGTTTTACAATAAATATTCTGATTGCTAATCGTTTCTAGGGTTTTTATATTCCTGACAATTGATAAGGTTTGTCACATAAGCAGTTAGGTCTACAGCCTTATAACTCGATTTGTGCCATTTCAATCGATTAACAGATTTACGAAATAATAACCGCAAATGATTTCTACTTTACGCAAATGGGGTATTCATAAATGTCACTTTTGACAGTGTCTTTCAAAACTATCAGAGGTAAACCACCACATTATCGAAAAAGGCAAAAGAAGTTATGTCTACTGCGCGATCTTCACTCTCATTATTATTCTTCTGATCACGCAATCGTTGGAAACATCTTATCAAAAAAAGCACTAACGTATTCATTCGCTTTATATTTTTTATATGAGGAAGAACAAATTTACTTTTCGTAGCCTCTGACAAGCGAGTAATGCTGATGGAATTATTCAACCCTCAATCATATAAATCAATTGACAAAGATATTTCGTATTCCCGTCTTCATATTTTTCCATTTTTCTACCTGACTTAAAGTCATGCTTGGATATATTAAACCCATTGATCAGTAAGGGAGAATAAATCCAACAAGATCCTGTTGGACGTAGATGGCATAACTAGGTAGGTAGTACTTCTAAGAAAGTTCTTCGAGACATCAAAAATGAATATGTGAATTTTAGAAATGTGTACCGGGATTTTAAGTCAAAAATTCTGCACTAACACCTCAAATCATCTGCCCTTGAAAGAATTTTTATAATAAGTGTGTTGAACTTTTATCCATAGATTATTATCTATTCTGAGTCTGAAGAAAATGACGTGAAGGGGAAAGCATAAAATAATATTGAAAATAAATGATCGTCCAAATTAAAATTTTACACAGTAATTGAGCTACTTCGGTTATCATCAAATATGAAGAAAGAAAGTGAATTAGTTGGCAAGACTGAATTCAGTCGTGTTTTTTAAATTATCAAATAACTATGCTGGTTCTTCAAGACTGAATTATTGGCGTTTGTTTTGAAACGAAATGCGTAGACTGTTGCAGTATCCATGCCACACAGATCTCCATCTAATTGTGATGCAAATCTATAAGCCAAACGTCACCATTAATTCAGTTAAGTACGTAAGGTTCGTATTACTTTTTCATTAGTTACAAAGTTGTCTACTCAATGACAACTGTGTATTACGCGATCTTTAGGAAAACGCAAGTCTTTTCTAGATGGATACAAGCTTACCTTTTTAAGTAGACAAACTTTAATGCAGTCCAGACTTCATTATTAACTTTTCTCAACATGTTAAATTAGAAGTGCATTAAATATTACACTGTGCATCACTATGTTTAACTCGCTTCATCTGCGTTAATCTATTCCCTGGTAGACAGATGGTTATTTGATATAATGTCTTTAAATCTCTTTTGACTGCAGCTTGTTACACTTCACTTTCCAGTATGTTAAAACAGTGTCTTTTTTCTGTTTTAGCATTTCTCTTCACTACTTGAGTCAGCGCGTTAGGGACTATATACAGTTTCTTCTTTCGTTGTGCATCTATTCGCTGGCTAATCTTCTTTTCTACCCCCTCTTCTACTCTACCTTTCGGTGTCAGTGTTCATGTTTTCCTTCTTCATCAACTTATTCTTCTTAGTAGGTAAATGATCTTTTGAAGAACTCCTTGTGGTTTCCCAAAGATAAAGACTATTCACTATTTAACCTTTAAAGCTGGCTGAAAAGAATTATGCAGACAGTTAATATGCAGTCGACGATATATCTTAATGGTGATGACAGTAATTAAAGGACTGGAGGAATACACAAACATGCAAGAAAACTATGAACTTAGAGCTGGCCCAAAAGACTGAATAACAAAACTTTAAAAAATCATAATTCCCTGAAATCAGTGTTTGTCAACGCAGTGAATGGGACAGGAAACAGGAATTTGAAATGTTCATTAGTAATACATATTTTTAAAGCATAAATCACTCTTATTAGAGTCAAAATAACCAAATTCCTGGATACTCTTCTTCTAGACACAGAGGTAAGATTGTCTTTGGATGACTACTAGCTCCTCGGCTGTTCGTACCACATCTAATGGAATTCCTCTTGATAGGTTTGCTTTGATCTCAACTTCTGGTTTAATGTTTGTTTTATTCCTTCACTTTCCCAATGATAAATAGGGCGTCAAGCTAGAGCTTTGAAGTTTCGGTAGCACTGGTATTTCTTTTAATGGAATGAGGTCGCTAGCCACATGCTCAACCTTCCGTCTTTACCAGTCTTCTATCTTGTTTATTGAGGTGAAGGTTTGATGTAATGTGACAAATAAACCAAAGCTTCTGATAAGGGTCTTTTTCAGTAATATTCACTCAGCCATGCAGCTCACCTGTGAGGAAGAAGAAACATTAAATTCCCTCCTAGATTACATCTTCGACAAATTTAAATGTGGATACTTAAGTGGAATACATTTAGAGTACACACTGCAACGTTTCAACATATCCACGTCGATAGATTTATATCACGTCAGTACAATGGACGCTTAGGTGAATATTTGTCTTAGATGAAAAAGTTGAAGTATACAATACACCTCGATAACCTCAGACACTTCCCTTCAACTCCTAGTTTCATTTTAGGTTTAAATATAAAACGTTTCCACAACAATAACAATAACACTATAATGGTATATATTATGTATTTTCAAAATGCTACTTGCTGATACTTGCTTAGGTCACTACAGAAAACGTGAGTATAATTTATGCTTAAGCTTTACTAAGAGACAATTTTCGTGCTGAATTTTGCTAAGTGATGCCCAGTCAGTCGTCATCTACGCATAACGATGACATATTCTGATTGAGATGGCATTCAAAATACGAATTTATTAGCTCTTCAATAAGGTACTTTTAATAAACTCAAGGATAGTTGAAAATGTTTATCATATAAAGGGGAAATCGTAAAGTATTTTGCTATGAAATATAAAGACTATTGTAATGAAATCGAGTCTTATTTATAAGATGGAAGAGTTTCGCTAGATAAGGTAAGTGTTCATACTGCGTATCATGGTCATATTTGTTTCCCCCCCTCCCTTCAGATCTGCTTTCAACTACTCGACTTCTGACACAATTTTAGAGGCAATTCATCCAGTTAACATCGTCTCACTTTCGGAACACACCATGGAGTAAAAAAGAGGAAAAGGGTAAATTATCACGGTATTTCTCCACTCAACAGGTTAATCTGCGTCACATCAATCATATCGCCTATATGGTACAAAACAATGACAAGTTAACGAGTAGCCATCTACAAATCGTCTTTGGGCTTCAGTTCTCGATGGCCTACTTTCTGGCTAAATCGAAAGGACATATTTCAATAAGGCTACACAGTGACACATTCAACTGTATCTCCGTTGTCAGATAACTTACCAGTTATCATGAATTTCCATAATAATTATTTCGCTTCTTTGTTATATGCTACGGGAGTGAAACTCGTCCAGTAGCATCCTATGGTTGCAACATCAGAGGTATCCTACGACCGTCTTAAACCTAGTGGAAGTAATACTTCACAATCATAAGGTCTGCTCAAAGTAGGTAAATCAGGACTATTTCTTCGCCCAGTCCTAGACATGTCTAATTCCACCTATCATGGAGTGGCAAAGTGGCTAGGTGACCTCCTTCAACTATTACGCAAGAATGTGGTAAATCACAGTGTTAAAGACGTTTTTGAATTCATTCCTAACGTACATGATGTTATTGTAAACGGGAAGCAAATGCTGCTCAAGCGAAAAGCAAGTCACCTAGCTGTGCCACTTCTATGTCTATCCAAAAATTTAGTTGCTACCGTCAAGAAAGCTATACAGGCTAAACGACTAGACAGCTTAAGAGCATCTCCCTTCGTCGTTGGGAATAGGTCAAATAAAATCTATATGAAATTATATTTTGACGCATTCGGTTGATAGCGGTCACCAGGTGGACAAAAGTAGTGCCTTGAAAGTTATCTCTAGCATTCCTGGCTTTAACACATAGTCAAAGCTACGGTAATCAATTCGAAACAACAGTGCTAGTTTTTGCATACAAAAGAAGTTTGTTCTATCTTCGTCTCTCTCCCTTGGCCTGGGTAAATTCTAATCAAAACCCTCCCACCCTTTCTTGTTTTCCATTTCCTTCATAGTTTTATGATATTTATTTAAACTCTGATTATCTGTCCACTTCACCTTTAATATTATGTAACCTCTAAGATTTGACCTAATTTAACTAATTAATTGAATTGTCCACATATACACAAATTACTTACTACCTTCGTTATTCTTATCGCCACCTACATAAACCGTATTATGATTATTATTTTTGTTATCATTACAATCGTCGTTTTTACTGACGTTCAAAACATTCACCATAATGCTGTCATTATTGTTATGATTAGATCCACAAACTCACCATCATTGGTTAAATTCTTTGTATGTATAAATCTATGTGAATAAGAGAAGAGCCTGAAGAGGATCTCATTGAAAACAAAAATATTGTTCGCTTAAATGTCTTGTTCTAGCATCAGTTATATTCCATGCGAATTATCTTGATGGTTTCTAAATATAAATTAATTATACACTCAGTTTTCTAGAAATTGTATTGTTGATTAATTTTTTGTTTACCGAATTAAAAGATAATCTCATCTTGAGTTCATTATTTTCAGGCATTATGTCGCTCTTAAAACTGAAGAGAGAGGCTATCGGATTAGCTGAATAATTCTATGAGCATTGAAATAAAAAAGGGGAGATATATCCTCTCAAACACTGATTTTTAATCTCACTTCAAATGAGTATATTAAGTGAAACAAACAGACACCTACAGTTTCCAAAGTTTTAGATATTTTGGAAATTCTACCTTCCTAGACATAGGAAATAATAAAACTATGTTGGATTTGTCTAAAAAATGTTTTCTGTGTAAAAAGGAAATAAATATGGACTTTATTAAATTCGAGGAGTAAAAAAAGTGATCTTCCCCATTTTATTCTTTGAATATTCAAAGATTCTTTAATTATTTAAGAATTCTCTAGTATCAGTTTTTGTAGGGACTTAGTTTGGGAAGATTTCATCATGAGATGACATCAGTTAGAGAACCATTCGTAAACACCGAAGAGTACCGGATAGCTGCTTTGTCCTAGCTTCGGACTGTTTTTCACTACGCATACAACCAACAAGGTTCTAACCCATAACCTTTTGGTTACAAAGTGATGTCGTAGACAAATAAGCCACTGGGACCCGATCCAATGATGAGGACATGAATTCTTACTTCTGCCAGTTTATTACATAGCATGACTTCACAATGTCTTCTTCGATGAGTTCCTGCCCCACCTTCAACTTGCTGCACCCGAGTGGTCATGGCTTCCCACTAGAATATCGTGTTACTGCCTGAATAGGTCCAGTCGCTAGTGTGCAACAGATGAATTTAAGAATTGTATTATCTCGTCAGAGGTGTTTATTTTAGTACATCAATTTCACTTGCTTCTCTAATATGAAGCCTGCCTATTGTATATGTTAAATATTTAACTTAGAGGAAAATACGAATGACCATTTTTACGCATAATATCCCTTAAACTGAAAAATCTACAGGTGAAAACAAATAAGACAGCTGGAGACGTAGTGGAAACATGACTTCAAGCGGACAGTAAAGAAGGCAAATTTGGTAAAAAAAATACCTAACCAAAATCATTTACAATTACTAATCACTATCAACGATAGGAATTTCAAAAACAGTTCACCTCTTTCAATTGCTGAGACAGTATTATTTCCAAAATAAAAGATTTGGCTAAGGATTTGAAAAGCCAGATAGACTTTCTTCACTCTGCACTCAGAGTGGAAACTACTGCACTCAACATGAAGAACAGGATTAGAATTTCCAAAATTAATGTGACATCTACAAATGCTGATGTATTATTCAGAGACCTGACGTGCCACTTTAGGCATTTCACCGCAGATTCTTACCGACAGTTATATTTTCTGACATAATATCTAATATCAGAAAGCGAGAAGAGACAAGCAACAGGGAACTGTAGCAAACAACCAGTCAGATTTCTATTTCCCAGCAACTGATCATAGGAAGATGGATATGGATTGAACGATCGCTGGAGAGACGATCATCCCAAAAGCTGACATGCAAGTGCAACCCAAATGGGAAATGGAGAGTTGTGCGTGCACGGGAGGCTGATATGGAAGGAGGAGATGAAAACTTAGATGTGATTGCGCAGCTACCGAAAGTGACTGCAGGTAACAGGATGTAATGGAGATATTCTGTTGAAGCCCAATGCTGCAATTGTAACTTAAGGGAACAGCACTGATCACTATGCTTTGGCTACGCCCACTTCAAATAAACATTAGGCGGTATAAACTTTGAAGAAAAAGAAATTGAGGAACCAGTTCTCGCACAATAGGATAAACACTTTTAGTTTGTAAAGTTAGCTGGAGCACAGCAAAATTTATAATTAAACGAGCGAAACAAAAGTGAGAGGGAAACGGATTGATGCATAGGGCAAATGATGAGAATAAACAACACAAGTAAGATTCACTTTAAACAAGGTGAAAATGAAAACGTCAAACGCAGAAAATGACTTAACATTTAAATAATTGTTTAGTTGCTTGGTTCATCGGGTTCTGATTAAGTAATACAGATGAATTATCAAGCATTAATTCGAATGTATCGTTCAGAAATATTATTCTTTTTACTTCATAATTGATAAAGTATGTTTCGAAAGTGGGTTTAATGACTAACTGCCTTTGCTCACTTTCCAAGAGTTTGTAAATACCTATGAAACTCATATTAGACAGGGTTAAATTCAGGGCATGGTATTTTCTAAGATGGAAATGTATACTGACTACTGAGTGTCTGAAAAAGATTCAGGTTTAAGATGTAAACTTGCTTAATTCCAACCTTAGGATGTTTCATTAGTCAGAATAAAGAGATTTATGATTTTGCCTATTTCACAGATTTCTTCCATTTTATTTTTTTTATTTTTTTTATTTTATTTTAATTAATTATTTTTTTACTTTAATTACAAAGTTAGTTTCCTTTCCTTCTTTTTTGCTTCCTTTGTGGGACATAGGGCTTCAGTCCTCAAGATTTCAGTGGCATTACAGTAGTTTTACGTCGAATTTTGCTTTTTGACTCCACTTATTATTTTCCAGTGAACTGAGCGAGGTTTAAGAGTCTTCAAGTAAGGCTGTAACTGACAGTAAATCGCGTGAAGCACTGTGGTTTGATATGAAGCAAAATGAATCCCTTATGCCATTTCTTCATTGTCTCTTTCGAGAAATGCAAAACATTTAGTTGACAGCCATGTGAAAAAGAGTGGGAGTACACTTTGAGACCAAAAGAAATAATAACTGGATAAATGAAAGCTGTAGGCAGTTAGGTCTATTTTATAGTCAGTGGCAATTTGTGCCTAAAATGTCAGGAACAGTTGTCTCTCATACTGGGACACCCCTGTGCCAACAAGTATGCTTATTTTTCCGCTCTAAAAGAAACTTAGGAATCGGCAGGTTGTAGATATTTTGAACATTCGCCAGAGTAGGAAACACCATAAGAGGTCATATTTTTAAAGATTACAATAAACTCAATAAAATAAATTATATACAATATGATGGTAGAGGCTTTCCCGTAGTCTGTTTTTAGCTGGTCGCCATTATATCAGCAGAGTGATGAATCAGCACACATAGAATCCAAGAAATCCGTGGCAAAGTTGATTTCACTATGAACAATACCTATCCACCCGCATAAGATGAGCCTAAGTTTATACATTTGCCCACAAATTTAATTGGTAGAACAATCAAACAACCAGAACGTTACATGTTTCAAAAGCCCGAATGACAAAATAATGCAGTTTAAAATTCATGTTTTAACACTATATGATAATCCAAGTGTTTCCAACTAATCCTCCATAAAGAATCTCAGAGAAAACCACGAACTGAGCAGGAAGACGCATTTTAATAAGGCCTTACAAACGGTATTGGAACAAGTTTTGAGTTTATCGTTATTTATCACTAGTTAGTAGGATTTCGCATTTTGTTGTCGTTACTAAACACAAATAAATAGTCGACAAAATAGAATCATTACTAAATATCTGCAGTTCTTGAAAGTTAAATTTACCTGATTGTAGTAATTGTCTGCCAGGTTCTTTCATATTCCGAAAAACAGTGAGGCACTTAAAAAGATAAAAATTGTGCAAAATGAGCACTTTTGCTGAAAAGAAGCAGACAGCAGAACAAACAGATGATGAATGTTGAACGAAGTGTTTGAAACCATTAGACATTCATGCTGCTAGGCCAACATGACCGTCTGTAATTCGAAAAATTTGCACCTATTAATCATTACTTTTGGTGTTATAAATCGATACGATAATGTTGTAGGTATGAAGCCGGAGTAAACGTTGTTAATTAAGATGAAAGGCGAATGAATAGATATGTTCTGGCATTTTCCATTTATATGTGAGCGATCGCATAATATCCTCATAAGATGTCGGAAATTCATGTCACCTGGTCTATTTGAGCCAAAACTCATTAGGAGTCCATAATACACGTATCCACATTTGACTTAAACCAAATAGTTAGAACTCAAGATTTAGGGTAATGTTTCCAAAAGTAAGGTGTTGCATATTTTAAACTTATCACATCTTCAGATCAGTGAGTAAAACAAACAGGGTCACTTTAAAATTCTGAGATTTTCCTTCAGAATGCCAAAGAAAAGAATTCAGATGACGAGAAAGCTATTTTCGTCTAAATCCTTAGATGCGATAAGACATTTAAAGCAAAATGAGACGATATTCTCTTCTTTCTAACTTAATTTTCTGAAAAAGTGTTTAACAGATTTTAAACAAACACCATTTTGTTTATAACAATGTGGATTTCAATATCTGCCATCCCAATGAGTGATGCTCATTTGTGCAAGCAGTTGAGTATCGAGAGAAACAAAACGAAAGTGAATCAATTTGCCATTTTGTCTTCTTCAGAGAAACTCATTATTAATCTTAATGAGAATTAATGGTTTTTAGTCTGGAGTCAAAAACGACACTGACATCTATTGTGGGTAAATTATTGCCTTAAATGAATATCGATATTTTCACTTTTATCTTATCTTTCTCCCTTTCTGATATCACTGTCGAGAGATTCCACATTCACGTTAATAAGCGATATTTGAGTATTTTTATCCTTTAAGAAGTGCTTCACAGGTATGGTATTTCCCCATGTTTGTGCTGGCCAAATATAAATGGTTGCATCGACATGTTGGTATTCAACGAAGAATTCTCCATGTATCGCAATGATGTTTTTATAAATTTTCCTTCAGCAACTATCTGCAAATTACTCTTGCATTCATCGATTCTACAAAATGTTACAAATCTTACAGTGGTATTATTCAGTCGCAATAGTTTATTGTGATTTTCGAAATACTTAAACATTCTGCAGGACAGTTATATTATTACTATTGAAAAATTAAATTTTAATGTCTATAGTGGCATTATTTGTGCATCTTCTGCATACAAACTCGCTTTTTCGTTTGTTTTGCTACCATATGAAAACACATTTCATTTTAAAAACATTTTAACACCATTGTGGTCTTTAACTAAGTTGTATTTAATTCTAAGTGAAACAGAGAATAAACCGTTTTTAAAGAATAACAGCACAGCAGAATGTTGATTGATGTTCATTGAAAATAGTAAATGAATGAAACTCAATCTGATGCTCGCTAGCTTCTGCCTATTGGACAGAGTCTTCTGGTGTTCTAATGGGAAGTCGTAACCAGAAGGATCCATCCTGTCGGAAGTGAAGACAAATGCTCGCTAACGACTATGGTTGATGTTCTCGCTAAAACCAACAATTGGTAGATATAAAAATTCATTGGTCATTGAGTTGAGTGATAGAGGTTGAATGGTCTACTAGCTTGTCTTGCACCCAGAAGGTCCCGGGTTTCGAAATAGGGGTGCGCGTACTTTTGATGAGTCCCAAAGTAGGAGGATAAACCTCTTGGTTGCTTTTGTTTTGTTTTGAATCTCTTATTCATATCAATCCGTGGTCAAACACGACAAAACCGGCTTTTACTCATTAATGTGTGGTGAGGAAACTCTTCAAGAATGACCATGAAATGACCTCAGTTATAGAGTCATACAAAACCAAGAATTAATAGACAGTTGTTTCAAACTACTGTGGTGCTCTTCGGTATAACTTAGCCACGATCCCATCAGAGATCTAATTCAGGACTTATTGACCAAGGTGCATGCCTGTTGTCCATTTTGCCACGCAAACGGCGTCCAACACCCCATGAATTCGAACCTCTGTTAATTCGAAATGCATAGCTCCTCTGCCTGCAAATGTGATCGATGAGCATTTGTCGGCACACCTCCAAGTTTTATGAATCTCGCCAGTATTCCAGGTATCCTCATCCAGAGTTTAGTAACTAGTAGGTATTTGAATAATTTTTAAGTGTATGTTTGCTGGATTATCATAAGTTTCAAGTTAGATTACGAACTAACTTCACTTAGAGACTGACTGAAAAGCACTTGCTTCTGGATAACTGTTTAGTCCTAGTCTTTGGCTGAATACGTTTTATCTTGGCGAAGCTTGATTCAAATTTTCGCTCTTCACAAAGTCTGTTTCACGAAGTTTTAAGTCGGTTTATCATTGCTGTCCGCATTTATCTTAGCAATTCTGACTAAATTATGTCATTGGATATTGAATGACAAGCTTGGAGTAGTAAATGCCTATTCAGTAATTGTATCATATAAATGTTAAATTATAAACGTTTAATCAATATTTTTTCCTAATTTTACCGCTGATATACATTTAGCTATAAATTCTCCTATTTTTTGTCAATGATTCCATTTAGTCACTCGAAATTTACTGATCAATTTACGCTTGATATGAAAGCGATATTTATCAAAACAACTAGCTAAGTTGTGATGGTTGTAGCTGATAAGAAGCCATATGTTAGATTTGCTTCAAACAATTTTAGTTACAAATATACTGGCTACATTTTGGTGTGGGATACATGTTTGCATAGTTGAAGACTGTTTTTGTGTTCTATGCATCAGTGGCATACAGCTACGAGATAAATCATTTTCTTCAAGCTGGATGACGTAAACTTCAAAATTTCATTGTACACCAAATACACCGAAATTAAACACAGTAATAAGAAATCAAATATTCACTATTCTTTCGGCCTAATGTAATCCATAAGTTATGACTGCGTGAGACTTACTGAAACCATTTATAGTCACTCCTGAATGCCATCACAGAATTCAAAAAGCGGATCCTGGAGTTTCATAGAATTTTAACCACTGCCTATCTGACTGAGTCCCGGCAAATGAATTTCAACAGAAGTGAAACCACTGAAGCTCTCACAGACTGCACAGCACAAAAAGATAAGATAAAAAGACGGCGAAAACTTCAAATTGTGCCAGGGTGATTAAAGTTGTACAGTAGACAAAATAAGAATCCTGAGGTTTACTTTATTAATGTGTGGATGTTTTCAACTATTTGCAATGTATACTGGATTAGCGGGGTTGGTATCGACTCTATCAACAGAGATTCTGTAATTATCCTTTCCAAAATGCCTCAATCCACTTTAAGCTGTCGTGTTGAGCCTTTTGCCCATAGACCGATTTAAATGGGCTGATACATTCGTCAGTATGTATAAGTGAAACTTCGGGGACTTATCACTGAACAAGTCTAGTTCATTATCTGTCAATCAACATAATGCATATCAGTAGTTTTGCTCTATACATATTTTGCAGTTTTATTGACTTTTGTTTTGATTTCACGTGAACATTTTCGATTTCCTAGTTTACATACGATTGAGTGACATTTTTTAACTTTTCTGTTACACTTCTTCATTTGTTCTCCCTTGAGAATTTCAATCAGTTGAATTTAGCTTTCTATGAATAAACTTGGTCCCTTGGAATTTGGAAAAGTGATTTAAGTTGTTTTTCATTTGTTCATCTACTTATTTTGATATAGCACACAGTATGTAATCAGTTTGATACGGTGAATGGTATTCAGGAAACTAAACAAAAATGCTTGAAACCATAAGCTGCTGTTTGATTGAGACTGATGGGTGTAACCCACTGACATTAACGAAATTGCAAAACAATTAACAAATTGGGAAATACACACAACTTGGGTAGTGTTACGATGTCGTCGAGTGTCAGTAAGAATGACAATTCAAGATATGAACGCCCGATAACTTCCCAGCCGATTATCCTCTGTAACAAAAAACTAGCCTAATCCCGAAGATCTACACAGTATGGTTGGAAACGCCTATTTACAAACAAAAATATGAGACAGCGTACGAAAATACTTGGCATATATTGATCAAGTCACAAATCTCGAATAATACTTGCTGATCACATGCTGGATTCTGATTGGTTGAGACCCATCATGTGACATGTGATTTGGTTTCATCTGACTGACAGAATGATAAAATAAATTATTGACAAATACTGGATTGATGAACAAATTAGATAAACTGTGAGCACATATCAGGTGGTTTCAGCTGACTTGTCTACTTACTTGTCTTACTTGTCATACTGGATATACCACAGATGAGCCCCTTCCCAAAAGAGCACCACTGTTATCGAGGGTTTTGATCACTTCAATCTAGGTGGCGAGTATTGGGAAATGATATGATAGGCATGCAGATACTTGTAACAATCCATCGGTGTTCAACCTACAACCTATAATGCATATTATAATCACTTGGGACGACATCTGGTTGATACTATCAGCTGTTCCACTTACCGTTTATGCGCATGAAGAATTTCCTTACATCTAATAGGGCGACGACAAAACATAATTAAGGTGTCCCAAGCAAGAACAGAACTGATGTTTAGTGATCCTAGGCTTTCAAAACTGTTTGACTGATTTCTCATCATCCTGTTAAACAATTATGATATGATAACGACATTTCAGCTGCACAGAAACTATAATCGAAACTGCGCATTCACTTTGATGCATTGGAAAATATTTTCTTGTTTTATTACCAAGTATTATGTACTTATATATATGAGACTGTCCACTTCGAAAATTACTTGCTGAAACGTCTCACTTTTCTCTAATTATCTATTTCCTTGTGCACCAGTGGAGACGTTCAAACTCACCTAAAATAAGTGGGATTTATGACTGTACTTCAAAATGATCTTTTCATCTGAAGCAGTTAACCTGATTCGGAAACCGATCAAATTAACTCTGATATGAAAAAATATTTCGAACTTTGGATGTGTTAAACGGAGAATTCAATCCGTATCTCTATGTGTAACATAAATTGGCTAAATAATTTCAAAAATGAAACAAGTGAACTAGGAATTCTTGAAAATTATCTGAGGTGACTGTTGTATAACAAATTCAGTAACTAAAATTATATCTCAAACAAATTCGTTGACATTGAAGCAATTGAAAAGAATTCTTTTAGTTTATGGACGCTTGTTACAGTCACTTACTTTGCGAACAACCATTTCATTCAACAGACGCTTCCACAAAGCCAATAAGCCTTGCGAATTTGTTAGAGACGCTCACCCAGATGAATTCATACAATCTGCTTAATTTTCTTGTAGTTGTGTTGTTTTATACACTGAGTGGCTTAACTGCAGAACTTTTTTTATAGACAACATCTAGAGTACATAATTCATTATGGAGTCAGGTTTCTGAATTTTGCATAAATGTACTCACCGTTTCTTTTGATGACTTTCAAAACAACTGTTGGATAACTGCGCTACATTTGCATAGTTACCTAAAACTCTGATTTTTGTGGAATATCTTATCAAAAAGTTGTGAAAAACTTTTACAATTATTTGACTTTGAAACATTGAATCCTTGGATATAATATTGTATATCAATAACACCTATAACTATCTATTTGACACTCTGCGCTTGATTAACACTAACTAATACCTATAATTGTATATATATTGATGGATTTACATGTTCAAGTTGGCTCAAGTCAGTGAGTCTATGATTTTGGTATCATTTTGGTTAACTGTAATTGACTATGATATTATTATTGTTGTTGTCACTTGTTACCCTTCTTGTTGTGAATTATTTTCCTGTGCTGGTATTTTTCTGCTTGTTTACTCCCTGTTTTCCTAGTTTTCAAGGGGAGCAACCCACAAGGTCGCTTCTCTCTAAATGATAAATTGATGTAACAACCCCCCTTCTCAGGCGTGAGGCTACCAACCCCACCCTGTAAACAAACCTGCTACAGAAACTTCAGCACGATGTATCTCCTTGAGACAAAAGAAAAAGTCTTTGTGGGGACATGGAATGTCCGTACCATGTACGAGATTGGCAAAGCTGCCCAGATCGCAAACGAAATGAAAAGATACAGAATTCAAGTACTGGGAATATGTGAAAGCAGATGGGACGGGAATGGACTCACCAAATTGTCAATGGGTGAGTCAGTGATCTACTTCGGTCACCCAGAAGATAACCACTCGCACACCGAGGGCGTGGCTATCATGATGTCACTAACGGCAACGAAGGCCCTGATGCAATGTGAGGCGATCTCGCCCAGGATAATAACCGCCAGATTCATTTCCAAAGGAAGGAAAGTATCAATTATACAATTCTATGCACCGACCAACAAGGCAGACCTCGAAACGAAAGAAGAATTCCACAGACAACTACAGGTAACAATGGACAATACTCCAGTCAGCGACATTAAAATACTAATGGGAGACATAAACGCCAAACTGGGATCAGATAACACAGGAAGAAAACTCATCATGGGTAGAGAAGCTCTCGGAGAAATGAAGGAAAACGGAGAACTCTTCGCCGACTTCTGCGCCTTCAATGAACTAGTGATTGGTGGCAGCGTATACAAACACAAGGATATCCGCAAAGCTACATGGGTGTCACCAGATGTGCGAACCGAAAACCAAATTGACTTCATCTCAATCTCAAGGAAGTGGAGGCGCAGCCTGCTGGACACCAAAGTAAGAAGAGGAGCAGACATTGGCTCAGACCGCTATCTCGTACAAGGGACAATCTAAATCAAATTAAAAGGTTTCAGAGAATCAGGGCCTGAAGATAGACCACAAGCCAAGTTCAACACTCAAAAACTGATGGACCAGGTCACAAAGGACATCTTCACTGCAAGCATAAAAGACAAAGCCGAGACACAAATCAACAGTGGCGAAGAGGTCGGCGTCGAAAAGCACTGGAACAACTTGAAGACAGTGTGGAGTCAAACCTGCATGGAAGTTCTAGGCAGAAAGAAGAGACAGGACAAACCGTGGCTCACTACGGACACTTGGAGGCTAATAGAAGAGAGAAGGATGGTGAAACAAAAGATTCTCCAGTGCACCGACGAGCGACAGAAACAGGAGTTGAATGCGAGCTACAATACACTGAACAAAGGAGTAAAGAAGAGTGCCAGAGAAGACAAAAGAAAGTACTATGAAACCATGGCAAGTGACGCAGAACAAGCTGCAGGCAAAGGAGACCTAGGAACACTCTACCAAACAACTAGGTACCTATCGGGGAAACGTTCAACACAAATTAAGCCAGTAAAGGATGACAATGGAAAGTCACTAACCAAAGAAGTGGAGCAAAGGAAACACTGGGCTGAACACTTCAAAAGACTCCTAAATCGACCACCACCTACAACGCGCCCAGCAATACCAACAACGGAGACAGAGCTACCAGTGAACACCAAACCCCGACGAAATCTGAAGTCCTGAAGGCAATCAAGATGCTAAAAGCTGGAAAAGCAGCAGGACCAGATGGAATCCCAGCAGACGCACTGAAAATGGACCCAGAGACAACAGCGGACTTGATGACGCCACTAATGGAGAAGGTGTGGAAAGAAGGCAAAGTACCCGACGACTGAAAGAAAGGATACTTATACAAACTACCAAAGAAAGGAGATCTAAGTCAATGCAAGAACTGGCGCGGAATTATGCTCCTGTCCATCCCAAGCAAAATACTAAGCCGCATCATCCTGGAAAGGATCAAACAAGCCCTTGATGAAAAACTTCGACCGGAACAGGCTGGATTCAGGAGAAACAAGTCATGCATTGATCAGATTGCCACATTGCGGATCATCACTGAACAATGCCTGGAATGGCAGTCACCTCTCTATCTCAACTTCATCGACTTTGAAAAGGCCTTTGACAGCGTTGACTGAGAGGTGATTTGGAAACTACTTCGCTACTACGAGGTGCCACCGACAATAATACATCTCATTCAAAAGCTGTACAACAATGCTGCATGCCAAGTAATCCACAACCGGAAACTTACGGAATCCTTCGAAGTGAGGATAGGAGTAAGACAAGGCTGGCTGCCTACTATCGCGAATGATTTTCCTGATTGCAGTAGATTGGATAATGCAACAAACAGTGGGCAGTGAAGAAACAGGCATTAAATGGACTCACACAAAAAACTTGGAGGATCTGGACTTCGCCGATGATATATCTGATTTCCCACAAACTGGAAGATATGCAAACGAAAAGCAACAAGTTAGCAGAAGAAGCATCAAAGATAGGACTTCAGGTGAACATAGATAAAACAGAGATGATGAAGATTCCAGGCCAACACCAACAGCAACAACAGACAACAGTCAGCATAAATGGGAGGAACCTGAAAGAATCAACCTCTTCTACCTACCTGGGAAGTATCGTTTCAACTACAGGCGGAACTGACGAGGATATCAAAGCAAGAATCGGAAAAGCAAGACAAGATTTCACTACTCTGAAGTCTGTGTGGAGGTCAACAACACTCAGCATATAAGATAAGATCCGGATTTTCAACTCCAATGTGAAGCCAGTCAGTGCTACTATACGGATCAGAGACTTGCACTGCACGTCATAAAGAGCATCTCAAACAAACTACAGATGTCTTCGCTCAATACTCAAGATCAGATGGCCAGAAAAGATGAGTAATAGAGATCTTTGGGAGCGAACCAACCAGGAACCGATTGTGAAACAAATATGCAGAAAGAAATGCAGATGGATTGACTGGCCATAATCTTAGGAAACCATCAAGTGACATCACTAGACAAACCATTGCTCGAGTGAAACCTGAAAGGCAAGCGGCGAGTTGGTCGTCAGTGCAAGGGTGATATGGAGGAGGAGGTCATGTGAAGAGGAGATGAAAACGTATGGGCAGACTTGGAGCCAGGTGAAGACTCTAGCAGAGAACAGAACGCAATGGAGACGCACGGTTGAAGCCCTATGTTCCTGTAGGAATTAAAGGATACAATAATAATAATAATATAACTGTTATTCAATTGATGTTTAATATCAGTGGAACTCAGGATGCATATTTCGTCCGATTCTGGACGCAAGAAGTGAATATGCTAACATCCCAGTGAGTTACCGTAATCCTACAGAGACACAGACCACCAGTTTGAAAGCGACTGAAAAACAAGAGGTATTTCCTATGCAGTAGGTAACAGTTGTTGTTTGGTCAAGTCCTTTTGTATTTACCTTTGATTGATCGGGATTTTAAAAGGAAGGCTACTCAAATTCGTGAGCATCAAGTTTATTTTTCATAAAAAGGCAGTAACCAGAGAAAGAACTTCATAATATCAGGAATATTACAATAGTTTATCCACATTTGTGTGTAAACTACTGAATTCTGATTCTGATTAAATTGTGCACATAACTGTAGCAATTAGTACTAATAGTAACACTAATAATTCTACTCATAACAGAGAGATGAAAAAGTGGAGAGAATAGTGAAAGCCAGTATGACTGAACGAACGAATTATCAGACAGATAAAGTAAATAAAGGCTGATAGAAATAAATAGTCAGATTAAGTAATTCAATAATGTGAGGAAAGTAAATAAACTATGCCCTAATGAAGATGTGATAAGATTACGAGATGATATGAAAGGGATTAATAATTATTAAAAAGATGGCATAGTAAGTACTTGAGGACAAGTAGTGACAATTACTCAAATATTACTCAAATAGATAAAAATATCTTCATTACATAATGCGCTCACTCTATTATTAGAAACGTTTGAATGGATTATGATAACGAACACCCACTTGAAGCATTATTAAAAACCGCAACAGTGTAATTGTAGGATGAATAAATGCAAATTTCACAATTATTAACTGCTTGGTTGAGACTTCTCTTCAATCACACTTAGTGTATATTTAGAGTTTAAATCATTCAAAGAACGATAGAGGAATAACTTTATAAACTCAGTAAAAACATAAATCTGTATAAGATAGGGGATTTGTTTCAATTTCACTGTTCTAATGCAAAGAAACTGAAGTAATAATAATTGTATATTCATTCATTCGTATTCTCGGTGAAGAATGCGACATATCTGACACTTCTCCGCCAAACCAAGCCTTGTGCTACCACTTTCATTCGGATCTACAACTGCCTGCAAGCTTCAATTAGCTGTTCATATCATCCTCATAATCCAGGTTCCATTCAAAGGCCTAAACGGTCTCCTCAGTGTTTGTTTTATTTATCTTCATTTCCATTTCACATATTTCCTGAGTCTTGTTTTCTAACTGCCAGAGTTTTCACTAATCGTCTTCCCTGTCAGGCCTTTTCATTCAAATTATAGAGACAAGGAAGAGGGGAGCTATTGATGGAAGTTCGTATTGGTCTGTTGTGAGTGAGGTGGCTTGTCTTTTATTTGGAAAATGAATAGCTTATATAATTTCTGTTCAGATGTTTGTCAGGTGCTTGATACAAAAACCTCTGCGCCTATACATCTGATTCGTTTGAAATCAAAGGAAACTGATGATTAACTAGCGGATCAAATAAAATCACGACTCATGGTGGTTATTCTGTTTGACGTGCAGTGGGACCTAATGACTTGCAGTTCATCTGGTTGCTGTCACGAAAATTTTCCTTTTTTTCAAAATTTGTCTGAGTCTCTGAATGCAACCAAGTATTATACGTGAACTATGCAGCCATAGTAAGACCCAAAAATACTTATTCAATCTAAGAAACGTTTATTATCAAGTAAATTGGATTCGAGCAGTCACAGTAACAACCATTTATCTGTATCCAATCGATTTCTAGTTGGCAGACTAGGGATTCAATCGTAGATATTTGGGTAATTACAATGGTCAGTAATGGATAGAGTCATTACACTTGACTATTCACAGAGACGAATACAAACAACAGTGTTAAGCGCAACAGCTGAGTAGAACTCATTTAAGAAGGCCTTTATACCAACCAGGGTGATATACTCCAATATCCAACTAGTGCTGAGCAGCATGCTTGTTCATGCGTGATAATTTTTGCAAGTCAACAGGCAGAAACGTGTACATATGAAAGCAGTAGAACATGATGGCGCCCAAAGACAATAAAAAAATGAAAAAGGTTTGTTTTAAATAATGCGGAAATTAATTCTAGTACCTTCAGTTATGAATTAAATTTTGTTTTAAAAAAACAATCATTATTATTATTATGATCGTCATTATTATTTCCACCTGTACCTACAGGCGCCTTGTTGCCTGTTATTTAAAAATTATGATGAAATAAAATGGACTGAAATGTCCCCGAATGAGTACAAATCTGTTTGAATTTTATTTTAAGTAATTTAAAAGAAGATGGATGAAATTAGGAATTCATCGCATATACTTTTCTCAGTGGAACTCTTTGCATCAATCAGTATATGCTAAATTATTTTTTAATCCCAGTTATACAATATGTGCTCCTAACTCTTAAGAGTAGCTGAATAGTCATCAAAGCCATAAGAAGTTCTTGACAGCTAAAATGGGATAATGTGAACGACTAACTGAAGTTTCTTTGACATCTTCACTGATGAAATTTGCCCACCAGCTGTTAATTCTTTTACCAATAACATATAGAGTGTTGCATTTGCTTGCTTAGTCAATTTCATGGAACTCAGTGACTAAGGGGAACTTTTCGATTTACCAAACTATCACACATTCATTTTGCGACGGTGAATAATGCAGACACGTTTTCCAAGTTGAGAAAGATGTGGTGTGATTCGATCTACTATATCTTTTTATAATATACGCTTGATTTTGCTTGTTAACAAAACTGGCTGGAATAAACTGAAAGCGGATCAAACGCGTCTCTACAAAACAAAACGTCCTGTTGAGGTAGTGTATTTGTTGTAATGCGATTGATCCACCGGGGACTGGGAGGTCTTTCGAGTGGTCATGCCTTAAGATTATACTATTGGTATTGTGAATGTGTTCAATTAAGATACAATGTACAGCTGACAAGTCAGTGGGTGAAAGCGTCAATGATTCACTGGTAGTCGGCTTGCCAACCTCGAACATGCTCCGAGTTTGATTCCCGGCCAATGCTCCCATGAATTCCAGTTATAATGTATCAAATCAGAAGAAGACGAAGTGTTGGGTGTTGTGGTAGTAACTTTTCCTCACAAGAAAAGTAACTCCGTGTCTTGAAGCCATATGGTCCACTTGGGATGCCAGAGAATGATTTGAAAACCTTGAATACTGAAGCTATACAACCAGTCGGTTTCAACTATTATCATTTCAACTTTACAAGTGACTTTTATTTGTATGTAAGGTTTTTTTAGATGAAGAGACGTCTTGTTTTCTATTGATTAGGACAAGCCCGTCTTTTATCTTCAATCATGTGCTCTCTAAGGGTCAGATGAGATAAGAAATTAGTATTGATATTTTTTCAAACCTGGACACTTTCATAAACAATGAAATGCCCGTCATTTCTTGTTCAAAATACGCTAAATTTAGTGAGGTTGTCCAGAAGTTATTGTTTGTTTATTGAGTGTCATCTAGTTAAGCGATGCTGAATAAATTTGTATGTGTCTTTGGAATTATACTGCGGCATAATTTATTTATAAAGAATACTAAGTCACTATTTACTTTTATCAAATAGAATTATCTGATTTATGAAATAGCAGGTTCAACTATTGGTTGATCACTACGAGATACTTCATAATCGGATCATCAAGGTGTTACTTTAATCACTCTGTTGGCATATGTTATATTTCCGTAAGTTTGTAAACAATATTCGGACCCGCAAATGGATGTCACGTGCAGCTGAATTTCGTCATTACAAAACAATGAACTGTTCCACGCACGCTGGTTTGATTCAGCAAAGTTTATACATCGTAGATGATCAGAACTTCATTACCTGAACAGCTTAAAGGATTAACTTACACTGTAACTGTATTATATTTCTTTCTTCGCATGACTTCTTCACAAGTCTTTACATAGTTTGGAGGGGAGCTGGATACCAGAGTTACCTATTATTGTCTCAGTAGTTTAGTGGATGAAGTTTGGATGCAGATTGTTGCTGTTTCGTTGAGAAAAATTCATTCACACGCTGTTTTGATGTGCACTAAAACCTTGATACTAAATGAACAAAGAACCTTGAAATCTCATGAAATTACCTATGCTGATTCTATGCCTTGATGAATAAACTTAATTAATTTCTTGCTTTCAATATACTGAATAATCACGTTTATACGCAAACTAGGTAAACGCTCCTATTTATCACACGGAAGCCATTTATTTTGACCAAGTATCAACCGAACGATAGCAAATTGTTTCTGTTAAGAATGAAAACAGTTTGGGCTTTGTAGGATACGGTAAACAGTGTGTGTGAACAAAGTTGACTCAGATTTCTATGTTAAATATGAATGAAATGACGTATATATCCGTTCCTTTCATTCGAAATCAGCATATACTAATGCAGGTAGCCCTGAAATTTTGGATTATGTTTCAAAATGTGCCTTGATCGATAATGGAATAAAAACCAGATTGAAAACCATTATGTAATATCGGTAAATATAATGCATACTAATATAAATTAATGAGCCCGTAGTTTCCTTATTGAGATTTATTCACTATTTCTTCTGAAAACAGAAAAAGTCAACTAACTGACATCAGATGTATTAAGCGAGGTAAACCGTCTTGTGTTTTTGTTAGTGGCTAACGTAAGTAGCAAACATTTTCACTAATTTTACTACTTCGGAGTGCACGAACCACCTACAGCTATTAATTACAACATAGTGACAGCACATTTAGCTAACATCAGTCCCAAATGGTGGCGTCACCGGTGAATGTACTTGGAATACCATACTGTTTTACGTTAGGGTTATATATATGCATATAGATATATACTAAATACTTCAGTCGGTGGTTCAGCCGTAGAATGCTCGCCAACTGTGCATGTTGTCTCAGGGCTCGATCTCCAACAGACGCACTCTCCAACAGGAGGTGAGACCAGCGTAAGGAATGTTGGAAATAAGGCAAGTAAACTCACCCTTTAGGACTAATGAAACAATACCTACTGCTAAAAAAAATTCAAAAGCTCAAACTTGAATTTCAGGTCCCACCAAAAACACTAGGAACTGATATTCTTTGTCAAATTTAGTGGCATTCGTGCATAAAACCCACTTCCAAATACAAGGATGAAAAAGTTAGTGCACACCGACATATGGAAACTGAAGGACTAATTAAGATTAAAATGTGCTTTGTTAGCATTTTAACGGCGTTTTTTTAAATTCATTATTTGACATGTCACCTTAATTTTCCCGTAACCACTATTACGAATTTCATAAGGTTCACTTCGTGGCAATTTCTTGCAGACTTTTTCCATATTGAAAAAGGAGGAATTTGAGTTTGAATTTTATCTATGTTTCCATTGAATACTACCTGTTTACTATTGTTTGCAATGAATTTACCAACCATTGGTGTAATGCAACAAAGTAGCATCTGCAGATTGATGAGGAGGCAGATCACTGCCCAACTCACCGCTGCCTTGCTCATTAGTCTGTATATTACTGACGCCCATGAAACATCTTGTAAGAATAACTCTAGTGTACGCAAATTCACCTCTAAGAAACTCTTACTGCGAATGAACTAGTTTGTTCGTAATAAGCTCAGACAAAACAAGTCCTGACAGTAAATTCTAAATGAATAATTATTGTGTTGCTGAAATGTTACCTTCATCTTAGTAACATGAAATAAGTCTGAAAGCTCATACCTCATAAGAACAGGAATTAAATAAAATTTATGAGAGAGTGGACCCCAAATACATTATTTTATACGAACTATTGAAGTATTAAATGGTAAGTGCCACCTAACGGTTTTGTGAAATATTGGAGGAGGATTGTGTGCTGTATGTATGCGCCTTGATAATGATAAGAGTCAGCTAATCCACATACGTGGTCAGGTTTCAGCTGATGTCCTACGAACCTCCAGATGATGCTTAGTTGGTAGTATGTACAGCAAAACAAGAGAATTGAAACTACAACGCTCAAGCTTGCAGCTCAATTGGAATGGCTAAGGAATGAAGAAAAATATGTGACTTGGATGAATATGACAAGAATTTCTTCTGTCCAAAAAAGAATGACGAAATGACATCTCAAACACTTTAGGCATATTTTTTTATTAACTTCGAATTTAAATCTGTCTTTATTCATCCGTGCATAGTGGGTAGCCAAGAAGAAGAAAGGAAAATATTTTATGATAAAAGAGACTCTTTCAGGAATATATGCACTCTGAAACTGAATCTCTAAATGCAATCAAACAGCCTTCTTTATATTCAAGCAAATAAAAAGAATTTTTGATGAATAAGGCCGCCAAGGAAGTAATCGGATATCTAACTATCCCATCTATCAAAATCTTAATAGACTTTTTGGAAAAAATTCTGATAACAATAATTAAATTTCCTTTATTTCGGTTTTGTTTCCAAAAGTTTTGTTCCTCGATCTGATTGTCTAAGATATGAAGGCGATTAGAACTTAAGAAATCTAGTAATTTTCTATCGGGAAATATCTATGGGAATTGACGTCAAGTGGTTATACAACCTCGGAGATTGTTGAATATCTGGATTAACGCATATTATCTGAAGCAGAATAATAATGATAATAATGGAACCATGTGTATTCTGCAAATAATATTTAAACACAATGCTGAATTCTCACTGCAAATTCTTCCAGAATATTTGCTCGGCGATTAGAATCTTCAAACGAAGTATTCATCAAATGCAAACCTTCTATATGATAGAACGCCGCCTCATCTAAAACATTACTCTAACCCTTCCTTCAATTCGAAAGCTAATGAAAAAATTGTCTTAATTCATGTTAAAATCTAAAGTTCTAATTGGAAGATAAAGAAGAATAAGGAAACGGAAAAGGCTGATACCGTATGTTTGATGGAAATTCACATAACATGAGATTTGCCTTCCAGTCCAGTCTAGGAGCCGAATTTCGGAAAGTGCTTTATACTGTATGATAACTTCTTCATCAGGTTCTTCAGTTATATGTCCATAGTCATTAAGGAATTATTGTTCTTAACAATAACTGTAGAACGAGAAGGAGAAAATATCGAAAAGTATGTTACCTCTTGACTAATCAGTCTTTAAAGTTTTTAATAGTCATCGTTACTCAATCAAAACATTATCTACAACAATTTTTGCAACATAATTCATTGAGAATAAAGTGAGGTTAATGCCGAATCTTACGTAGCCAAATGAGAGCGAGAGGGAGTAAAGATATCCAGTTACCATATCAAGGAAAGACTGATAGCTGCTTCTTTCTGAACACACTTATTGTTTCAGTAAACGTGAAGGGAACTGACCAGTTTCGTTCGGACGTACTTAGCGCACATATGTTGAGGACATTCCTAAAGAAGAAATACAACATATCAATAAAACATTATTAGATGATGGTTAGCGTCTGATATTCAATAACCCCCCGAGAACAGTCACACAAAATCTTTCTCTTATTCAGTCAACCGCAAGAAGAACTTTGATCACCTAAGTCTGATTACTAAGCAAATACTGAGAAGAGAACTCTGAAAAATTTACAAGGCAGAGATGCTCATCTGTTTTGGGAATGAATATTTGTGTTGCCTTGTAAACTGCCATACCATTCTGACTTAAGTAGCACATCGCCTCACATTTCCACATGTCAGCGATACGAACGCATTCATAAGTGGCAGCGTGAATAAGTCAAATCACAATACACAATCTATTAGTGACACATTCCAATCTTCGGCTATTGGAAGTCACGTCCTACGAACGACTCCTAATATTTGAACTAGTATTCTGATTTCATGACTGCTGTTTCACCTCTTAAAACGTTCTGACCTATTTTAATTCTTTTTCCACCTTTTTTTACTTTAACTCCTACATAAATATATTTTTTTAAGTACGTATGCGATTGTGACACTCGAAAAGTGATGTGCGAACACAACACACGTGTAAGGTAAATCTTGTTACTTTCTAATTCTGAGAAAACCTCCCCACTCCATGACTTTAAGTTTCTGGATTCGACATTCGGTAAGTTTATGTATGGTCACTATTGAAGAGTGCCGAGTTGAATGTCGAATGCTTTTTACTTTTTTACGAGTTTCGTAACTGCTGTATGTAAACAACTTTACATATATATGTTTATATGTATACATATGTTTACGCTGTTTGCTTTATTTCATAGCTATGAGGATCATCCTGAGAATGATTTCTACTTTATTCCGGTGTTGATTTAATAAAGCATCCACTGAATCTGGTGTTTGTTGTGGATTTTGGTTAGCTTTATAAGCTTTGTCTTCCCCACCCCCACCTGTAGCCCTGTGTTTTCCGCCTTTGTTACCAATATGTTTGGTTTTACTCATTTATTTTCAAGTTTCTGACACATAAGACACAATTCATCTGGAGTCATTTTGAGGCCATTAGTACGCAAAGGATACTGAGAGAACACAGAATAGAATTAAGTGAATTCATTTACAGATACATGGTCTTTCCCATCGACGTCCATTGAAATGCCCAATGGTCAAATGTACCTACAAACAGAAAGAATAGCAATAGGTTCTCCAATTGCAGGTGACAAATTTATTGGAGATGAAGCATGATCATAATAGCCAACAGCCAACCATGAAGGAATGCACAGCGCATAAAGAACCGTTTGGTTAATGTGTTCGTCATTATCGATAGAAAACTGAGCTTAATTCTCAGGATCTCTTACAATGCTTATCGATCAGTCGACTGATAAGTTGAAGTCGAACTAGAAGCCTGATTATCCGTCGTAAATATCCAACCTACAAAACCAACAAGTGGCAGTCAATAAAAATCAGTTTACAACAATCTATAATAGAATTGATTGCGAATAAACTGTCACAGTAACCAGAAAAATCACTTTCATTGCCTTTGTTGCAACAAGAATTTGTGGCATGTAAACTGAAGACATATTCAGTAGTGCACTGAAATCCTTCAAATCCTTTTTCGAAATAAATCTTAGGAGGAAGACCGATGCACCACAAAACGCAGATGTGCCACAGAAACAACTGAGTGTATTTCTCAAATTCAAGAGAGATACAATTAGTCAAGGAACCAGAATCCATCTTTCGAAAGCTGTTGAAAGAATGTTTTTTAGCTGCATCAATACGCCTCAGCTTTACCGCACATGCACTTGTCCATCACAAAGTAAAAACGAAGATCTCACTATTAGCGACTTTAATGTGTATTCACCAGTTCACTTGCGGCTGTAGAGTTATGTACATAGATCGTACGAACAAGATAATGTCACGACTCCTCCATGAACCCTACTGCCATGATTTTTGAAAGGAGAAGGCAGTTAATCTAGTTCTAGAGCTTATTATTATTTCTGGTCTCACAGAATCACGTGGGAATTCATTCAGAGTCAAA
Organism: Trichobilharzia szidati; assembly: GCA_944472155.2. Taxonomy (NCBI): domain Eukaryota; kingdom Metazoa; phylum Platyhelminthes; class Trematoda; order Strigeidida; family Schistosomatidae; genus Trichobilharzia; species Trichobilharzia szidati. The sequence goes on from OX235277.1 coordinate 12,529,143, forward strand.
GAGAGATGTTCAAAAGTACTTCATCTACATCAGCTTCATGCAGCCGATGCTGCAGCATTGTTTAAGCAAATACCCTTAAATTGTTTTCGTAAGCACATTTTCGGCCGCTTTTACCACCATAAACCTAGCTCCATTTTCAGTTCCTTAGTTTTTCACATAATAATACTCTCTATATAAAGATTTTATTTTTTGTAAATCATCCTCATTTCCTTGTCCTCTTGTTGTCTATCAGTAATTTCAAAATGACTATCCATCACTCACCACATAAGTTGTTGCTGTTTTCCAGATATCAACATTCCTCCCCACGTGCTAGGTAGGACGTTGAGTGCAGTCCGGAAGTGAAAATGACTGACAAGTAGGTAATGTGTAGAAAAGTGAAATAGGGGAGACAGTCTGAGAAAAAAATGAAAGCATATTGGAAATGATGAGGCGAGCTCAAAGAGGCAGAATATAACAGAGAGAAATGGAGATGTGCTACTCATACTTTATCTTCCACTCGGAACACAAGGCATAATGACAGTCACGAACGTTATTCAGTATACAAATTTTAGCTGTTAACAAGTACGATACATCAAGCAGGTGGTTTACTACTCCGTCAAATGAAGTTAATTTCTCCCATGTAAGAAAACTAATAATTCCTTTGCATTCCCAGCTAATAAAGCCATTCAATTTCACAATTTCACTTCGCATAGTGACTGTGTACCAAATTAACGGTGATATTCACCAATTCAAACCAAATGGTAGATGTTAGACGATCCTGACGATGTCTTACCACCCTAACAAATAAAGAGTGAGCTTCCATTCTCACAAGACAACGGAAACCTTATGAAACATATTTTGATGACGTCTGGCATCAACTAGATGTGCGCATCGACGAAACACACTACTCATCAAATGGTTACTTGTTTGCTAATTGAATCCACATATTTTTGCAGACAAATCGAGTAGAACAATTCATTGAATGACTAGACATTCCATTGTCAGAAATTCACCAACCATAAAATTAATTGCAATAATTATTTTGAAATGATATTAATTTCTTTCACCAGCAAAGTGAACAACCTTCATTTTAATGCTATGTGATGCATTAATTCATAATATGGCAGAAGTCAGTTAGTCAGCAGAATCACCACATGAGAGAGTATTTTCAGAAATTATGAAATTTTATCATTTTATAACTCTTAGTTATTTTTTCTTGAAATTTCACAATAACCTATTTGAATTTATGTTGCTTATTAGTTTTGGATCACTATTGTCATTAACTCTTTCAACAAGTTTCATATCCAATTCCTTATGTTATGCTCAGACACCCAGCTCACAGCTCTAAATTCGGCTTGCAGTCGACGGCCTGGTTGTGATGAGAATTTCTCTAGCGTATTCCTGATGCGTCTCCATAGCCTTCGGCATACCTTTCGAGTAACAGTTTCTTACCTGTTTTTGAGAGTTCCTTGTTTCTTACCCGTCTTGATCTCAACTTCAGTGTCAAGACGGCGAAAGAGGGAGGTATTGATGAAAATATACAGTAGTCTGGAAGTAGTTCTGATGACGTACCAAGCCTGTGAACCGTTTATAAGTGGTCTCTTTGTATTGATGTTAAATTTGACGTTACAGTCACAAATGTTTGACGACAACTTTTATTAATTCAATTTTCAAAAGTATATACAGTCAATTGACCTTCAAACAAGTTCATTTCGGTTTATTTGCTACTTGAATGTATTTTATTAAAGTGACTCTGAGGAGTGAGCCGTAACCCACATGAAAAAAACTTTCACAAATATCTTGCTTAGACTTTCTAAATCCGCAGTGATTATTTTACGTTAACTTATTTTAGCTCAGTCTCGCTTGCAACTGAAATTATTCCAGTAAATTCACGAAATCTGCATGCTGATTTCAGAGTACTCAACACTTGCCACGTTTTCCTGATCAATCGGCTTTACACTCACCCTTCTCTCGTTTAAAATGCTGTCCCTCAATAAAAGAAGTAGATTATTTTTATCAGATTCCTGCCATCCACTAAGACAGGTGTTTTTTGTTGCTTTTGGTTATCTTCATAAACTTCGTCTTCCCTATACTTGCCTTTGTTCACCACCCTAACTACCAACCTGCTTATTTTTGCTCGTTTATTTTCAGGTTTGTGAGACATAAGACACATATCATCTATGGTGATTCTGTCAGCTCAATGCATGTATTACTTCGCTCTCCTTACTTCCCGCTGGATGTTTATTTCATCTCCAAACGGAAGGCTTTCAGAGATTGAGTGAATATTCTTATTCTTCAGCACACATCAGCTATCTAATCTATTACTTCCGAAAACTAAATCTTTATATACAAGCTATTCATGTCGTCTCTAATTAAAAAGAAGACTTTCCCGATACACGCCAGTCAAGGCACTTCCCAAAGCAAATCAATTGCTAATTCTCCTCGATGATCACTATCCATGTCCTCAAACATATTTTTCTTTAACTCATAACAATGAAAAACTACAAACGTTAAACAAAAAAACTATATCATGTCACTAAATTTTCATTGTGAATGACAGTGTTCTCTACAGTCTGATAAACGTCTATGGATATCCGTGATCTTATCACATGTTGTTCGATTTTATGAAATTTCTTTCTTACAGACCAAAAACATTCAAACCACAATACGACATCTGTTTGTCACCCAAGACTGAGCCAAAAGTGACCAAAACAAGTCACATATTGATATAAATAAGCGAAGATCATTCAAGTTAACTGTTCTGATTTGATGATTATACCACTGAATGATGCAGACTGAGATGATTCTTGCGGTGGATTATTGATTTATGTTTAGGTTGAAGATCACTCAGAAAAAAGATGAATGTTGCAAATGTTTATTTAACACTAAGTAATTCTGTTTGATTTTATCATCAACGATATGATCCGTTTGGGTTACTTTGTGGACTACAAATGGGATCACTTAGCATGTTTGTTTGCATCTTGGGATTCTAAATATTAGTGTTTGGAATCAGTGTACTGCGCATTAATGAGCGGGCCATTCTATGACCCCACTTCCTTTTAGTCCCATCGTGAGACAGTGAAATTTTTTCAGTCTTTCCAAACTCTAAAGGAATAGTTGAAGAAATCACTATACAGTTTAGATTTGTATGGAATAGTCTTCTTCGGCTGGTACACATAAGTAAATCCACTCCGAGATTTCACTCGTTCAAAAACTTCACTATTTTTATCCTACTGACTGAACAGTAGTATGCTATGCGCTACTGCAGGTCCTCGGCATGATCCCTGAACATTCCTAAACTTGGATGAGATGGCTGCTTAATACTACATGGTTTGGAGTGATTCTCTAACTGATTTCATGTCATGACCAAACGGAAAACCAATCAGAATCCTGAAAATCAACATCGCACATTTATTTATTGCTCTTAAAATATAATAATACGGATATAACGTCTCAAAAAGTTCAAGAACCCACTAAAATTTGATTCTACAGTTCCTAAAGGCGAACATAAAGGAAGCAAGAAGCGCATGAATGCTGAAGAAGTATATCACTGATAATTGTCATAAACATTATGGCTTTATAACATCACGCATGTGCTCTTTTCACATTAGGTTTCACAGGTCTAAGTTGATCAGCCCATGAATATATACGTTATATAGGGTTAAACGTTTTCCAAATTCCAGTTCAGGTATAATATTTGAAGACCTAATACAGATTTCTGAGTCTAAACACAGTTTTTAATGTAACTGACTGAAATACTGTGATTATTTACCAAAGATATCATGCAGAAAAAGTGTAGCAGAGGTATTTTTAAATTAAATGACTATTGTCATTATGATCAAACTTATTCTACATCACATGCCTGAGCAGAATCTTTATCTATAAATGTTATTAGGTATCGTTTAACATCATTAATAATAGCAGTTATGAAACTGGTACCTATGAGTAGTTAGAGCAACTCTGCAATAAGAGACATATAAATTCCTCTGAAAAATCAACCATACATTTTGTGATGCAATAGAGGTAATTATGTGGACGCAATACTCTTTGTGAGAATGAAATATTTAGTATTCACCAAGAAACTGACCTTCTTTTTAATGTACTCAATCTTGAGGACTTTTAACGTTATCATTAACAAGCTTATTAATTTTGACAGTGTTAAATGAACTAGGGGAGTGCTTCCAAATGGTATGAAGTCAGTCATACTAAGTGTGCAGACAATTTTAAAGTAAAACACACGGGACATGCGATCTCTTTGGCTGTTTTTTTCTGGTTTATATTAACTGCTTTATAGACATATTTAATCGTATGACGCTAATGTCAATCTTCTTCTTTTCTTTGTATATATATATTTCTGTGTCAAGTAAGATGAATAATAAAACAGCTTAACTTTTATGCTTTAGAACAACTTTTTTTCGATCCGAAGATTTGATTAATTTTCATCTCTTGTTACTTTTTATCCTCTAGATGTCAGCTTTCATTGGTTTCGTCTTCTTATTGCAAACGGAAAGTTTCTTCAAAGTATAAAAAGTGGAAATATCAAATGAGGGTATATACTGTATGGTCTAAGCTTTTGAAAGAAAAAGTCTCTGTGTAATATCCTGATGACATCTGATTTATCAACGTCAGTCAACTGCTGAATCCGTCATTAATTAATTAATTAAAGTAATCAGTCACAGAAAGGCTAATTTGATTTGATAGTTAAGCTGCTGAGAAGTCTACTAAAGCTTAACATGAAAATGACAGAACTCTTCTCCCTCCAGAGTTGTAATCACGTTTAACTTGAAATCGGGTCTAAGCTACCACTACTACTAATACTCACTGGTATTATAACCTTAGGATAGCAAATAACTTTTGAAATTCTGGCTGATTCAATGATTCAATGTTACTCTCCATTTAAAAACCACTAGTGTTGTCAATAACGATCATTCTGTCATTATAATGGATATATAACTGTAGAACCTGGTGATGAAGTTATCGAAAAGAATATCCCTTTTTCATTAATCAAACTTCTAAAATGAATTCGCCAAAAACAGTCTCTTCGCTGAACAACTTGGTTTCTTCTTTTCATAGATACCTGGATGTGGAATGTTCATGAATATGAATAAGGAGAAATTATAATTACTAGTATTCACACCTGTTATTTAAATTTCTTTAAAAAAAGAGACAAAGCTTCAGTCGCCTACTTAAAAGAATCCTCTGCGTAATTTTAATTTTGATGAATATACATCTCTCTCAAATTATAATTGCATGTGATGTGCACAATATCGTGTGATGAAACTGTCTACTGTCTGTCTGAAACATTTGTCCTTAGAATACAATTTTTTATGCAATAAAAAAGGTAGATGTCTTCATATCCTCCGGCAATTCATCAAAGAAAAGACAGGCAACATATTTAATCATTTTTGTAGTTATCTCAAACATTAAGGTGATTTATGACGCAAATTGACAGACCTGGATGAAGCTTATTTGAAAGAAAGATTCTAGTCTTTGAATGGGATTCACAAAACACTTCATATCGCAGATAAACGTTTATTGCAGGCTTAGTATTGTATTCATAGAATGAACAAGTTTACTTGAGAAGCTGGTGAGCACATGTGATCTTCCAGTCGCCATACATACACCGATTAACTAGGTGTACATTTCTATCAATAACATGACAGAGAGTAAATGCTACTGATTCTTCATGAACTGTAAGTTGACGAATTCAGCAAGAAAAACCTGACTTTTTCAAGGCTTTGTTCGTCTTTGGACGGAACACCAAGATCAATCCGCTACTCTGATAAAAGCAATATTCACTTCGATCAGAGTAGAAGGAGGTGTGGTGTAACTTAGTTTACTGTGTATTACAAGCACGGTTAATAGAATCTGAGCGTATGCGCGAGTAATCTGATAAACCTTTCGCTATTTAACTATCAAGGAACATGAACAATCTATTAATTTTGGAATAAGTCTTATTTTGAGCAAAGAATCTAGGCAGTTATTTGCGAATCACACCGTCCCGAAGAAGGCGATTCTGAAGTATCCAGACCGCAGTGTATGATCTGTTTGATACTGTAACTGACAGTCTAGAAAGCCAGCAGAATAATAAAAATTGTTAAGACTAGGAAGCCAAAATTTCGGTGGTTTGAGTTGATTTGGTTCTCTAAGCGGAATCTATCTGAGAAACATTATTGAAAGCAATTTTTCATGAAAACCCGGACTCACTGCTCTGAAGCCTGACTTCGAACGAGCAAACGAACTGTCAAAAGCCTTCATTATTTCGATCTAGCTAGCAAGGATTATTGATTTACCTGGGTGATTCACAACTATTCATATTTTTCACTATTATCTGCCATTGTGTTGATTTGAACAAGTTTATCTATGAAGCATTTGCCTTCAAAATGTGTGACGACAACTTGAATCTTCGAAAAATCTCGTTTCCTCAGAATGAGGCTGGAACATCTTTATCACGGTTGGCAACACCTTTCAGACACATGCAGTTCTGACAATCAGACTTAAGGAGATAATTAACAAAGAAAAACGCCGTTGTACACAGAAACAAACAACAAGTAAACGTGACAATAGACGAAGTGAACAGTACATGTTAACGAAGATTGTAAGATGCTTTTTTGATAGCTTGTCCTAAAAGGTGGATGATTTCTTTTGTTAACTATGTGATAGAACGCAAAGATTGGTTTCTAGTGTTCAGGCCATCACATGACACATCACCGTGTGCTACATCAAATGAACTTATCCAATGTGTAATTCCATTCTGTAACAGTGCTCAAATTGCTCTCTTAAGTAAACAAATTTCTATCTGATTTCACCTTTAACTGTATCTACTGATAAACACGCAATTGTGGATTCTCATAGTTAGTTAAATTGTTTCAGTGTATACAACATCGTTAATACGTACGTCATATTTCACTCAGTCACTTACTGGCAGAACAATGAACAGTTCCAGCGATCGAATCTTGAACCTCGTAGAATTTTCAATCTTATTCTCAGCTACAAACCATCTGTATTATTTAATCAAAACATTAACTGTGTGTGTAAAATGCTGAGATTTTATTTTCAGAGAAAAAGCGGTTGGCACTTTCATCTCAAATCCTCTTTGGTTGTCCTGAAAATAAACCCCTTTTTTCGAAACAAACAAATGACTGAAAACTAATTAGCCTACAGTCTGGTTTTTGTTATTTACATTAAAATCTTCCTGTTTAATATCAGACATGATTTTGAGAGGTGAGAACAAAAATCTGCCTATTGCCTTTGGTCATATGATTATGTAAGACGCATTGTGAAATGATATTCAAGGAAAAAGTGAGGGAGAGAAAGAGAGGTGTGGCGGATAGGCAGAAGTGTCTTATTCCATCTACATATTCAATCTGCATATAATTAAGATGATTGAAATGAAGAAATAATCACCTCTGTACAAGATTATTTAAACCGTGTAATCCCTTTTTCAGACTTTCATCCTAATGTTTGTATATGGTGAGAAAACCGTCAGGGAAAAGTAGTCCTGAAATCGCAGTCGAGATTAAATCTAAAAATAATGATAATATTTCAATGAAGGATCCAACTATTTGCGTACATTCGACGAAATTGGTTCGAGATCCAAGTAATTCTTTTTGCTTGTTTCCTTGTTTTAAACTGAGTACATATCTCTAACTTCTATTCATAATGAGGGCAACTTGTTACAAATTACCTTTGAAATGAAAGTAGGACCTGACATCAGTTTCGTCTTAGTTTGGGACTTCCAGTAGGCTGAACCACCGATACCTCCTTAAACCAAATCCAGGACCTTTATTTTATGAGCCAAGGATATTTTATGGCTGTAGTGCAACACTACGTAGTGTAAGGTCATCGAATTTCAGCTCACTGGTAAAGTGTTTATGAATTTAGTTCGTATCCTAATAGTCTTGAATTCGGGTGTTAGTAGATTCATGAGTGCTTTCTGAAAACGAACTAGAAACATGAACGACCAGGGGCCCAGTGCTCTCTGTTTTTTCAGTGACTGTTTCACTGATGTCGGTTCTTGAAGAAATCTACCTGAAAATGCTCTTACAATGAAGCGCGTATTTCAATTGCTTTAGCTTAAAGTGAACATGAATCTATTAGACTGCTGAAGCTGTTATGGATGGCAAATTAACAAACCTGACTGGGAATATCGCTAAACAAATGAACACAATGGAAAACGCAACTATTGCTAACGCACTTAATCCAGGTGAGGTAATTGGTTGCCAACGCTGAAGAATCCCAAACTAGGACAAAGCAGTTGTCCAGTGCTCCCTGATGTTGAGTGATTCTGCAACTGTTTTCACCTAACAATATGCCTTGATATCATCTAGATCTCTGCAAACTAACACTTTAATGTTTAGAGGTAACTGAGATTTGCACCAGATTTGTAGAGGTAACTGAGATGAGTATTCCTACAGCTCTTAGCCTCCGCCTTTCATCCCATAAGCTGTAATTGCAGATGTGCTAATGATTCTAATGCAAGATGTCTTAATCATTCCACTCCGCGTAATGAAGACTTATATATCAATAAATCCCATCATATTAGAAAACTTCAGCTTTATGACTGTGAATGATTTGATTGTAACCTGACGTGATTACAAACTTGTGCTTCAACTACTTGTCTGTCACGCACACTTAATTCATCCACTTATTCCATCTCTCTACCAGTGCAATGCTTCTCAACGACAACTTTAGCAGAGCTGACTAGATTTCATATAATCTACGAACCTTTTTTTTCTTCAGAATTTTAAATCAATTAATTAAATTACCTGTTATCTAATTCGATTAGCATTTTTCCACTTTTTGATAGACACGTACTTCTTTTTCGCCATAATTCATAAAATGGTTGTAGTTGATGTGAAAGAAATAAAATACGATGTGACTATCACAAGCTGTAGAACAAGTCATTCTTCTCCGGCTGAAACGTTCATAAAACAGTGAACTTAAGATGTGACGCAGACTTTACTTAACAAATAGGCAAAATACCGTGGAGTGAAAACCGAAAACTGATTACTTTTAAACAAATTGATGGACATTCATATAAGGGATTTTCTGCTACGAAGAAGGTTTGGTTTTAGTTGTGAAATACATTTAGTATTGAAGCGACTATTTTTGTCGTCTCCCACGTCTTAACGCAAGCGACCTCTCTTCACTTCACGATAATATTACGGCATAGTCACTTAAGACAAATATGTATGTTTGACAAGCCAGTGGTGAAAATTGACGGCCTGCTTCAAATTACTGGGCTACCTTTCTCTCCACAGAGCACAATGTGTCAAATTTATTCAATCTCACCTCGCTCTGACAGTACAATTACATTACTGAAGGAGGCGCATTTCTAGACGCCTTTCAGTATACGGCAATTCATGTTTTGAAGGATAGAAACTTTCAGAATCTGGAGCATATTTTAGACTGAACAGCATGTTGTCGAATGATGAACTGTAGACTACTAATTTATTTCCCCTGCCTGTATCCGAAGTAGACAAAAACTGAAAATTCGGTACAATGTAAGAAAACACAATGTTCAGAATAAACCTGTTACTATAGATTTGCTTATTAATTCGTTTATTGCAAAATAAATATTCGAAAGTAATCGTAGTTACGACTTTCAGAATAACCTTTACATAGAAACGATCAAAAGTGGACACTGTCATTTATGGCAGCACTCAGCATTAGTAAATTAGAGAGGGAGAGGGAATTTATACATCTCTAATAAATTCATGGTTTCATTTGACGCCTTCTCGCTGTTGTCAAAGATCCAGCCAAAAGAAACAATACAAATTATATACGAGCATGCTAATCTCATTCCACTGCCAAAAAATGAACTTAGACAGCTGCTGCTAATATGTACTAAAGACATACAGCTCCAATTTAGCAATGTTCTCTACCGCCAAATTGATGGAGTCAATATGGGAAGTCCGCTGGATCTGATTCTGGAAGATACTTTTATGGGCAGTCTGAAACAAAGAAGAATGAAGTACGCAGTCATCAGACAGACTTCTATACCAGGTATGTTGTTGACACGTTTATCATTTGTGATTGTCTCAATGACACCACACAAGTTGTGTCATTAAACTAATGTCTGGCGTTTAATTCTTTACAGTCATAGGAGATATCTTATATAATGTCAGTCATATTCGTAGTAATTTAAAGATCAACGCTGTTGTGATCTGCGTATTGCCTTACACATATTCTAGTGTCATAGATAGTCAAAAAGATGAACTTATGTGGAATTTTCTACTAACTGATTCCTTCGTTTCATACGAGTATTTCACTAATGGAATGTTTATTATATGCGTATATAAATATATGCCACAGAATTAAATCATTGTTCACCTCATTTCCGGAAGAAAATAATTTCAATTGCAGCATAACTTTATACTAATTTCTATCACAAACAAAATACATGATAATTTATTCACTCTGAAATTCCTTTAGGAAATTGATAGAGAAGAATTTACGAATTGAATGTTCAAGGAATAGGAAAGATGCTAATGGACTGTTAGCCATTAAATGTAGACAAATTGTCCACTGTGATAAATCATGATGCTAATAGCAATGCATTAAACATTCGTTTTGCAAATTAACAAATGTTTCAACGATTTCACTAATCTGCTTTGCTTCCTTAAATGAATATTCAGCTAAGACGAGAATTTCAACAACATGCTTTGCATTGATGTGCATTGATGTTTTTCAATAATGGAAAACTAATATAAAGTTCAAAACAGTGAATACTGAACTTAGTCCAAAGGGAGGCTCAGGAGTTCTCGCCTCTGATGAAGCTAACGCACCTGACTGAGAGTTTCAATCCATCAAGTAGCAAGGATGGGCTTCCACATGACGTCTGAGAAATTCCTTATCACTCTGAACTTAGTGCTAGTTAAGTTATTGTAAAAAGCCTGAATTCTATAAAGCTGTTGGCTTAAACTGAAGTATTCTGTATTCTGAACTGCAATGCTCAGCATTTGACTATTTTTCGAAATAGATGTTTGATAAAATTGGTGAAAATACTGATGCTTACTTGAAAGCGACTACTTTACAAAATTTTAATAATGAAAAATGACAAGTGTATCCTTGGCAACATATTGAAACAAAGTGCAGAATTCACACCATATTAAACTGCTAAATATCAGTCCTCACGTAACGTCTTAAAATAATGTAGTAATTTATCTGTAGTTGACGGTCGCTACCAGGAGAATCCTGGATGAGCATTTCTTCCAATTGAGGACTCGCCAAATGAATAAACCTGGATTTCCAATCAGCAATAGTGTTTCCAATTAAACTGGAATCCCGTACTCATTGTTACAAACGTCAGTGTTCATCAACGAAGCTACTCAACATTAATCAAATCACATCATGTTAATCACCAGTTACCGTCGAAGCGTCCGTACTAAAAGTCGGCGTGTCAATAGAGACTGAGAATTCCACTCCTATAAAATCAGCGGAAAATGTAAATTGACCTTCCAAACAATTTGTGTAGAAATCAGCAGTAAATCATATGGCGAAAGATCATTAGACATGGAGCAGGGTTAAAATTCCATGTGAAATTGTGCCTTCATTTCTTTCAAAAAAACGCAAGACTGAAGGTTGGACATTAATTAAAATTCACGTGAATAAATTTAGAGATTTGGTTGTATGAATTTGAACCATTACAAGAGATTTGCAATTAAGGTTACCCAAGTGACTGAATCAGGCAACCGTTGAAAACTACATACTTTGAAATGAAACTCTCTTTCAAAAGCTTTCCTTACGTGGTCACCTATAATGTACTTATAACAACAAAGCGATTTCACTGGGTTAATTCCTCTTCTTTTTCACCACGTCAAGCTGAAATTAAGAAGACATTTTCACAGAAAAGAAGTGAATTTAATGTTGAGACAAATGATTTCATACCGCCCTCTGCCATCAATAATAAAGTAGCAACTTTATATACAAGACACCTAAATATCATGCTTTCATTCAGAGATATTTAAATTCATTGCTGCAAACTTGATAATGATGCATTTAATATTGTAAGTTCTTGTTCGTCTAACTAAAATGATTATAATAACGTGATATTTTTATGTTATTCACATCATCATATTATTACCGTTGGCTGGTAACAATCAGGTAAAACTGCGCCTTCGTTTATCTCATACAGATTTTATTCTCAAAAGGAGAGACTTTTAAGAAGTCAGAAATTTGCTTTAGACAGCTGCTTTAGTATAAAAATATATTTCCATCATTCAACATTTTGTTGCTACATTTGCAATTTTTAGACTGGTATTTCAAATTTTGATTACGTTTGAATAACATTTCGTAGTGAGAGTGTCACGCTTGCCTGGGGCGGGAATTAGTAAGTTAAGATCAAGGGTTGTTTAGCATGAAAAAGCCTCAAAAAACTGGATGTCATTGACCCAGCATGGAGACGATTACCAAAAGAGTCGCTTCATCGATCTGTTGGTCACTGTTTCCATCTGTGAATGGGTATTTAGACAAGTATCAAAATAAAATGCGTAGCAGACAAAGAGTCAAATGGATATTGTGTTTGCGCATCTGATACAGTGAATATTTGAAATGCATTGCATGTCAACTTAAAAAATCAGCAGGTCAGTGTGCTGTATATCTCTCCATTTCTGGGACCAGTGAAATTATGAAATCAGAGTAATTACTGGTGTGATGTTCAATAGTTAGCTTAAATGTGATTAATATGAAGATTTCAGCGAAGTAACTTCAGATATTTGGTCTCTGAGAAGACAAACCTTCATATTAGCTTCATAAAGGTTGACGAAGTAGTTCAGAAACCCGTCGATATCCTTCGCTGTCACAAGGTCCTAGCTAATTTTTTCGATTCGTCTAAAATATCCACACAAACAGACACACGGAAATGATGACAAACAAATCAACGAAGAGACTGTTTTGGCACTTGACGCTATGCTGTGTATTTAACATCAACCTTTCCCGTACGTTTTTCACATAACGCGACCTTCTACCTAAAATTTCCAGTCACCCCCACCTAGATGAGGTTTAATTATTCATCATTAATTCAACAATTTTTCGCATTGAAAACAATACTGCAAAATACAGGAATAATTATACGAAATTTCGTTACACATCTCAGTGAATCAATTCGCCAAAAAAGATGTCTTCACTGACACATTTGGTTTCATTCCCAGTTTCTAAATATACGGTTAGCTTCACGTTTACTCGAGAATTGATATCACTTGAAGAACTATGCAAAACCAAGGAGTACTGAACACCTATTTCGTCCTATTTCTAGACTCGTTAGTAATACGTCTCATAACTGAAACTGAGAGCGAACCTATGGCCTACATATTACAAGACAAACTCATCCAATAATTGCGACACTGGAGTGGAATCGAGGAACGCTGCAAGCCTGAATAAATGAAATTGCACTGTTGATATATCTCATTTGTTGATTGATTTTGGAGTTTTTAGGTGCCAGATTCACACCATAGCAGATTTTCTGAAACAAAGGTGGCCGAAAAACCCCGTCTTTATACTGCATATGAATTCTCTTGTTCCATTTCTCATAATCTATTAAAATATGACTTCTTATGTTGTTTGTACCCCTCAAAATGTCTACAACTTGACGAATCGAAAGTTTCTACTTAATATGAGAAAAAGCTAAATTATCGTTGACCAAGTGAAACTATTACACAAATAACTTCTCTTTAAATACTCTACACGATATAATCACCGTTTTAGAATAAAGCCATTAATATCTACCTCAAAAAGCTTGAATAATGGAACGACGAATCAAGATGCTAATAAGATAAACAAAGTAAATCGGCGTACGAAAAGCAAGAAATGAAGACTGTAGAGTCTGGGCACCCAATACTTTAGGCTAATTGGAGTTATAAATTGGTGATGCTGAAATAGTCTTTAGGCTTAAACCCTATCAACTCCTAGTACACTTATGGAATTGTTTCTGTCTTATACAGAAACCTATATAGCCACTGTGCGCATTTCAAACTACTCATAAGATTTCAATTTAGGTTTCATGAGAAGTTGAAAATGTCTTTCCCCTTTGATTTCCGAGCAGAAAGTTGGCTTTCACTATACTATCTTTGAAGTCTTATCAAGGCGTGATGATACTTTTATGCTGTGGTATTGCCAGATTCTCACAAAACATTCCTTGATTCTCTTGTTGATTATTGTGGAATAGGAAATCAAACAACATTTAGAAATACATCTTCCAGGAACCGAGATTCAGACCGCATACAGGGTTAGTGAGCGTTCTACTAGTGAACTAACGCTGCCAACCAGGTATTCAGGAAAGCCAAACTACTGTTTATAATGATGAAATTGCATCAACTCATAATGTGGTATTTATCCTCAGTTGATGAGGTGTTTTGAGTGGCTATCCTCAAATTCAACTCCAGGCAGAATTAAATGTATTTTGAGGCTTTAGAGATTTACGTCACAATTAGCCACCAGCCGTCACAAACTAAATACTAATTTATTAAATCTGTTCTATTTTCCAATCCTCTTTTATGAAATTTCCAGACATAATCAAAACTTTTTTAAATTGTTTCACAAAAATTTTATAATCCAGACAAATTAGTCTGTTGTTGTTTTAAATTTTGTGTTAAATTACGTCCTCGTGAATGAAGTTCTCAGTATGTGAATGAAATCCACACGTTTATGTGTTTGCAAATAATAATTATAACTTTTGGATTTGAGTCCACTGTTGAAGTGCAATAGGTAAATCAACTGAAGACTGAATATTGAATATATTTTGCTCCTTAAGCCCATGGAAGGACCCTGGTTATATTCCAACCATAGTAGGTAATATACTTCTACAGGTGGTCAACCGCAAACCAACGTGTTTGCAGCAGATTTTTATCACAATGAGGGAAATATGACATCTACAGTGAACAAGTCTCACTTTATTTGGTAATTCCTTATAACTTCAGTAATTACTGAAAAATAGGACTAATCCATTTTGCACGAGAAGGTGATAAAACACATCACCTTATCATTTAGAAAATCTAACAATTAAAGGATCAAAAGTTCATCAAAATGTTACAATTCATGACTGATATCAATGGCAATTCATAGTACACCTAACAAAAGATTTGGCCTTGCCTAGTTTTCCAGTTCACTAGTTTCATATCGAATCCAAAGACTGTAAAAATAGAAAAAGTTGAGAGGAGGGCTAGCTACTCCATCAAAATAGCTAAAAGAAAATTCAAAAACCAAGCAGATGATTCAACGATAATACAAATATCCGCAAAACGCGAACTGAAGAAGTACAAAAAACACTTCAAATAATAGCACACAATGAGTGGATAAAACAAGACAGTTCAAAGTTATCAAAGCAGCCAAAGAATGATTGTATTCGAATAATGTAAGAACAGAAGTTTGTTCGCAATAAGATGGCACCATCATTATTAGGACTGTATACAACAGAATTTCAACATACTTGCTTAATGCCAGTTGTTAGAGTACTCCACAAGTTATAAACAGGGCTCGCAAATTACACTTATTCCAAGCTTATATCCAGAAAGTTGTGGCTTAAACAAAGAATTACGTCTTGGATACAATATCGAGAGAGTTATACAACAACAACAAGAGGTGAGTAGAATGATGAGTAGTTAGTCAGTGGAGAAACAATGCGGTGAGTTCAAATCAAATCATAAAGACAAGAGACAAGTAAATAGACGGTACAGAGGAGGAGAGGTTGAAGTGAACCTTTGGCGTAATCAAATAAAAAAGAGAGAATGAGCTTCCAGTTATCAACATAAGGAAATTTTGATGACACTTCTAATCAAACTTTTGTGCGCTGTGTTTTTTTAGTAAGGTGATACAACATCTACATAGCTAATACATGCAAATGTATTTTACTTACTTAAAAAGCACTGCCCCAATAAAAGCTTATTACATTGCAAAATTCGAAATGAATTCAAAGGAAATATCAGATAGTACAAAAAGCACAAAATACAACTCACTGGGATATATTCCATTAAAATATTGAGACCAAACTTGTTTATTGAAAAAAGGCGATTCTTATCCACCACCGTTGATGATAGTTGAAAATTTCGTTTTTAGGTGCGAATCCATTTTTTTTTCATTTTCCTAGTCGTTTTTGAAGACTCTGTGGTAAACGTTTTGATAACCAGTTTCTAAGTGAGTGGATATATATCCGACTGTTTATTTTTTTCAAACTTGCACATTTCAAAGTATTTTCTGCACTTTCGCAGTACTTTCCAATTATCTAATTCATGCAGATAGCTGCTGTATAAATATTTATCTTTTCTCTGAGCTGCCTATTCCGCCATGACGTTACTAAGCCTTATTGTTACTAATGAAACGGTATTCTCTTATTCGCTGGAAGGGTAATTTAACCTTATCAACTTTTCAGGCAGTCACTGAAATTAGTGAAGGGTGAGGATGTACTATAAGTAGTTATAGTGACCTTATAACATGTACCCTTGATCATCTTCATAAACGCCAGAAGAACAAGTGGCTCACTTTTTTTTGAGGTGCATTTCGGTCTACATGCAGCCAGAAATATACGTAGGATCAAGGGAATTCGAACACAGATTTTTGTATTCTGCTAAGAAGTGGCTAGACATGCAGATCTCAGTCTACGAAACAGAGATGAATGCAGTGTGATGACATAATCATTACAATCGACACGGAAAAAGATACTCATTCATAATAAGTTTGGAAGAAAATTCCAAGAGCATTTGGTTAAAAGCTCACAACAGAACAGTGACTATACAGCGAACAAGTAGATTTAGCAATAATTAAAAAAACTTTCGAATGCATCATTTGCATACAATTCAAGCATTAAGTTTAAACATTTTTGAGTTCCAGTCATTACATCCTCAACAGAACTTAAATAACCTTCATAACCTTCATGTATAACATTTACGCTTGGTCATTTTGAATGTCTGTTAGATTCCATTGTGACTCCTTTCAGGATATTAGTTAACTTTTTACAGTTACTTCCTCTTTAGTTCCTGCACTTATGAATTACCTTAAAAATAATTATACGTTGTCGTCAAGCATAGATTTCAAAAAATCAGAACGTTTTACGTCATTCATATTTCATGTGATTGATGTAGATTTAATACCCTGAGGTTCAGTGATCAATCTCTTTCCACTTCCTACACCTAAATATGTTCCCTTTTAGAACTTTAGCTTTGTCCCATCCTACTGTGTGACTGTGAGTTAATCCATTCATCTAAATCACTCAGTTTTTCTTCAAGTATGTCACTGCTTTAGGACCAACTGTTGTATACTCAATTAAATTACTATTTTCCCAAAAACAAACTGATGCCAGTTTATTCGAGTGACCCAAATAACTGATGATACAGTTCTTGCAAAGAGTTTTTTTCGATGACTTTATTTTGTCTTACCAAGTAAACAGGATCCTTTATATTGCAATGTTTGTCCTCGAGTAAGCTTGTAGGTTTGAATACCACCTTAATTCGTGGTTTATAAGGAATCCTAAGTGAAGTTCTAGATTTTTATGCCTTAAATTCATTCTGAATTTTGTTGTGATCCCTTCTATTACTTCTTTTAATGTGAGCTGTCTCATTTTCCTAGTTACTTAGAAGTTGGTTAGAATTGGATTTTTGGTAGGCTCGTACCTAGTTATGTTGTCTTTTGGCAATTGTCAGCAAGGCATATCTGCGGTTTCGAAGAAATTGATCTCGTCTCTGAGGTTCACAACAGCATCAATCGACGTGATACAACTAACCAATTTAGTTTATTTGACCGGTGATCAAGCATAAACGTATGTGCACTGAGAATGTGTATATGACTTCAGTGAGAGATCCATTGGAAACCACTGATTACCGGACAGTTGTTTTTTATCCTTATTTGTCATACTTCAGCAGTACGTGTCCATGAATGAGACAAGCATCTTCAAGTTACAAACTGATGTATTTCTATCGAGTAAAAGTTTTCTAAAACTGATAGGTCATTCTATGCCTTCTGTTATTTACTTGGCTCACTGAAGCAGAAGGTATCTGAATGACAACAGCCGTATTAAATATTGAATCGAGTAGCTGATTTTAATTCCAGTATTCCTATACAAAATTATACCACAGTACTTACATCTAGGAGTCTAAATGCACGTCCACTTGATTCTGGACAATCCTAACACTTATGATAATTATGCACTTATGAACTTATGCACTTTAATTTTGGTCCTAACAAGCGCCTTTTTGAGGGTATATAAATTTGATGACAAAAATCCATTGTCACTGCCCAAAAGCAGTGAATATCAATATTGACCAGAGTTTGAGATATACCTTCGCATCAAAATAAGCTTTTGATAACTTGTTTGAAGGATCGTGATTATCAGTGGAATCCAAGATGCGCATCTTGTCCCATTTGGAACTCGTCAGTTGAATGTGACTGCAATCCTTAGTGAGTGATAATGTTCCCTCTGAGATTTGACCGTAGCACAAATCCTATCGAACACATTTAGGATTTATCCATTGTAGGCCATAAGGCATGAAAGCCACTACGTGTCTACAGAGACGGAACATCCCAGTCGGAAATAATCAGCCAATGAGAAATTTATTTTAACAGATAAGTTAATCTGTTTTCATGATTGTTTACTAGGAGGTTAGTGATCTCTCATACTGTTTACAACATTACGCAGTTCTGAATAAATGCGAAACAGTTTTATTACTGAATCAAATAAACATCACTGTCAGTGAACATCGCATAAAGTGATTTAATGGCACCAGATTTACGATCAAATAATTTCATAGAATACATGTAAAATACATACTGTCAATAACTCGCATTCAAGATAGCACTGAACAAGTTGTCCAAATGGATGATGGAAGCTACTTTGTAATTACGTCATCCAGCTCAGGAAACGGAAAAACGCTAAAACCATCTACTGGATATTTGATTATTCCCCCACTACTCCAAAGTTATTAACAGCTTAAAACTGGAAATCCTTTAAATTAATGTTAAGGTGTACAGTGAGCACCGTGGTGGACAATCATACCACATTATTTGATACAGAAAACAGTAAGCACGGTATAAACAACTGGATGTCGTTTCGAGCACAATTTATTTCTCATAATCATATTGACATGACTGTTTCTGAGAGCATCTAATTTGATCTCAGGAGAGACTCAAAATATCGCCAACTGAGTGATTTAGCTTAGTGACTACTACTCGACGGTCAGACTAATAATTCGATGTTCACTGTTTCAATCCTTATTTTGATCCGACTCTTCACTTTTACCTTCGATCTCTCATCCTCAGTCCTAATTACTTTGCTAATACGATTTTAGGATTAGAAGTATTATTAGATAACAGTTCCGAATTGATATCCGTATGGCTGAAAATGTTACATTCTGAGGTGACTGGAAGTCAATTTCTATAACGAAATACTCTATACATATACTCACATATGTCTGATAATTGTAACTTTTCACACACACTTTTTGTGTAAGATCTTAATAACCAATTCTTTGCATGAAGGTTAGACGTCGAATGTGTTTTTCAATATTTCCCCCTTTCTCTCTATCTTTCAACGCATATTCTCAATTAGGCAATTAATTCATGCCTTAGGCAATTGTTCACTTCAAAAAAGTACCAAAAGTGCAATTAACTTAATGCATAGAAGGCTAAAAGGATGAATAGTACACAAGTAAACTGAGTATTCATCTGTAAGATTCCTTCAACAGTCCAGTAGAGAAGACGTTTTTCAATACATCAAAAAACCAAACAAATGACAAAGCCATCTGCTTAGTGAGGAGTACCGATTCTTTCAATATATGACAGAATATCAGAAGGAGGAAATAATACTTCGATAGTGTTGTGTTAATAAGAGAACATCTGATGAAACTTTAATTTAATTCTTTATCATGAGTGTCTTTGCAGATAAGTTCGAAACTATGTATTCACTGAAAACTAGTTACATGTATAGACGATCACAATAATTCAGTGAAGGCGATTATGGCATACTTAGTTAATAAGAATGACCATATTTTTATTAATATTTCTGAGCTCTCATTTTTCTGCAGCTGATGAACTGGCTTTTCTAGGTAGGGTCACTAGCTCCATGTCTGACTTTCCCCATTTCTTGTGCGCTTAAAATCAGTTAGTAAACTAGGCTGGAGAATTTCGTCAGCAGCTGCTTTCACTCCATAATAAAGATCGAATGGCTGGTAACGATGGGCAGCGAGCAACTCTGACAGACAACGGACCAATCAAGAACCTATTGGCTGACAAATACGCAGAAGATCACGAAGATGGGCTAGAGACCTCTGGATTACATCATTAGCCAGGCCTTCAAGTGATGCTTGAATACACCATATTTACTTGAATCAGTCAACTACATACTTGGATCGCGATCTGTATTTGAAGAAAGTGGAACAGGAATCAATATGGAGTATTGGAATTGGCATGACATAGACTAATATTTATGCAATGATTTATCATCGATTATTATATCACTTGAAGAGTCTGTACAAGAAGTAAACACTTTGAGATAAAAATAACGCTGAATATTCTGTGATATGCACAAACGCACTTTTCAGAATATTTGTATCAATATTTAAACGGTGGGCTGTTCATGACAAAAAGTATTACAAAATGCCAGTCGACAATGTTTAAACAGGAAGAAATTAATGATTTACCACGGCTTGAATGGATTTCTAAAGTTTGCAAGTGTTGATTTCTAAGGATTCCATTTCGTTTCAAAATGGATCACAGGTTGAGATCATTAAGAGAACAGCTGTAGACAAGAAGTCTCTGAGTGTTGTTTCATCTTAGCTTGAAACCTGTCAGAAGTAAACACCCATAACCTCACCAGAAACAGAACACAAAATCTTCAGGTTACAAGGTTTTATCCTCTGTCATTTCACAGTTTACTCTAAACCAATTAATATTGGCAACACTTTATCTTCACACCCAAGACGGTGGAACCTACTGTTCTCAGATTCACATCAGAATAACAGTTTTTAGTGAGATAACTCTTTTATGTTCACCATCTGTAGAGCCCTTACTTAAAACATACTATTTGTGTTACTAATTAAGCATGTAACTTTATCATTAGCGTGAGGCGTGATCAAATTTTGAAGAACTTAAGGTGAGGTGATTCAACTAATGGGAATATTAGGATAATTTTTAACTGATATTAGGATAATGTCTGACTGACTGACTGGTTTCAACATAGAACTTTGCACCGATGTGCAGCAGTTCGAGTCGCCACACTCCATGTAGCACACAAAGCAAGATAAGAAAGTAAAAAGAAATGCAAAATAGAGACAGTAAACTGAGGTATGAGTCAAAAAGAATAGTAATAACGAAGAACAATATAGTTTTACTGGATATTATAAGTCACAAGGATAATGTAACACTACTGAACCACTTTACTGGGTGGAATTTAGTTTGTGAAAAATGCAGAATAATTCAATATCAGATAACATCACGGCATCCTCTCTGCTAAACTCCATCTTGCCGATGACTAACATGAGATAAAGTCTCAACAGTTAGTCACATTTTACGCCACCAGGAAAGGTTAATATTACATCCATGCAGAATTCCTTAGGCTGACTTCACATTGCAGTCAGCGCTGCAAATTTTGTCCAGATGGACAGTGAAATCTGCCTCTCAGTAAAACCATCCAACTGAGAGAAAACTACAACACCAGAACCATCCACCTGACCTACACATTTCCTCCATCATTTCACAAATCCATCTTGTTGCTCTGTGTTCTTCTTTTGAATTCAAGACCCACGTCATTGAAGCGGTAAGTTGACAAATAACAAACACACCACATTTCTACAATCAAATTCATCCATCTAGATAATAATAATAATAACAATTACAAGTGTACAGGTTTTTTTCTGCTTTCAAAAGTGATTTATGCCCATATTTTGAAGTCAATGAATCGTTCAACAAATCTGGGAAGATAATTCATTCTCCCAAACCAAAATCACCACCACCAACAAGAACAACCGTGTTCACAGAGTAAGTCCATAAGTGGTATATATTAAATTAATCATTCCACTTGATGAACAGATGACTGATTATTATTAAACTGCACCAATATCAACCTTTATACCACACACACCCTTATAAAATATGATATTTTTATTATTTTGCTTGTGTTCACTTACAAATATCTCAACATTTTTAAATCTGCAGAACGATAATAGTAACACTAATAGAACACTTGGATTTATGTGTGTGGTTATTGTTGACCTGAATATTGGTTAACACAATTCAGGAATGATTGATGTTATCCTGTATTTGTTAACAAGTGAATTTAGTCATTCAGTGAGATAATGTCTGCGTGATGGTTAGTAGAAGAGTGGTAGGCCGTGCATGTCGACTGCAAGTATTAGGTAGGAATAAAAATCTACATAACGCTTGATATATGCCTAGTAATAAATAGTCGTGATATAAATAGATTCAGCTGTTAAGGTGTGAAAAACTCCCATGTCGTGTTATTAAAAAGAAATAAGTCAGCTAAAAGTGATCTCTGTTTCGTAAATTCACTTCAAAGCTGAATAGTTATTTGCGGGGAATATATATACAAAATTGCTCAATTTTGGAGTACATTATCACTCCTGGTCATGCAAAATCAGTAGGGACTTTATTCAAAGTCATATACAAAGTAAAATATAGAAGTTGATCAAAAGGATTTCGACTACAACCTCTACATGAAGCCAAAGGTTTGGGATTCCATAGAGCGAAAACTGAATTTTCTGTTCAGAAAGGTCTTATCCAGCCTCTCTTACTATGGTAGTCTTAGTACTGATTTCTTTTACTGAGTATTATTCATTAATTTTTTTGTGACACTGTAAATAAGCTGTCCGTGTGTTAACATCTTCTAGAGCCGTCCCCTTACATCTCCCACATTAACCATTCAACCACAGTCAGAAATGTAACCATCGATAGTAGGCATTCTTATCCTACTCCTGTAATCATTTCAGACGCTTCGCTGACTTTTCCGTTGTGGATCACATGACATGTGACTTTGTGATATAGGCGTTGTGTAAAATTGATAAATATTTGACTGACATTATATTCTTCGTCTGATTCATTTTCCGGGGTAGGATCAACAGCCCTACTGCCAGCTCTACCTCTTTTCCTGGGCTTGAAACCAGTTAGGAAACAAGCGAGTACACCAGGCTGGGATTACCATTACTTCTTTGGTTCCTGAGTGGAACACTAGGCTTTAGCGACACCTGTAGCTTTTGTGCTTTTCCATGCAGTCCTCCTATCAGGATCTATGTCACCTCAGAATCCCCGTTCAGCCCATCGTTTCTCATTCAGGTCACCCTTCATGAGCCTGGCTCAAGATATCCTGATTAATCTCTTAGGCGTGTATCCAATCCACCTTCATTTTTGTTTGCAATAGTCCTCTGTCGAGTACTAGGTTTCTGGTTGTTTCATTCCCAGAGTTACTTTTCGCCGGCCATCTAGTCTTCACTGTGGAATGCCCGCAGTTGTTGATACAAGTCTTCAGACCGTTGGAAATGTTCCTCATGATGCATAGTCCAAGTTACTTACCAATAGAGAAGAGCTGACTGATTTCACACTGGTGTCGAAAATCCGAACTTTTTATTTTGAGTGAATAGGATTCTCAAACTGATTTCAAGGCGATGAAAATCTCCCTCGCCTCTCCGATTGTGGTTTTGTAATCCCCACCCACGGATTCAGTTGTAGTTCGAACGATAGTGATCAGACAATTGGAAGAAGTGACCATTTTCAATTTTTCCCTGTTGACAGTGATTGGTGCTTATCACTGTCGTTGGCTGGTTTGACATCTTCATCATCCTCGTCTTCTCTATGTTCACTTGAAGCCACCACATATCTTCTGGTTGATGACGAAATTCTTATTGATATTCTAGAGTATTTTATGAAACTGTGGTGTTTAATTGCACTGAATCCGAAAATATTGAACTAAAATTGTAACTCTACTACCTTTTCACAAAATAAATGAGTAAAATTCATTCGGAAACATTTCAGACACCAGCATGTAGGTGGTTTGAACTGATTCACTGCTGATGACCTCTGCCAGAAATGAATGAAATGGCTATCCTGGTATTAAAAGTCGATCTTATGTGCCTATTCAGTGCTGCTGGTTGACGATAGGGATTTCCAACTACTTTTAACAGTCAGTAGTGTATGCTGAAACACTCTATCACTTGCTTTCTTTATCCCAATGTACATTACCCAGTAGATAGCATGCTGTGATCTGGATATTCTGGCCATCCAAGCAAAACTATGAGCAAATTCTCACGTCACACAGTGCAATTTGTCAAGGGACACTTTTTGACTGAAGAATCGCTTTATTTTCATTTCAAAATTTGATAAACATTCATCATAAAATACGTCATAATGAAAATTAGAAAAAGACTAAAACATCTGACGACGTTTTCTCATATGTTTATCATCCCTTGATACTTTGTCCCTATGGTACTCTAGCTATCAGCCTTTCTACATGAGATTAGTCTATTTATCAAGTCAGTATACATAAATAACCCCCTGAAGGATAGATAAGCTGTCCACGGTAATAATTCATTCATTCATTCCATCACATCTGTTGTTTATTTGATGACTGAGTAATGCTGATTACTATGTAAAACAGACATAGTCTCTGATTGATAACATCAACAATATACAAGACGGATAATAAATATCCTGGGAATACAAAAAATAATTATTTCTTAACATCGCTGATGACGTGATCATGTAAAGCCTCATGAATGAATAAAGTCAGAAGAATTTCGAAGGAAATGGACGAAAAATACTCATGAGATATTAAATTAGAAAGATGCATGCCAGCAAACAGAATATGCCTTCCGTTACATCACTTCAAAACTGTTCACCTACAAGGTATTCTAAAAGTCCAGGGAAATGTCTATGTCAGTAAAGATCAAAAACCAAGTAGTCTAACAAGATAAATTGATGACTATCGTTCAGAAATGATGATCGTTGCAGCTGTAGGCTGTAGAGAACTGGAATATTGTTCGAAACATTAGGATATCCAAAATATGTGTAAAGCATATTTTTAAAGTTTTGAATTTGAAACGATAGAATAAGAAAGGAAAGCTGTATGCTTATGAAAGACACACTTGAATATCGTACTTATTTAAAAAAAATTAAACTGTAGGATTTAGTAGCTATCTGGATTAGTGAGAACGTAGATTTCATCAAATAACCAACTGGAGTCAGAGTTGATTGGAAACCAGATAGCACTGAAAAAACCATTTCATTAAATTCGACACTCTTCATCAGAAGATATCCGTTGCCCCCAAGAATTTCGAACACGTGAACGAGACTAAGCTTGTAAACCAGTGAACTTCTTGAGATAGAATTCACTGACGCATGTATTCTAAATTTGCCAATTAGTGTGATATGGCACCACACTGAACCAGTGAGTTCACTGAGATTCGAATTCACTTTTACATGCTGTACGCCACTGGTCATAACTGCTGAATACAGCTGCAGGACATTCATCCATTAGCCGACAATGAGATGAAGACTGACAACTGAGAAACAGTTTCTAACGATCTCTTAATGGCATTGGTTCATGACGAAATCTGCAGTTATTTTATTCATTGCTTCAATCTTCATTACGGTCAAAGATATTGATAGGCATGTGGTGTACATCATCGGTGGGTTCTGTTGTTTGTTGAAGAGCAGGTAGTGCTGTAGTGAACGAAGAAGTGGCAAAATAAACTTCACACTTCACGATCTTATAGGAATCACAAATTAGGCGAGTCGGTCTTCAGTAATTCTTCGCAGTCTAGCTTTTATAGATAATTTGAATAAACGTATTTTATTACAATAGAGGAGGATGGATATTTCAACAACAAATTCAATTATACACAGAATAAAGTGAATCATCATCATCGAGTGAGTGCGTGGTTTTCTTTCTATCTCAAACTGAAGAGTAGAACTCAGCTTGTACAGATTACACTTTTACACAAAATAGAAATAGAAGATTTTCTCAAATATCTGAACGTGCAGAAGACAGCAGGCTGGTTTTGTTATTGCCTGAAGAATTAACAGTCTACCTAAAAAAATCGCATGTCTCACATCCATCCATGAAGAACATGTT
The DNA here is from genome assembly GCA_944472155.2 of Trichobilharzia szidati. Taxonomy (NCBI): domain Eukaryota; kingdom Metazoa; phylum Platyhelminthes; class Trematoda; order Strigeidida; family Schistosomatidae; genus Trichobilharzia; species Trichobilharzia szidati. Next base: position 12,555,187 of record OX235277.1, read on the forward strand.
CCATCAAAAATAATCCCACTTAGCCTAGTGTTTCAGATTCATTTGCATTCGTTGATTCAATAAGTGATGATTATCTATCCGGGAAGAAAAATGATATCCATGGACTTTGCGTCACTTTTCACCAATGTTCCCTCACTGAAACCATTTGCTTTATATGCAAATTCATTGAGGATAATTATGCAGAAGTGTGGGTATGAAGCCGATGCTTCAAAGAACTACTACTCACTCTTTTCGTGTTTGCATGTCCGGAATATCTATGATTGCGGGTAAATATGTCCTGCGTAGCGAGTAATAGGAATTAGATATTATTCATTGGCTCAGTTTCACGAGCAAAGTATTATTCCCCTGTTTTCAGGACGAGTGAATTCAGTTCCTAATGCTACTGCAATACAATGAGAGATATCTTCACAGTGACACCACTTAAGAAGTGCAATCCATAAAGAGAACATCATTTTTGAATGCCGTTACTAAAGTCAGTGAAGAAGGTAAGGTACTGTGAGATCCTGGTAGTGAAAGTACATCGACAAGCAAGTGAACACACAACCAAATAGGTGAATACAGAAAAAAGAATTTTGAAGACTTCGAAGATGATATGGATTCTGTCAAGTCCACGAGTGTTGTCGACAGACAAGGGGAAAGAAGGATGCCGAGGTTTGTGGAATTAAGACGAATAAATTCAGTATGTGTAAGTCAATCTGAAAAGTGACCAATAAGACTAAGTGATTCTGAATGGACTCAATCGAAAGCAAGGCACTTCTGCATTGTTACATAGTTTACAATAGTCGACTTGTGAAGAGGACATGCACAGGGCTACATTGTAAATCCATTGTTTTCACTCCTATATAGTACAGCATGAATATGATAACGACATCCGGCCAAACATTGACAGCTTGGTGTAGACAAGATAAGAATCAGGATCCGCGTCAGTCTGCATATGGCACAAGAAATGAACAGTGAAAGATGTTCATAAAAACTGGAAGGTGACAAAAGCGAAAAATTGATGTATCGTATCTCTTGACACGAAGCCACTGAAAATACGAACGCATTGTGTAGATCACATTCCGTATCAAGCAATACTCGACATTATTAGATTATCATTTGTTAAGACGTATAACAGTGATGAGCTTCAGCTGAGATCGCTAATGCATAGGGCGGAGATTCTGAAATCGGAATAAACAGTGACCAGACGAGACAAAATCTCTCACAGACGTACAGTGAAATCATCATGTGGAGAAGTTCGATGAGTCGTTCCATTGAATTTCTACGTTTATGTGCTCCAGAGTATTTACGAATTTGCAATAAAAAAGCGAAGAAGCGAATTAACCGAATACGAAATCAAAATACCTGGAGAAGCAAGATTAACAATGATCAAGTGACAAAATCTAACTGTCATTTATAGACTAATGAATAAACTATCTGAAGTCCATAGTTGACGAATGATTAAAACCTTAGTGATGCAATGAATAGCTCAACAATGACAGTATTCTTTGTGTGCAATCACAGTTTTTGCTGCTGTTAATAACCTGGCCGGCGCTTAATCAACAAATTCATAAACACCGTACACAGCATAGATTGCATCTCTAAACATCTATCCTTAAAGCGACCATTCCTCAAATACCTTGTTGACTTCTAAAGGTGTTTACGAAAATACCTTACATTGCCTGATTTCTTATTACTTACTTTACTTTACTTCGGCTATCTCCTACGGGAGGATGAGCCGGCTTCATGAACATCTCGAATCATCGCTGCCCAGGCGCGGCGATCTGATGCAAGGTTTTGCGACAGGGTTATCCAATTCTTGTTCCACAGACGGAGTCCGTAGACGGTTTGTAGCCCCAGGCACTCCATATCAGCCTTGACTGTACCAAGCCATGTTTTCAGCTGTCCACTCCTGCGACATTGGCAAGATGGTAATGGCGAGGGATTTAGAACTGATTTGACCAGATCGTCATCTGGTCGGCGCAGAACATGGCCAAACCACCGAAGGCGACGTTGTTCGTTTGTAAGAGGGTTCATGAAGTTTCATGGGAATTTGGTACGAGTGATATCCCCAGAATCGCTCGGCCTTTTGTTTGAGAGTGCAGCTCTAACCTTTACACAACCAAGTGTGACCTGCAAGGCAGTAGGAGTGGAGTAGGGAGTACACTATCCATTGGCAGCCGGTGACCGGAGTTCGGTTCATACGCCTTTTTGAATGGGGCCAGACATCCAGGACATCCAACAAGCCCTTTGTCCATACGTCTGCCGGTGAGCTCCAGTGAGCTTCATACGCCAGTCGTTGGAGGTTTGGAATCAGGGCTTAGCCATCTCCCCTAGACTGTCATCCAATGGACAGTCAACCCGGTGAAGAGCGCCAGGCATCCGCTTTCGCCCTCTCACTTTGGTGAAAAACACCTCCGCCACGTGAAGGCAGTGAGTAGGACTTCCTCAGGAGAGGCTATGTAAGACGCCCTGTCATATGGGAGCATTTCAAGAGGTGTGCGGAGGGGTGGCCAACCCGCAGCGCAAGGCACCCACCCCCGACCATCCTGAGGCTTTGGAGGCTAAGGAAGTGCGTCGGCCAGGTATCGAACCCCGGACCATATGCATGATTGGCGAGCATGCTAACCACTATGCCACCGACGGCCTTATTTCTTATTCATTCAAATTTAATGACGGTTGTGAGTATTTCCACATGCACATGTTATGACCATTAGATGTCTTGCAGATAACAATTACTGTTTGACTATTGCGCGCATACAGCTGTCGAAGGTGATGAGGAAGATATAGGCGTGTGTATGTTTTGATCAGTGATTACTCTTTTCAATTCTGAATCGCCTCCATTCACAGATTGTGGGGAATGAATGTGTTTTGTGTCCTGAGTTATGCAGAGCAGTCACTCGTACTTGTAAGTACTTATTGATAATGTAAAAACCGCAGACTGATATATAAACTCAACTTTAAAATGATTTGAAAGTTTTCAAAGACTTCAAATTCTTTAGAATGCCGTCTATTAGACACGTCAGGATTTCTGCACTCATCTGAAATGTGATTCAGGGTCAATATTTCCGGCTCGACTATGCTGTAAATACAAACTTTACTTTAGTATGAGACAGGAATTAACATCATCCATCTGAGAAACGCTCCTATTTGCGAATCATGAGATTGTGTTTCGAGAAGATTCTCAACTAAGAGACCTGCATGGATAGGACAGCGCCAGTTTAACTATGTTCAAACGAGAATGCAATCAACAGGGTAGATGCATTCTCTGGATTTCAGTCACTTCGCAGTGGTGGTTCAATGAATCTGTTTCAAACATGGCATATGACTGTTCAATTGCGAATGACGTCACCACTTGGAAAGCACTATCACATGCGAAATAGTATTTGAGACTGTCGACAAGTCTGTCGATATAATTATTGTGGTGCCTAATATCATGTTGAAACGTATCCCTCGACTACGCTGATAATGTATTTCAATCAGGCGTTGTGCGTGGTAATCTAAAATTCGAACACAGGGGAGAATTCTAAAATACGGAAACGTTTGTCTTGAATTGAAGTGTTACATAAAGCAAGTCATGTCGATCTCATTTCGTCAAGGCCCAACAGGTTCCTCTCTCCTCTTCATTTTCAATCAATGTTCAACATGTAACATGGAAACCAAATTATACATAATTCTGTTACATTATTCGTTTACGTGTAACAACGAGTTCTATATATTTGTGTTATTATTTCCAGCGAGATTATGCACAGGGCGTCCACTTAATGTAAGTAACATTTATCCGTATACAAAATGAGAATGAAAATAACAATTCGAACAGTGTGTGGAATAGAATTTTGTAACAACTACTCACGGACACTGTGTATAAACTCAGTGTTACATTCAATTACGAAAAGTTACGTGACGAATACTCCTGTTCTTCTCATTGATCTCACTACACTGACTACGTTTCCATTAATCCCTGTGAATAACAAAATGTTCACTCATGTTCCAGTGTGAACAATCTTCATTCGTGTGTGGACACAATGGCATAGATATGTCCACCATTTGGATACAGTGAGGAATATATAATGGCTTTCCCTTTTACACTGTGGCAATAATAATCCGGATATGCACACTTCTACGTTCCTCATGATATTGGTATTGTCAGTTCTGATGATGGGCGATCAGGTTGTACAGCCTTCAGGTATGTTTTCTTGTGATGTGCATTTTACTGTGATTATAGTAGGCCGGATGAGTTTTATTTGAAATTCGGCTAATGCCTAATTTACTGTTCATCTATTCTGAATGCCGGTTGATCCACTTTGTGTAGTAATTTCGTTGATGTTGAGGCGTTCAGGAGGGTAGACTTCAACTCCACTCTGTTGATAACTTGCATGATAATTGTGTTTGTGAGCATGAGATGCTTCGTCCATTTCAGAGTGTCATGTTTGTATTAGATGAATTCGATAGCATGGATATGTGTGAAATATTGATACTCATAAGAATGTGAAAGCTTTGTGATTGTTTTCGGTAGATCCGTGTCTCCATTGTTTAGCATAGATGTGACATAGATGCGGTTTCTGCACTGGGTAATATCTACAATATGTCATTACTGGTCTGTTGCTCATGTGTAACTGTACACACAATGAACCCTGTTTATTGCTTGACGTACATTTTCGTGCTCAGTATCTTGTCTGGCATGTAGCCTAGTTGATAACTGAACAGCTTCTCGATTGATTACAGTGTCAGTGAAGTTATATCTACACTATCGTGGTTCATTATTATTCATCTGTGTTCAGTGGATTAGTCCTCAGTTGAATGAAATGCACCCTGTAGAACAATTGCCAAGACACGAACAGTTCAAATATCTTTTGTAAAATTATATAAGTAAAATCTCAGGGAAATTGAAAAGACCGACTTCACAGTTTCATTTGGAAACAGGTGCGAACTTATTCAGGGACATTAACATAAGAGAGGTTTATGTATAAAAAGGATTTCTCATGTCTTTGAAACATTTGTCCTTACGTACGAGTCATGAAACAGGCATCAACATGTAAAATGAAAATAATTGTACGAGGTGTGATCGAAATTTGACACCCGGCTTTCAAAGGTTGGTCAGCTTCAGTTTTGCACTTTGAACAGAGTGTACCTTTCATCAGATTACGTTCAACTGAATGCTGATGGTCGTAGATAACTAAATATGAAAATATATGTGCATGTGCAGAAAACAGTATTGTGTTTATGATTGTTTTTGTAAAACAGTTGTAAAACATTTGTTAGCCTCTCCATCAGAAGATATTGACAATCAGTAATGTATACCAAGTATGAATAATTAGTGATAGATATCCATTGTAATTTAATAATCAGGATTTACCATGCATCAGCTAACATCACACCTGCTCGCCTGTTCAAACTGTTTAGATTCACTCATGTATGTAGTGCTTCTGCTGTCAGTATTTCTTTCATCAGTGATGAACATGAGTTGTTCGTTCCACATGGAAGCACTCCAATAGCGTTACTCCTCAAGATCCGCCTATGTTTCTTGGCGGTAAGGAATCACCGCTGTGAATAACCCAATTGTTGCCAAAAGATTTCTATCTATCGTTTCATTCACAGTTTGAATATATATCTATGAGGGATTTAGGATTATTACTTGATTCCATCAGAAGTTTCAAGTTCATCTAATTAGGTGTAATGGAAATAAAAGAAGTCGACTGAAAGAATAAAACTGCATGTCATACATCCTGCATAGTGTCTCTGATTTTCATTGGAGTTTGTTTTCCTCCAAAGATCCCGACTTCGAAGCTTTTGGTGGAATTTGTATCAAAGCCATGTTATGAGTGTTTTGTGTGTGTGAACGGTTTGCGCCACGAAATGATGGAGGTCTTACATCTTGAGAATTGCGATCATCGTGTCTCTTCGGACAAGAGTATTGCATTCGGACATGTGCTAGCAATGTTCGCGAACTCAATATACTCTTATTTCAGTGAAAGCGTAACGTTGTCCTCTTTGTTATTGCAAACAGGTTTGCAAATTGACCAGTCAGCAAATTAGTATTCACAACTGCGTGTTGATATTAGTTAGGTGATTGTGAGTGAAATATGCCTCATGCAGTGTGATTTGTGTTCCTTATCTCATATTCAAATAATGATGCACGAATTGATTGCGCCAGACTCCGATGGCGTGAACTGTATGTGAAGCAGGGACTACCAATATTAATCGGAAATTGGCGAACAACTACCATGAGCCGAATTGTGTTTCGTTAGTACCAACACAACGACAATTATAGTCCAATTGTCACAAGATTGTCGCGTTCACCAACAGAATACATTCGGATATACAACTGGTGAATGTTGCTGTGTTAGAACAGCATCTCAACCATTCACAATTCAGTCCTGTCCATCACGTTTCCAATGCTCATTTCTCCACCAAAGTGACATTAATAAAGACTATTACTGGCAGATCAATGTTCCAGGTCATGACTTCAGATAATCGTATGTGTTGTATAGTGTTTACAGTGGTCTATTTCATTCTGCAGTTCAGTGTGTTATGTAGAGAAGCTGGTGCTTTTTCATTGAAGATTTTTCTTTCTCATAACCAACTAATCACAAGTCAGTGGGGGACCTCGCCTACTCCTCAACCGTTGTAGTACATACGTGACATTATGTAACTTCTACACTTCTGTCATCTGAGTGAACACTCTTCGTGTGTCTATCACACTGTTTCATCGTTGTACGCATGTACGCTTACTCTGTTATTCCTTTTCATCACATACTAATATCTTTGTATTTGTTTTTCTTGAAAGGAGATAACTGCAAGTGTAGGGATGTTTTTAAATTCAGTCCAAACCATGGAAAATGTTGTCCGTTATCTGAATGTGGATATTTTGAACCATCGGGTCTTCGATTTTGTATATAGGTCAGATGTAGACTGCTGTGAAAATAATTGTCGAGATTCTCGATGTGTAGTGAAAAAATGAAAACTGAAATGTGAGATTTGTTTGTGGGTGTCGAAATAATGGGAAATAAATCACTATTGCCAAATTCCTTGTTTTCTGATTACAAATTCACACCTTCATTCGACATCTCAGGAATTCATTGTAATTGCCAATCTCACGTTATCTCCAAATTAAACTAGCCAGTTGTAAATGTGTTAACAGGAGTTTGCTGATCAAGTGGTCTCAGTGAATAAGGAATGACCTGATGTAGTTAATTTCACTGGAAATTACACTGTCAATCTACACAGCGTATGATTAACATGTTCGCGATTGAATACATTCCTTCACTGGCTCAAAATAGGTTGCATCGAGTATTTCCTGTGGTGTGCATACAAAGCCGTATTCAGCAACCAGTAGTCGATTCTTGTGTTGACAATTGCGATCGAAGATAAACGAGGGCAATTGATAAGGGTTCACTGGACCACTGTTGATGAATTCAAATTTGTTTTTGAATTTATTCATCCTTATTTAAAGGTGTTTTGAATACCTTCCTTTCTTTCCAATTAACAACGTATTTGAGAAATAAAACCTCAAGATGATATCTAAATTCTACAGTTGTCAAGAACATAACTCTGTTGAAGATGCTGTATGTTTCACATGTTCGAGCACTTCATTTTACAGGAAAGCAATATCACTCATTCCGCATCCAATGTTGAATCATAAACTGTATTAAAACTTTAACTGAATACTCGCTGATTCTCAGAAGAAATTGATGACCTCAGTATTCAACGATGGTGTATAAATGTAAAGATTTCAAATGGTATACCTCTTAAAACTCAATGTCAGGTACGATTATTAATCACAAAGCAAAATGTGTGATCACCGAAAAGTTTCCGAGAACATTTAGGAAGCTCGCTCTCGTGTATGACACTGTTTCAATGCAATGGCGAGTTAGAACGCTCCTCAAAATTGAAGATAAGCAGAATAGATGAATGCAAAAAGGGAAAATACAGTTCATATGGTTTCCATCTGACTCATTTGAGTAGCACCTGATGGCCTGCTGTGAATTATTACTCAATGGTATCCTCAGCGTACATCCGACCAATTTTCTTCTGAAGATTTGTTAGGTATTACCATTGTTGGGTAGTGCAGTTCTAGAACGTTTTGTTGTTTATGCTTCTAATCTAGTCACGTTACGATCAGCATCGGGCGATAGCCACTGTAGATGAAAGTCTACAGCACCGGGTTTTGGCGATGCACATGCGAAGCTGCTATAAAAACGGGGTTTGAAGATATCTGTATTGATTTTCGTGTAAAGAAGGCCTGACTCGCTGTGTCCATCCCATACTGTCTGACTTCGATATACTCAGAGCTGATAAGTTATGAAGAACACTTCAATCTTCCTAACGATGAGTAAAATGTGACGTCTTTCTATGCCAAAACGTAGATTTGTGTCCAACTAGCTAGTGACAGTTTTATTTCTTTGCCACAGATTGAACTCTAACCATGTTACACAAAATGTTTTAGTGGCTCTGATGCTAGAATGACTGACTGAAACATATTTCTTGACAAACAAATCTTGGTCATAATTATTCGTCTGCCGAGACATCTCAAAACACGTGGTCAAACCCATTTAAGGTAATATTATGGTATATACTTAAAACGTTTGATTTAACAGATCGTTCCCAATCCAATAAACATCGTTGAAATGATGAAATAAGATAAAATAGTGATCATTAACTAACGATGGTAAGTACATAATAAGTCAAAAAAACAACGATCGTGATACAGACATGCAATGAATACGCTACAATAAACCAATACAATGACAATGTAGCCAGCATTTTTTTCACACTCAAAAAGAGCTAAACAAACATCTCGAGGTGATGGGATTCAGCATTTCACTACTTGGATTTGTTACTATACTATTAACACTTCTATTAAATGAAGTCAACGGTACGTACGTCAGACAAGCGTAGCGACAGGGTAATATGGCCATACTCTGTGTATACTAATCTGACTGTAATCCTTCTAAACTATGTATCACTAGTTAATTATGTAGTCACAATCAGGCAAGCACACGGTGTGTCAAGTAAGTGGAAACGGAGATGACCTCCCATACAGACGGTGAAATATCCCAGGGATTAAAAAGTAAAGTAACTTTACGCAGAGTAATTTTCCATAGCTGAAGTTTACTCATATTGATAATATCTAACATCATATGAATAGGTTATGCGGGCATCAACCACTTTATAAATTTGGAAAGCGGAAGAATAGACATTTGTGTAGAATAAACTGGGTCCACGTTATTTAAAACTAACACTGGATCTTGTTTGTCAGTGAAGATTAAAGTTGCCCTCCCTTCAGTGAGTTTATTAATCCTCCACACAGATTCGCTTAAGTATCAAGTGTACGACAAAGTTGTATTTCTGAGCATATGCTTAGTTGCTAGTTAACATCAACCAAGTAAGCATTATAAAAAGAAGGAGCTCTACTTTTGAATTGACATGTTTTTCTGAAAAACGTTTCACAAGTTTATAACAATAGTTATTAATTCATTCAGCTACTGTTGGTATACTTTAGTCGAAATATACCGCAAATTCCACTAACTACCAAATAAGAGAATTTATACTGAACTGGTTAATAACTCATGAAAAAGAGGAGTGGGGTAAACCACTGTTTGGCAGTGATTGAAACCGAGTCGGGATTTCTCAATAACTTTCCTAAAACAGAGAATTACTAGGCACTTTGAATGATGATTGACGAAGACAAAATACTTGAGTATTTACAAGTGTAAACATTCACATTTGCATTCCTTACACACTCGGGGATATCGAGGCGTCAATTCATTCATACCGTCCTGCATTCTCTCCATTATTTTTCAGGTCAGGATGCAGGTAAGTGAATCTTTTTGAAAACAAAATCATAGCAGGTGACAAAGTACCTGCTTGTTAGGATTTATGCGTTTCAGTAGTACTCACTCATTGTGCAGTCAGATTGTGTGAATGTTTCGCACTCAACAGAATTCCTCATTCCTGATTTCTAATCACTACAGATAATGAGTGCCTAGTGTTAAAACCTTAAACAAACACAGTTTCTGAGTATTTGAGTTGATCATCTCATTTTATTTTCAGCTGAAGGCATGAATGAAGAGCGCACTTTGACTTCTGTTCCAGTCAGATGGAACACTGCACTAGTGAACTGATTACACCGATGATTACTATCGGATTTAATTCCATATCATTTATTTGATTGGATGAAACACGGTGAAACAGTATTATTCACTGGATGACGTTACAAACACATATCTTTATTGTTCATAATCGTAACGATTATAATCACACGACTTCGGAACTTGAGTTTGATAGTTTTCTTTGTTCTCTGCTATTTGTCGTAGGGATAGTAAAATTTTCCAGATATCTGAGACAGGTGTAGAATCATTCCTACTATAATTATTTGCAGCTGATTCGATAAAGAAAGCTCCCATTATCAATCTCTCGCCCTACCCTATTACATTAGACTTTAAAACTGTCATCTTATACCATCCTATTGCATGATTGTGTGTAATTGCATGTATTGGGTGCGATAGCTGGACTATTCTCTAGATTTCTTATCTTATTCGGGTCAAATAATCTCGATTTTGCTAGACTTTTATGCTCAGCTAGTCTGTTACCTAATGTTCTACTACTTTGAACTATGTATTCGACCTGACATTCATTGCAGGCGGCGTATTAGATAAACTAAATTGTTTTGTTTTAAAGGCTCCACAGGATGCTTTAACCGACAAAGCTTGTTTCTTATTGAGTTTGTGGATTTGAATACCAGCCACTTTTATTCCTGCCTTAATGTTCCTTCCTTGTAAGGAAGCACTACTGAAGATTTGTATTCCATAGTGTTGGTGTTGTCATCATTCTGTGTGTGATTCTATGCAGTTAGTGAAAATATTAATTTTAAAGCATAACGAAGAACAGTGTTTACGTCTAATGGAGAATGAACAAACATAATCTAGCATGACTGCAGTACGACAAAGCTATCTTTATTTGTAGAAGATATCAACAGGCATGTGGAACAAGCAGTCCAATTACATATCGTTAATAATCTCAATAATGTTTACTAAATTGTAGTTAAACAACTAACACAGTATACGCTGACATGAAAAACTACAGTGTTTCTGTACTTAAAATTCCAATGGTACACAAAGTTATGTTTCATGTATCTGCAGTTTAGACAAGACAATCCATGGTTAATTCGGCCGAAATAGAACAGACACATCGACGTTTCTATCTGAAGTAGCAATACCTTTCAAATACCGCATGCACCTCTTTCATTTAGCCAATGGCTGTACTAATGCATGCTTGTGTTTCAACACTTTACATGAATTCGAATAGTCTTAGTGAAAATGTTATTCAAAATCTCACTTTTTTGTGTGTTACGAGGTTCGTACTCTTCAGCATTCATTCAGGCGTCTGAAACTCAATTCAGTGCTTCATTTCAGATCCATTTATCCCACAAAGCACGCAGCAGTACAGTGTTAATATAAATATTACCTTATCCTACTCTTGCGATAACAAAAGAGAATATGACATGATAGAAGGTGACAGAGACTTTGATCACTGCATAGGAAAGAGAAGCGACAGAACACTGATCCTGTATTTCGTCACAGGAGGGAGTGAAGCTATGTTAAGCAAGCTGAGAAGTTCTTAGAATACATTTTTGGGATTTTGCGCAATAAAGTGTCATCCATCTATCAGTTTTTTACCATTGCATATTATTTAAAATAATATTATGTAATACGAAACTTCATTCCAACACAGTGCCCACAAATAACACTTGCATTATTAATTTAACATATTTTCCAATATATGTGATCTCATATCATTCATTACTGCATAACACCCCTTTTATTGTTGGAAGCAATACAGAATACATTGAATCACATTTTAACCATCGTTTCATTTCACGTTGTGATTCTTATAGAAAACTTTATTCCGTTCTTCCATTATTCTGTTTACAGTTGTCTTCGATTTGAAGTAAGTACAATAAGAGTTACTTTTAAAACATTCGCTCGGTAAAAATTCATCGATTTCTTCAGAACGTGTATCAATAATACGAAAAGTAGATAAGTCTTGTGTTTATTGTGAACCATAAAAACGTATTTCTGTGAACAACCTGGAAAGATTCTATATTTTTGTTCTTTATTCTAATGAGTGGAACTAAATTTGGACTGATGTTTACATAGAGAAATTCATCAGACTCTTTAGAATATTGATTCCACTATTTGACAATGGGTGATATGCTCGAGATTACAATTAATTTGAACAGTATATTAATGAGTGCCTGCTATTGATATATCTTATCACCACAGACTGCCAAAATATCTGTTGTGCACAATGTACTAATAGAATTCATTCTAGGAATTATTCTAATAATTCAACGATGCCACCACGAATTACAAATTCATAACCTTGAGGACATTTCTGAATGTAGTCATTATGATACGCTCACTCTGAACTCTAAGCTGTGCTGAGACTTTTCACAAATCTGTGTAACTCAAATGTGATCAGCTTTTGTAAAATTAAATAAGGTACTGTTCGATTCGTTTATGAAATTAACTAATCTCTATTACTGGATCAGTGAATTACTGCTGCAATAATTTTGATACTTTCATACAGGTTCCCCTCATCACACCTGGTAAAATTTATTCAAGACTAACCGAAGTATCTGCAGGTATTCGAAGTCAACATATTTGAACTCTTGACCTTGACTTAAAATTGGTTAACCTTCATGGGAACAGCTGAAATAAGACCATTCCAAAGTTCATATTCTCCCTTTTATTCAAATGTAAACTTATGGAACTAAAAATTATTCCATTTATATCTGTGGACAGTATCCTGTTCTCCGGAAAAAGGTTGATGCACATATGGTAATCAGAAGGTAACTAATGCATCTGACTTTTCCTTGAATTACTAAAAGAAGCTAATTAATTTCGAAAGTGTTAAAGTGAGAACACTTGGAATAACAAAACATTAATGACCACCATCATGCCAATCTGCAAACGTCTATGATGGACAGCTTTAAGATTGGATAATATGTAAGAGTCTGTCTTAAGATAGCAAACGATGCAGTTATGCGCACCCAAAGTTGTCGAACAAAATCCACAGATCAGGCATTCAGTAAACATTCACTTGCGTTACCTCATACTAGACAGTTTTAATAACACAGTCGTTTCCATGAAAGCTTGACATTAAACTAACAATAGCTAAGCAGAAATTTTTCCAACTCTTAGAAAGTTTCTTCTGGATGTTTGGTGAGTTTATCTGAGGATTTACACTTTTCACTGCATTTCGCTGTTAGTTTTTAATTAGTTTTTATGAATGAACAAATGCCATGGGAAAAGTATCTTTAATGAAATCAAAAATTGTGAATCCGCATTCAATGGACTGATTAACTGATCTTCTCGTTGATTGACTAAAGCACATCGAAATGTTGTGTTTCTGTGAAAATACAGGCACCTACGACGGTTCAACCATTTCCATCTACTGAAATTAAACAGCAGGCTATACAGAAGATTATTTGCAGAAATAACAATTGACACTGATTTGGAATCATCTTTGAATCTTTTGAAATTAAAATACCCTACTTTAACTCGACAATCTTTCTATATTCCACTTCGGGAAATGACTGATTAACTGATTCAGGGATCTGAACAGGAGCAGAGGGCTAATTTAGCCTGAATCTACTCAATATCTGATTAAACGACAAGTAATTGGAACAGTTTGATATGATTACTTGAGAGTCGTTAAATTTCGACAAGTATATAAGGAGGATGATCAGAGCCTTAAGGGTTTCCGCGAACATGAATGCGAAACTTTAACTTGAGAAACATTTCAAGAATGCCTAATTTTGCTGCTCATCTGATATAAATACTGAGTGTGATACTGTAGCATCTAAGTGGAGAGATGTTCCAATTAATAGCAAGTATGTTGAAGTATTAATCTGTGCGGGTGATATTCATTTGAGTGCCTGTGAGGTACGAAAATCTGTCATTTATAAGATTAGGCCTAGTAGTACACTGAAGTGTTACCATTGATGTAGAAGTTATACTTCAGAATTAACTAACTTAACTTTTTAATACTTAATCATTTGAGGAAGGTTTTTAATTGTCTAAGAATAATTCTGGCTGGTATAATGCACGTTTTCGATTTCACCACTACTCGAAATTAGCTGCGTGACTTCAATTTTTGTATAACGGCGCATACTTTCAAGTGTGTCCAATAGTCCGCTCCAGATAGATCAGAGTAAAAGCACAAGTATCAATAGGATAGAAGGGAGGAACACGAACGACAATGCACAATACATAATGCTTTTAGTTATTTATTATTAATATATTCTTTGGATTTCTTTACGAAACTTATTTCGCAGGTTGGCTTCCTGTAACCGAACGGCAGAAGCATGGGGCTGTCTATTAGACGCGTTGCCAGATAATCTTGGTGGGAAAAGTCACATATGCATAACTAAAATGAGTGAGAAAATTAACTAAACTTTTCATTTCAGAATCTGCTCAAATGCAGCCATGAACCCATAATAATGATCTGATCGCACATAATTGTTGGGAAAATAGCTAATAACAAACAATGAAATGATGATACTACTGAAATACGAAATAAAATGTCTTCTTCTTAAGCATACAATGTATTCTATTACTGCAGTTCATTCAAATTTTTAACAGAATATAGCAAATATGTTTGAGAACTACTTTCATATTTCATCAGTATATAATTTCACCTAAATATTTGGAATCGATATTTGTACACACTGAAAAGGAAGAGTTAATTAAGAGTCGATCAGTTCAGTTTTGCTAATGTTTTACTTGCAAAGTCTAAATAGCACCATTTTATTAAGAGAAACAATATTGAATATTCTTTTTTGTTTACATGGAGTAAACAGTTGGAAAATAAGCTGTTTGGAAGACGAAGAGTATTTAGAGACAATGTATGTAATTATTATATTTTATTTATATTAGTTCGTATATTGTAACAGCAGGTGACGTGTGTTGGTACCACAGCGGCAGAATGCTCGCCAACCACGCAGGTAGTTTGGGGTTTGATTTCCTGTCGACGCACTCATCTACCTCACTAAGTCAGTAATAAGATTGGCAATGAGGGAAGGAAGGTTGGGCTTGAGGCTAGCAACCCCATCTCGTAAAAGTAAGCACTACTGCTAACAGAAATGCAAGCCTTTAACTTGAAGTCCTTTGTTCCACTGGAAACGTCAAGGAATAAAAAAAAACAGGTGAAAATCTTCGTCACTTAATTCAGATCCTAGTTTTTCAATCGCAAGTGTATCGACGTTTCCAAGGTTGAAGTTAGGCGTAGAAAGAAAATCTAATCAATGAAGTCCTGACGGTGAAGCGATTAAGATGACCAGGACACGTATTGTACATGTCGAGCTACTGGCGTCTTCATGAATTGCCGTTTGTAGTGGAGTCAAAGATAGTAAAACCAAATCCGGTAATCATTACATAAAGTAATTGGCAGTTAGTCTGGTTCACGTAGAGAGAAAGCAACTACCTGATCCAAGTCTTTGAGATAATGATGATAAGGAGTGACAACAGACCGTTTGTGATATGGCTTTAAGTTTTTCATAGTGACACAGATACAGTCATCTTTTGTAACACCTCACGTACAATGAATCCTAATCATTTATCCTCCTGCACACTTTTAGGAATTTCTTTTGTCCCTCATGCTGCTACGATAATGTGCCACATGAATTAATGTAAATGGAGCTGCTGCATTTATTTGTAAGATTCTCTAGTCGATCCTCGCTCAGTTGAAACTCAGTTACCCACCATATATTTCTCGTGTGACAGGCGGTGAGCCAAATTCGGTTTGAGAAGGTTGATGCTAATACTTAGCTAGCAGAGCGAAGTAGCTAATATGGGATATCAATCCTGAAGTGGCATAGCGGATAGGACGCTCGCCGATCATGCACAGGGTCCGGGGTTCGATCCCCGGCTGACGCACTCCTTTACCTTGCTAAGCCAGAAATAATGCTGGTGAAGAGGAGAGGTTGGGCATGAGGCTAGCAATCCCATCCTGTAAAATAAACACTGCTACCGAAACTTTAGGCCCCTAACTTGAAGCTCTATGTTCCACTGGGAACGTGAAGGAATAAAAAAAATCCTGAAGTCCACTGAGTGGAAGTTGACTGCTTAAGGCAGTGAGTCATATTTAATATTTCTCTAATAAAGTACCTTACCGATATACCTATTCATTTTTGGTATTGTTATGAACTCCTAGCTAGCCCAATTGCAAAACTCTATCTCTCAGAGTTCAACAAATGGAGACTTTTTATTATAGATTGATTCCACACATTATTTTGGTAAAAGTTTGAAATTTTCAGCATGTGATATCGGTAGCCTAATTTGGCACGACCATACATATCAGTGTCGTCGGCAGGAGATCAAAACTCGGACCATGTGCATGGTCAGCAAGAGTCCTAAACGCTGTGCCACTGACGCTATTATAGCTATTTTAATACATATAACTCATAGTTTAATCCCTGAATTATATGAATGTGAGTATAAACTCACTACCCTTTATAAACGTTGAATGCCACTGAAGTAACGGATGTTTACCGAACCAATTTTGTCAGTAATCAACACATACTTAAACCATCAGAAAATTAAGACAATCAGCTAAAAAATATAAACGAGGAGTACACCAGCGATCTGTTGAAAATCTGAATCTGTGCGAAACTGTCGTATGAAATTGGATTCAGTATAATTGAATAACTTCATGTGCATGTGCCTATAACAATTAGATCTAACAATTTCGAAATGGAATGAGCAGAGTCATGTGTAACACTGAGTTTTGTTTTATTACTATGTGGTATTTCCCAACGCTGATGACACTTACTTGTCATATCATTATGTTCTGTGGGAGGTTGAGGCTCTTTTATTATCTGCAGCTTAAATTCATGAAAATGCTCAATCGAATATTAATGGAGAGAAAACCACAAGTTTAGCGAAGAGTCTCTTTGTGGCGAATTCATTTTCATAGCTGTACAATAGCAAATATATATGAGTATTTTGTATGTATGTAAATATTTAATCTGTCAAACAAAAATAAAATGTGTAAGTTTTTGGTGATGTTATGAAACACGAAAAGCGTTCAGAGGAAGCGGATGTTGATTTAAGAGAGCAGTAAGAAAAGCGATGAGTTGTCACAATCGATAGTGAAAGAACGATTTCATAATAACATGTATAGTTTGATGAAAGAGCTGAGCTCAGGGTTTGCATGCAAACAAAATAAAATATAGAATTGCACAAGAGTTTTAAGTAGTTAGTAAAAACCAGCAAACAAGCGAAAATTACGTCAAATCAAAAGAGTTGTTACCATGATAGCAGAAGTGATTCAATAATTTTCTTTTGTATGCATAGTTCTGGTTCTTTTAACTGAATGACTAGGGCTTCTGCAATGCAAAGAAGACGGAGACGTATTGTCTTTGGAAGGCTGTTCTTCACTTTATAGATTACTTTGATGGAGACGTTTGTTTAAATGGTATAACCGGTGATGATGAGATGTTCGATTATTGCACTGCTTGAACTGCAACTACTTCCTTTCTACAGCCAGGCTGGATAGTGTTGTTTTGCACTTTTTGTCAGGATGCGTGTCGAACGACCAATTTCTTTGGCCCCACAGCAACGGATGAACTGATATACACACATATAAGTGGTCACGTGCAAGATCCTGTCAGTGCAACACTGACCAACATATAGACATGCCATGCAAATTCATACATTGCACCACACATGACAATGTGGATCTAATCATTATCTGTTCATACACGGTCGAAGATAATCAAACAAACGTTTTGAAGTGATGGGATTCATTATTGTTTCACTACATGGATTTCTTATCCTATTTCCAGCAATTCTTATTAATGAAGTCAGTGGTAAGTTTCAAAGAGTATTTATAACAGCAGTGAGAGTGTGATTTATACCTCACATTGCCTGATTTCCTATTCATTCGAATTTAATGACGGTTATGAGTATGAACACATGCACAAGTTATGACCATTGCTGAGTGGATTTTGTTAGTTGTCTTGATGATAACAATTACTGTTTGACTATTGTGCACATGCAGCTGTTGAAGATGATGAGTAAGATATTTAAGAGTGAAATCCTTGATCACTGATAACTCTTTTCAATTTTGAATCGCCTCCTTTCAGAGATTGTGAGGAATGTCTGTGTTTTGTGTCTCGGGCTATGCAGAGCAATCACTCGTACTTGAATATTCTTCTACATAATTTTCAAATCACAGACTGATATATTAACCAAACTTAAAAATGATTTGAAAGTTAATATCAGTAAAAGGTTTGAGCATTGTGGATTAGATCAAATCGAGTATAATTATATTTTAATAGTTTACACACAATGATAAGTTTTATTATTGGTAATATTTCGAGCAAAATTACTGCCCGTGTTCACACCAGTGTTGGAATTGTTTGATTACCAATAATAAAACTTATCATTGTGTGTAAACTATTAAAATATAATTATACTCTATATGATTTGAAAGGTTTCGTAGATTTCAAATTCTTAAGAATGCTATCTAATGGAGACGACAGGATTCCTACAATCGTCTGAAATTTGATTCAGGGTCAATATTTCGTGCTCGACTATGCTGTAAATACAAACTTCAATTTATAATGATACAGGAATTAACCTCATCCATCCGAGAAACGCTACTATGTGCGAATTGTGGGATTGAGTCTCAAATCGATTCTCAACTAAGAGACCTGCATGAATGTGAGGGTGACAGTTTAAGTGGGTTCAACTGTGTATGTCACCAACAGGGTAGATGCATTCTGTGGATTTCAGTCACTTCTCAGTGGTGGAACAATGAATCTGTTTCCAACGTGGCATATGACTGTTCTGTTGCAAATGACGTCACTACTTGGGAATCACTGTCACACGCGAAATAGTATTTGAGAGTGTCGACATGTCTGTCGATATCATAGTTGTGGTGCCTAAAATCATGTTGAAATGTATCCCTCGACTACGCTGATAATGTATTTTAATAAGGCGTTTACAGTACGCTGTGCGTGGTTATCTGAAATTCTAACACAGGAGTGAATTGAAAAATACGGAAAAGTTTGTTCACTCACTGTATCGAAGTTCATCATTTTGTTTTCAAGTATATATGTATAAACTAATTAGGGAAATAATTACAAAACATACAAGTAAACACAATGTTCAAAATGCAGTTAGTGAAAAGCCTGTAATTACAACAACCTCTTTTACTTCATTCGCATAAATGAAATCTTGATGTACCAAAACATAAAATGCAGGAATTTGTGAGAAATAACAAAGAAAGAATATAACATATTTATATTCGCTGGTTTGATGATTTCACGTCATCCTGTTTTTCTGCTCTTCTAATTACTTCCAAATATTCACGCTGTTTCACTGAGTGAACACCAGTTAATTTAACAAACATAGAGAGAGTAGAAGAGTACCTAACGGAAGCCAAGTCCACGAAAATGTGTCAGTGCATTTTGTGACTGAAGGATGTGTTTGAGTAACTGAGTAACATATGGAGAAAATTCTATTCAGGATGTCGAATGCAAACTGATGAAGCTCACTGTTGATTTAGGCTTGCCACATGTCTACGTCGCTTGTATGTTTAAAATCGAACCAGTATACAAATATATTTGCATTATTAGAAATTTGATTCTATTGTGTTACTGCCAAAAAACCAGTTTGCATCGGTTATTGCTTGTAAACGTAATTTTATTCATTCACATCTGAGTTGCATCAAGGATGCAAGATAATGGAAGATTTCTCGGGATAATCTTTGACATTTTCAGCTGCATTAAACACTGAAAATGTCCTTTTGTATCTTAGGCTAAATAATGTTTACATTCGATGAGGAGAGCTCAGGAGAACAGACCTAGTCGCATGATTTCATTGATTCAGTTTTAATTAGGCTGAAGGAGATATGACTATATTTATGTTAATCCTAGGCATTCATTGAGTCATAAAAATATTTTTACAGTAATGACATGCTCAAAACAATGAAGTGAATCAAGTTAATAGTATTGAACATTGAACGATCAAGTTATTTCGCTACTTTCAAATTCTGAAGCCCATCACATAATAAGGAAAACGAGGATGAATTGAGGAGTTTCTTCTAGATTATTAACAGTCAAGCCATTTGTGGCAGACTGAAGAAGGCTTTAACGCAGAAATGATATGACTGGTGTGATTATGATCACGACTTCTATGTATTCCTTGCCCTGTAAGATGAAAGTTTGGATTCATTGACACATCTATAGCTCATTCACTTCGTCATCATCACTGTCATCTGGCTTCATGAATACTCAAAATCTTTCATTTCCGCTTCGCATTATCATCTTCGTTAAATAATACGATAGCTGATCGGTCACTACTTATTCAGGTGACACTCGTGTGCCTACGCAGAGTATGATAACGCTTAAATGACTCCATAGCGTCCGACCAATCCTTCTGCATTTTCTTCTGCACATTTGTTGAACAATATGTTCTTAGTTGGTTCACAGCTTTTCAGTGTTTAATTTTCGATTATCCTATCTGCACACTCACCTAATGTTGAGTATCCAATGAAGATTACCACTTTTGATGAAAGATTGAATTAGCCTATTGGAAATGGTAATGTTGACACGCGTCAAGTCTCACCACCGCACAGAAGCAGTGATATGAAATAACAGTTGAAATATTTTACTGAGCACTGTGGATCTATTCACACTTACCTCAGAGTAGTGTAACCGGCTGCTGTGCATTCTCGACACTGCCTTTACCATGATACCGTCATGCCAAAATTCAAGCGACACACACGAGTGTCCATATTAGAAGCTGATATTTCTTCATATACGAAGCATTTCAGTCCGACAATTCAAATAACGATTTCACTGTATAAACCTTGAATTGATCTTCTTTGATAATACTCCCTCATCAGACTATGGATATTGAAAGTGTCCTTGAACATTGTTTTAGTTGTTTCGGATTTCCAGCGTGATATGAAATAATAGAGGCTTAAAACTAAAGCTTCATAATGTCATAATAAACACAGGTATTTTCCACTCCTTTCATATATTTTGCATCTTCAGTTTCTAATGGATCCTATTCCTGTTGGATTCTATACTACCGCTGTGGATGTCGATAACTCAACTATTTTTCTGACCACATATAAGCTTGATCAAATTGGCCTTCTAGCATGTCCTCATCTTCCATCGCACCTTCAGAATCTCATATCAAGTTGAAAAAATCCTGATCTACCGGAAGTGTTGCTAGACGTTTAAAACCGTTGGATGTGACAACAGAAGTTTTATTACAGATACTAAATGATTAAACTTCTGTATTAAACTGTGTCCTAACATACATGCACATATTTCACATAGTTTATAGTCCTTAAATGAAAAACTTCCACTGGAGCAGACTGGATTCAGCAGAAACAAGTCATGCATTGATCAGATCGCCACATTACGGATCATCATTGAACAAAACTTGGAGTGGCAGTCACCTCTCTATCTCAACTTCATCGACTTTGAAAAGGCCTTCGATAACGTCGATCGAGAGGTGATTTGGAAACTACTTCGCTACTACAGGGTGCCGCCGACAATTATACATCTCATCCAACAGCTGTACGACAATGCTGCAAGCCAAGTAATCCACAACGGGAAACTCACGGAATCCTTCGAAGTGAGGATAGGAATAAAACAAGGCTGCCTACTATCGCTAATCATTTTCCTGATTGCAGTAGACTGGATAATGCGACAAACAGCGGGCAATGAAGAAACAGGCATACAATGGACTCACACAAAGAACTTGGAGGATCTGGACTTCGCCGATGATATATGTCTGATTTTCCACAAACTGGAAGATGTGCAAGTGAAAAGTAACAAGTTGGCAGAAGAAGCATCAAAGATAGGACTTCAGGTGAATATAGATAAAACAGAGGTGATGAAAATCCCTGGGCAGCACCACCACCACCAACAACAACAACTGACAGCAGTCAGCATAAATGGGAGGAACCTGAAAGAAACAACCTCTTTTACCTACCTGGGAAGCATCGTTTCAACTACAGGCGAACGGAACTGACGAGGATATCAAAGCAAGGATCGGGAAGGCAAGACAAGCTTTCACAACTCTCAAGTCTGTGTGGAGGTCAACAACACTCAGCATCAAAAATAAGATCTGGATTTTCAACTGCAATGTGAAGTCAGTCAGTGCTACTGTACGGATCAGAGACTTGGCGCGTCATAAAGAGCATCTCAAACAAACCACAAACCTTCATTAACAGTTGTCTTTGCTCAGTATTCAAGATCAGATGGCTGGCCAGAAAAGATCAGCAACAGGGATCTCTGGCAATGAGCGAACCTACCAGGAACAGATTGTGAAACAAATAGGCAGGAAGAAATGGAGATGGATTGGCCATACTCTGAGGAAACCATCAAGTGACATCACTAGACAATCCATTGCTCGAGTGGAACCCGAAAGGGAAGTGGCGCGTTGGTCGTCAGTGCAAGGGTGACTTTGAGGAGGTCATGTGTTGAGGAGATAAAAACGTGTGGGCAGACATGGAGCCAGGTGAAGACTCTAGCAGAGAACAGAACGCAATGGAGACGCACGGCTGAAGCCCTATGTTCCTGTAGGATTTAAAGGATACAATAATAATAATAGTCCGTAAAATGTCATTTGACTGCTCTGTGTAACATGTTCAGGGTTATGAAATCTTGTATTCGTTTGTTTCACACACCATCCAATCTGTGTATTTTATTATTTCACCAGAGCATATGTGCTTTTCATTGACCTGACCGATTACACAGATTACACATTCAAAATCAGACGTTTTAATGTTGATTGACTAGGGTACCTAATAGTCAAATTAATAAATGCCCAATAGGGGAAAGCCCAACATCTTTGCGTTACAAGAGACTGCAGGGTTTATGTCAATGAACTCTAGTTTAAGGATGACGTTTGTCTATCTATCTGCTTACATAGTTGAATATTTACAGATAATGATTAGCACAGAGTTTTATATTTCAGTAAAATAATCTCATGACTAAAAAACTCACATTCGGATGTTTCATACCCTAATCCTACAAACCATTTGGACACGCCATTGTACAATGCGCTGTTTCACATTCATAAGCGCAAAATTTTAAATAGAATTTATGTCTCTGTTAGTTCCGTTGCCTGGATGTTTCATTCTATAGCGACACGAGATAGCAAAACTACTGAAATGGTGAGAAAAAATTTACGTTTTATGAATGACAATAAAAGTTTCCTTCGATGCAAATCCATCTACGAGAGACGTCAAACAATTTGATAAAGAACAAAGCGTTTCTACTAATCTCATGAAGAAATAATTCATGGTCGTTTGTTTCATCAGACATCTTCCTTCACAAGGAATCTCTTTCAAATTCAAAAGTGTTTTTGTTTTCGTGACAAACTGAAAACGTTTCACAGTGTTCACCTGTAATTTACACAAAAATATTTATGAGAAAGTGTAATGATTTCAGAATTTTTTCAACGGCTTTATGCTGTGTGTTTACCAATCTGAGTGGCTTATCATCTTGGTGAACAATAAACTGATGTCAGATATTTGAAAACTACGGAGGAAAAGCCTCAGAACAAGGTGTCACGCTTTCTGACAATCGTTAGCTTGGAGTTTTGGTAAATATGAAGCAAGTCATATCTCTGAGAACAAGACACAGGATATTTGTTACTTCTTTTTTGTCCATTAATGTATCTATTCCAATCACTGATAATACCACGTGTAACTTCAAAGAGTGGAGTAAGAAGGACAATTGCTGGAGAGTTCGCTGAGGTAGACTTGAAGTGCAGAATGGTTGTCGGTTCTCATTTCCTTCAGCGTTGACGATGTAGACTGCTGACAAGTGCCAGCAAGTAGGAGATGTAAGGCAGTCATAGGGGTATCAGTTTGCTACCAGTCGCGTCTGAAATATTGGCTGTTATCTTGTTTATCAGGCTTAGAGAAACACGAGAGGAACTGTTTCATGAGCAGCAGAAATGCTCACTTCAAGTCGTAGATGCACTGACCATGCGTTCATCCTTCGTCAGTTGCCAAAACACCAATATATGTACTGTGGGCTAACAATCGTTGACATTTTTGCGATCAGAGCTGACTTCGGTTCGCTGGACAGAACTGCTCCCTGGAACTATCTGTTGCGGAGACGTTTACCTGAGAAGTTTGTTAACTATTTTTTAAGCATTATACAAGACAATTCAGGTCCAGTGAGGACATTCGTCATTGTTCTCAACCAGGAGGGTCACTCAATCTCTTCATTTGTTTGAACACAGCAATAACAGCAGTTTGTGCAGAATAAGATTGTACCGTCATTTATTTCGTCAGCTTGTAATAAGCAGTGTACAAACAAAAGATATAATGAAGTTTATGGTCAAAACAATTTCAGCATACTTGCGAAGGTTGTATAGTGCTAGTTGAGAGGGGACTCCATATTGCTGTCTCCTTAATATCGCTTCCGTTCGGTGACTTCATTATGTGAGTAATTTGAACTCGTCAGAGTGTGTCATCCTCCGGAAACACCGACTACAGTGGTTGTGACATATGCGAAGTGTGTGAACCTTCATGCCACCTTACACGTCTCTGTTCGATAGGCTTAGCGGAGGCTAACTATGTCTCAGAAAATAATTCGAGTCGTTTGCCAGAAACTGTATATGGCAAAGAATAGCAGTCAGTGTTGAACATGCTGCAGTTTCCTTTCCTAATAAATATGCTCGCTTTGTTTTTAAATGAGATCCCTGATTCATTTGTATATTGTATATTCCTTGGTATCCACTGCGTATTGAATTTTTATTGAATAAATACGTCAGCGTCATTCAGCTTATCGAAACACAAAAATTTAGCAGGTTGTAAGACAACTGACGCCAGAAATCTAGTTGACAGCGGGTACTCTGTTCACATAACAGCTGCTATCTTGCTTAATTTTCATAATTATACCAAGAACGTCTGAACATATACATTGGGCTAATAAAATGCATATTCCCTCTGAACTATACTCACGCAACGATACACTTCCTGCATACGTTAGACATCAATTACAGAGGAATTCATATTGCCCATTGTCAGCTATACAACACACACACAGACTGAATATACCTACTGGCAGATAAATCGACTGTGAACTGTACAGTCAGCATTCAGTCAATTTCTCAAGTTATCTACTTTGAATGTGGATGAAACATTCCTACCAAACCAATTTCTTTTGAAATAGAAGTGATTTCCTGAAGGTGTTCAAATGTTACTTACAATTCATTCTAAGTAGTGTGGCATATTCACATAAATATCCTACTACTTCTTATTCATCTCAATGAAATCCAACACGAAGTATGTGTACACAGTAAAGATGTGATTAAAAAATAATGCCGAAGGAACGTATACATCAGTAAAGTAGTTAATAAAATACTTTCAATTTGACTAACATTTAGTTTGCAGAGAGAATAGGCCTTGATTCACTAAAAAAGGCATTTAATTGTATCATCATTATTCCTGACAATATTAATCCTGTAAAGTTTAGCAACAATATTGGTTTTGGTTGAGAAATGTGGAAGAGGATATTCATGGTTTCCTATATGCATCAAAGATATATATCCATGACATCCTGCCAAGTATCTTAAACCCTGAATAGTCACAGGTTAGTTTGTTTTTGGAGAAGCCTAGGCAGAGTTAGCCTTGCACTCAATCAACGTGTACTTCCATTCAAACCGTAACCACCTACCAACACTACCACTATTATTGTAATAGAATTCCTCAATATTCCATCTAATTTCATGGTAAGGTTTATCAGGATTTTAATGTGGACATTTTCATATTTATCATCAGCAATCATGAAAGTATACTGGACGAGATTTGCGATAGAGCGAAGTTCATACCAAGAAAAATCATCACACCGAAAAATTGACTCACCAGATATATTACGCCTGTACTTAAGTTCCGAAATTGTCGTTTCTTTACTTAAACTGTAGGATTTTGGAGCGATCTGAATTAGTGGGAACGTAGGTTACATCGAATAACCAACTAAAGTTATAGTTGATTGGAAACCAGATAGCACTGAACAAACTAATAAGTGTGATATGGCACCACACTGAACCAATGAGTTCAATGAGATTCGAATTCACTTTCACATGCTGTACGCCACTGGCCATGACTTCTCAATACAGCTGCAGGACATTCATCCCTTAGCCGACAATGAGATGAAGACTGACAACTGAGATATAGTTTCTGCCAATCTCTTAAAGGCATTGGTTCATAACGAAATCTGCAGTTATTTTATTCATTGCTTCAATCTTTATTACGGTCGAAGATATTTATCGGTATGATGTTATACATGTGGTGTATATCATCAGTAGGTTCTGTTGTTTGTTGAATAGCAGGTAATGCTGAAGTGAACGAGGAAGTGGAAAAATCAACTTCGGACTTCAGGACCTGAAGGAAATCACACATTAGGCGAGCTGGTCTTCAAAAATTCTTTGCAATCTTGCTTTTATAGATAATTTGAATAAACGTATTTTATTACAATAACCTCGCCTAGATTACTTGGTCACCAGTTTTCTAGACAGTCCTAAGCCCGGATAAAGACGGAGGGTTGAGCCGTGGTGCTAGCAACTCACCTCCAAAACTTGGCAATATTGCTACAAAAACTTCGACGCACAAATATATTTAAAATTCTAAAAATACAAACAATAACCTTATTTTTCGCTGGAATCAGGGAAGTGAAATGATGCAGGCTGGTGACAGCCTTCGGGAAGCCATTCAGCCGATGTGCCTTCTTTCGATGAAAGCAAAAATAAGGATCGGGCCGTGGAATATTCGTACAATGTACGAAACTGGAAAGGCTGCTTAGGTAGCAGCAGAAATGAGGAGATATAAAATAGAAGTGTTGGGAATGTGCGAGAGCAGATGGAACGGATGTGGAAGGAGCCAACTACCAACTGGAGAGACAATAATCTACTCCGGTCACCCAGAGGACAATCACGAGCACACCGAGGTAGTGCTGCTGCTGCTGATGGGAGGGAGTAGCCATCATAATGTCACCAATAGCGGCTAAAGCTCTCATGCAGTGGGAACCAATCTCCTCCACGATAATGACAGCCAGGTTCAACACAAAAGGAAAAAAAAGTTACAATCATTCAATGCTACGCACCTACAAACGTCTCAGAACAAAAGAAGAAGGAGGCCTTCTACAGACAGCTGCAAACAGTAATGGACAACGTCCCAAAGAGCGATATCAAAATCCTGATGGACGACATGAATGCGAGACTGTGAGAAGACAAAGCAGGAAGAGAACTCACCATGGGTCGCGAGGTCCTCTGTGAAGTGAACGACAATGATGAACTCTCCTCAGACTTCTGCACCTTGAATGATTTGGTGATTGGTGGCAGTGTATTCAAACACAGAGATATATACAAGGCGACATGGATTTCACCAGATGGACACATCAAAAACCAGATAGACTTCATTTCAATCTCAAGGAAATGGAGACGGAGCCTACTGGACACAAGATCGAGGAGGGAAGCAGATGTGGATTCAGACCACTATCTAGTACAAGAGACTGTCAAGGTGAAGCTAGAAGCCTCGAGGATAGCTGGAGATAGGCCACAATGCAAGTTAAACAGGCAAAAACTGAAGAACGCAACAGTAAAGGAAACCCTCACTGCAACTGTCAGAGCAAAGCAAGAAACACTACGTGGCACCACTGAGGAGTCATGCGTGGAAGACTATTGGAACTTTCTGAAGGTAATTTTTAACGAAACGTGTTCAACGGTTTTAGGAAGAAAGAAGAAATAAGACAAGGAATGGCTCTCAACGGACACTTGGAAGCCAATAGACGAGAGGAGAATGGTGAAAGAGAAAATGATTCAATGCAAAGGCAGACAAGAGAAGGAGACGCTGAGCTCACCTTACACAGCACTGGACAAAAAACAGAAGAAGAAGAGTTCCAGGAAGGACAAAAGACAACTTTACAACAATCTGGTCACTGAAGCTGAGAAGGCAGCAGGCAAATGGGACCTGGGGACACTTTACCAGATAACCAAGTCTCTATCCGGGAAGAGACAGCCAAGGGAATCCAATTACCCAAGAAGAAAGACAGATTAAAGAATGGGCGGACCACTTCAAAGAACTCTTGAACAAACCACCACCTACAATCCGTCCAGAAATACCAACAACAGCACGTACACAACTGCAAGTTGACACCAATCCTTCAACGAAAGCTGAAGTCTTTAGTGCAATCAAGATTCCAAAAGCTGGAAAAGCAGCTGGACCAGATGGAATACCCCCGGGAGCACTGAAAGCGGACCCAGAAACGACGGCAGATATGCTGACTCCATTATTGCAAAAGATCTGGAAAGACGGAAAGGTGCCTACTGACTGGAGGAAAGGTTACCTAGTGAAACTACCAAGGAAGGGCGACCTGAGACTCTGCAAGAACTGGCGAGGAATCATGCTCCTGTCGACGACAAGTAAAATCCTGAGTCGAATCATCCTGGAGAGAATCAAGGACGCACTGGATACAGAACTCCGACCAGAACAAGCTGGATTCAGGAAAGGCAAATAATGTTCTGACCAAATTGCAACTCTACGCATCATCACCATCACAGAGCAAAGCCTGGAATGGCAATCAAACCTCTACCTGAACTTTATAGACTTCGAGAAGGCCTTCGGCAGCGTTGACCGCAAAGTAATTTGGATACTACTCAAGTACTACGGCGTACCCCAAATATTCATCAACCTTATTCAACAGCTTTACGACAACGGCACATGTCAAGTGATCCACAACAAAAAACTCAGTGAAGCGTTTAGGGTAAACACAGGAGTCAGACAAGGGTACTTATTATCACCAATGATATTCCTAATTGTGGTGGACTGGATTATGCGTCAGATAGTGGGAAACGAGGAGACAGGGATATCCTGGACCGACATGAAGAACCTAGAATACCTGGACTTCGCGCGTGGATGATTAATGTTTGATGTCACACAAAATCGAAGACTAACAAGCGAAAATCGACAAACTGGTCGAAGAAGCAGCAAAGACAGCACTCCAGGTGAACATAGACAAGACGGAGGTTATGAAAATAACCAACCAACAACAGCAGCAACATCCAGTGCCAATCACCATCAACGGGAGGGATTTGAAAGAGGTTACTTCATTCACTTCACTTATCTAGGGAGCATTGTCTCAACCACAGGAGGAACGGACGAGGATATCAAATCGAGAATCGGGAAGGCGAGAAACACATTCATCAACCTGAAAGCAATCTGGAAATCTTCGTCACTCACCATCAACAACAAAATTCGGATTTTCAATACAAACGTCAAGTCAATTTTGCTTTACGGATCAGAAACTTGGCGGGTCACCAAGAATATTCTCAACAGGTTACAGACCTTTATCAACATTTATCTTCGCTCCATACTGAAGATCAGATGGCCGCCGGAAAGAATCACAAACAAGAAGCTATGGGAACAAACAAAACAGGAACCAATCGCCCAACAAATATGAAGGAGGAAGTGGAGATGGATTGGACACTCGCTGAGGAGGCCGTTGAGTGACATCGCGCGTCAGGCCATAGCTCGAGTGAAACCCGAAAGGGAAGCGGCGAGTGGGACGTCCAAGGGTGACATGGAAGAGATCGTGTGAGGAGGAGATGAAACAGTATGGAATAACATGGACGCAAGTGAAAAGTACAGCACAAGACAGAAGCAAGTGGAGACGTGCAGTTGAAGCCCTATGTTCCACTAGGAACCCAAGGGAACAATAAAAATAATAATTTTATTACAATAGAGGAGGATTGATATTTCAACAACAGATTTAATGATACACAGAATAAAGTGAATCATCATCATCGAGTGAGTGTGTGAATTTCTTTCTATCTCAAACTGAAGAGAAGAACTCAGGTTGTACGGATTACACTTTTACGCAAAATAAAAATAGAAGATTTCCTCAAAATATCTGAACGTGCACAAGATAGCAGGCTGACTTTGTTTTTGTCTGAGGAATTAACAGTCTACCTTGGAGGAATAGAATCGCATGTCTCACATCCATCCATAAATAACATGTTCCATCAAAAATAATCTCAGTTAGCCTAGTGTTTCAGATTCACTTGAATTCGTTGATTCAATAAGTGATGCTTATATATCCGGGGAGAAAAATGATATCCACGGATGTTACGTCCCTTTTTACCAATGTTCCCCTCACTGAAACCATTTGGTTGTTATGCAAATTCATTGAGGATAATTATGCAGACGTGTGTGTTACGAGACACTAGCTGAAGGAACTACTATTAAGATGCACTTTAAATGTTCAATTCAAGTTCAACAACACGCTTTATGGATAAAGAGATGCAGTGGAAATAGGGACATCATTGGGTTCTCTACTTGCAGACTGCTTCTTGACAAGTCTGGAGAATAGTATGTTACGTCCTACTATCGATAGTCTTCTGCGTACCAAAGATACATGGAGGATACTTTCATCATATGTGACGACAATACCGACATCGAATTGATAACTGAGGAGTTCAACAACTACTATTGTGCCATCCATTTCACAACAGAGTCAGAGATGAAATCAGAATTCCATTTTTTGGATTTTCCTCTAAAAAGGAGATTTGACAGTCCTGCCTGAAGATTGATCTACAAGAAACCAATATGTTATAGTAAATACACGACTTTTCATATATATGTCTCTTTCAAAAAGAAGAGAAAATCTATCAACTCGTTATCCACAAGAATAATTGGAGTACGCACCTGTAGTACAATTGATGGTGAACTGGAGTGACTCAGACCGGTCCTCGTGGAAAATGAATATCTCGCAATCATTGGTCAAGAAGAAGTGGAAATAAAAGCAAAAGCACGAAAGAAACCATTCGGCGCTGAGGAAGCTGCTGTTCATGAAGTTTGAATTTAAAGATGAAACTGCAGCTGAGATTCTAAAGAATCGCACATTGAGAGCACTGTGAAAAGACTTATTTACCACTTAGCTAAGGATCAGTTTTCACTGCCAATAGTCACCTTTGCATATGTTTGTGCAGTTAAATGATCTAAGTGACTATACAAGACAACATATCTGACAACCATCCCCTGAACTCTTTCTTTCCGTGTTTGTGCGTCCGAAATATCTATGATTGCCAGTAAATATGTCTCAGAAAGCGAGTAATACGAATCAGACATTATTCATAAGCTCAGTTTTACGAGGATACTATTATTTCCTTATTTTGAGAACGAGTGAATTAGGCTCCTAATGCTACTGCAATACAATGACAGACATCTACACAGTCAAATCACATATGAAGTGAAAACATTAACGAGAACATCATTTTTGAATGTCGTTACTAGGGGCAGTTAAGTAGGTTAGGTATTGAGAGATCATGGTATTTAAAGTACATCGACAACCAAGTGAACACACAACCAAATAGGTGAATAAGTAAATATCTTGAAGACTTCGAAAATGATATGGATTCTGTCAAGTCCACGAGTGTTGTCAATAGACAAAGGGGAATGATGAATGTTTACAATTGTTGAGGTTTGTGGGATTGAGACGAATAAATTCACTATGTGTAAGTCAATCTGAAAAGTGACCAATGAGGGTTAATGATTCTCAGTGGACTCAATCGAAAGCAAGGCACTTCTGAATTGTCACATAGTTTACAATAGTCGATTCAGAAAGAGAACATGCAAAGGGCTTCATTCGAAATCCACTATTTTCACTCCTATATAGTACAAGATGAATATGCTTACGACATCCGACTAAAGATTGACAGCTGGGTGTCGACAAGATGTGAAGCAGGATGCGCGTGAATCTGCATATGGCACAAGAAATGAACAGTGAAAGATTTTCACAACAAACCTGAACGTGACAAAACCGAAAAATTGATTCATCGTATCTCTTGACAAGAAGCCACTGAAAATACGAACGCATTGTGTAGATCACATTCCGTATCGAGAAATATTCGACATTATTAGATTATCATTTGTGAACACATATAACGGTGATGAGCTTCAGCTGGGATCGCAAACGCATAGGGGTGAGATTTCATAACTGGAATAAACAGTGACCAGACGAGAAAAAATCTCTCACATACATACATTGAAATCATCATCTGAAGCAGTTCTATCAGTCGTTACATCAGGATCATAAGTTAAGTTGCTGCAGAGTATCTACGAGTTTGTGTGAAAATGTTGAAGAGGCGAATTAAACGAATGAGAAATCACATTAACTGGTGTGGCAAGAAAACCATGCAGAAACCATGCTCAATGGTTCAATTTATCGCTCAACAATGACAGAATTCTCTGTGTGCAATCACAGTTTTCGGTGTTGTTAATAACCTGGCCGACGCTGAATAAAAAAATTCATAAATACCGTACACAGCATAGATTGCATCTCTGACCATCCATCCTTAAGGCGTCCATTCCTCACATACCTTGTTGACTACTAAAGGTGTATAAACACATAACTCACATTGCCTGATTTCCTATTCATTCACTTTTTCATGACGTTGGTGAGTATCACCACATGCAAAAGTTATGACCATTGCTAACTGGATTTTAGTAGTTGTCTTGCATATAATAATTACTGTTTGACTATTGTGCGCATACAGCTGTCGAGGAAGATGAAGAAGATATTGAAGAGTGTATTCACTGATCAGTGATTACTCTTTTCAATTTTGAATCAGCTCCACTCACAGATTGTGAGGAGTGACTGTGTTGTGTGTTCCAGTCAATGCAGAGCACTCACTTGTACTTGGATTTTCTTCTAAGCAATGTACAAATGGCCGACTGATAGATAAACGCAAATCTTAAATGATTTGAAAGGTTTCGTAGACTTCAAATTCTTTTGAATACTATATCACAGACACGTCAGGATATCTTCACTCATCTAAAATGTCATTAAGCGTCAATATTTCGAGCTCGACTATACTGGTAATACAAAATTTATTTTAGAATGAGACAGGAATTAACGTCATTCATCCGAGAAACGCTTCTGTTTGTGAATTGTGAGATAGTGTCTCGAATAGATTCTCAACTAAGAGATCTCTGTGGATATGACAGTGCCAAACATGCCAACCACAGGGTAGATGCATTCTCCGGATTTCAGTCATTTCGGAATGGCGGCTCAAGGAATCCGTCTCAAAAGTGGCATTTGCGAATGATGTCACCACTTGGGAATCGCCATCACACGCAAAATAGTATTTGAGACTGTGGACCAGTCTGCCGAGATTATTCCAGTGCCAAACAGCGTGTTAAAATGCATACCACGACTACGCTGATATTGTAATTCAACCAGGCGCCTACAGAACGCTGTGCGTGGTAATCTGAAAATCGAAAACAGGAGTGAATTCTAAAATATGAAAAGTTTGTATTCAATTTGAGGTGTGACATACAGCGCATCATGTTGTTTTCACTTCGTCAACGCCTAACTGGTTCCTCTCTCCTCTTCATTTTCGATCAATGTTCCACATGTAACATGGAAATCAAATTATTCATTAATCTGTTACATTATTTAATTACGTGTAACAACGAGTTCTATATATTTTTGTTAATAATTCCAGCGAGATTATGCACAGGGCGTCTACCCTATTTTAGTCACATTCATTCGAATACAAAATGAGAATGAAAATAACAATTCGAACAGTCAGTATGATCATTTGCAGTGAAGAAGTAAAACTTATGTATGTGTGCAAAGAACTATTAGAATAAAATTATAGTAATTGACTTGATCTATTCCACAATGCTCACAATACAACTACTCATGAACACCAGGTATAACCAAAATGTTACATTCAATTGCAATAAGTTACGTGACGAATACTCGTGTTTTTCTCATTGATCTCACTACATTGACGACGTTTCCACTAATCCCTGTGCATAACGATATGTTCGCTTATCTTTCAGAATGACCAATCTTCATACGTGTGTGAACACAATGGCATAGATTTGTCCACAATTTGGATCCAGCGGGAAATATATAATGACTTTTCACTTAACACTCTGGCCATAATAATCCGACTATGCACACTTCTACGTTGCTCACAATTTCGGTATTCGTATTGTCAGTTCTGATGATGGGCGACCAGTTTGTACAGGCTTCAGGTATGTTTTATTGTGATGTGCATTATTTTGTGATTATAGTAGATTTGTGTTCATTAGGTCGGTTGGGTATTATTTGATATTTGGTAGATGCCTAATTTACTGTTAAGCTATTGTGAATGTCGGTTGTATAGTAATGTCGTTGATATAGAGGGGTTCATGAGGATAGACTTTAACTTCTCTCTGTTTATAACTTGCATGAGAATTGTGTTTGTGAGCATAGGTTGCTTCGTCAATTTTGGAGAGTGATGTTTACACTAGATGAATAAAGTAGCAGACGATATGTGTGAAATATTGATACTCGTAAGAGTGAGAAAGCTTTCGGATTGTTTCCAATCTATAGCAAAGCTGTGACATAGATGTGGGTTGTGCACCAGTTGATATTTACACTTTCAGATGTTGGTCTATTTTAGTTGTACACTTTTAACAGAGTGTGCTCTTCATCAGATTACGTTCAACTGAATGTCGATGATTGTAGATAACTAAATATGAAAGTATATGTGCATATGCAGTATACAATGACTTGTTTATGAATGTTTTGTTAAACAGTTGTAAAACATTTCTTAGTCTCTTCATCAGAAGATATAGACAATCAGGAATTTACATCAAGTGTGAATAATTATCGATAGATATCCATTGTAATTGATCATTCAGGATTTACCATGCATCAGCTAACATCACACCTGCACGT
Organism: Trichobilharzia szidati; assembly: GCA_944472155.2. Lineage (NCBI taxonomy): Eukaryota > Metazoa > Platyhelminthes > Trematoda > Strigeidida > Schistosomatidae > Trichobilharzia > Trichobilharzia szidati. The sequence goes on from OX235277.1 coordinate 12,589,946, forward strand.
TTGTTCAAACTGTTAAGATTCACTCATGTATGTGGAGCTTTTCCTGTCAGTCTTTCTTTCATTAGTGATGAACATGAGTTGTTGGTTGCACATGGAAGCACTCCAATAACGTTACTCCTCAAGATCCGCCTTATCTCATTCTTTGTTTCTTGGTGGTAAGAAATCACCGCTGTCAATAACCTAATTCGTGGCAAAAGATTTATATCCATCCTTTTATTCACATTTTGAATATCTATCTATGAAGGATTTGGATTATTACTTGATTCCATGAGAACTTTCAAGTTCATCTAATTAGGTGTAATGGAAATTTAAGAAGTCGACTGAAAGAATAAAAGGGCATCGCAGACATCTCGCATAGTGTCCCTCATTTTCATTGACATTTGTTTTCCTCCAAAGATTCCAACTTCTCAGCCTCTGGTGGAATTTGTAAGAACTCAATATCAAAGCCATGTTGTGAGGGTTTTGTGTGTGAACGGTTTACGCCACACAATGGTTGATGTCTTACATCTTGAGAATTGCGATCATCGTGCCTCTTCGATGAAGAGTGTTGCATTCGGACATGCACTCACCATGTTCGCGAACGTAATATACCCTTATTTCAGCGAGTGCTTCACGTTGTCATATATGTTATTGCTAACAGTTTTTAGAAAAACAGGCTTGCAAATTGACTAGGCAGTAAATTGGTATTCACAACTGCGTGTTGATATTAGTTAGGTGATTGTGTGTGAAATATGCCTCATGCAGTGTGATTTGTGTTCCTTATCTCATATTCAAATAATGATGCACGAACTGATTGCGCCAGACTCCGATGGCGTCAACTGTATGTGAAGCAGGGACTACCGATATTAATCGGAAAGTGGCGAACAACTACCATGAGCCGAATTGTGTTTCATTAGTACAAACACAACTCTAATTATAGTCCAATTGTCACAAGATTGACACGTTCGCCAACAGAATACATTCGGATGAATGAATTGTGGATATTGCTGTGTTAGAACAGCACCTCAACTATACACACTTTAGTGCTGTCCATAACATTTCCAATGTTCATTTCTCCACCAAAGTCTTATTAATAAAGACTATTACTGGCAGATCAATGTTCCAGGTCATGACTTCAGATAATCGTATGTGTTGTGTAGTGTTTACAGTGGTCTCTTTCATTCTGCAGTTCAGTATGTGATGTAGAGAAGCTGGTGCTTTTTCATTGAAGATTTTTCTTTCTCATAACCAACTAATCACAAATCAGTGAAGCTCGTCGCCTTCTCCTCAACCGTTGTGGTACATACGTGACAGTTTGTGGTTTCTACACTTCTGTCATCTGAGTGAACACTCTTCGTGTGTCAATCACACTGTTTCATCGTTGTACACATGATGGATATTTGAATCAGAAGAATAGATCTGTTGAAATGTATGCTCACTGATGTGCAAATGTCTGCATTATTCCACTGCATGAAAGGAAACAGTGAACGAAATTTGTGCACTGAAAATTAAAGTCGGTTTCAACGTAGGACACACTGGTCATTGAACAAAATGGAGATAATCATTAGCATTCCTATGAATAACAGTGATCAGTAGATATTCACATGTTTATAGGAAGTTTGACAAGGTTTGCAGAATATGCCTCAGTTGCCTTAAGCAAACTCTCTGCATCTCTGTCATTTCAATGTATTATTGTGCGTGAATGGATGGCAGATTTCCGCCAACTATGAAGTGAACCTGATTTCTGACTACAATTCACTTGAGTCAAACTGACGTCGCCTACAAATCGGCACGAGAAGTGGTGTTGAGGTAGTAATGTGGATGTTTTATCTCGCAATAATTTATCGATTAATTCATTCTTGACAATTTCATGTTAACTTTCGAAGCTTAATCTGTCATTCTTTTACATAAAATATTAATATCTTTGTATTTGTTTTCTTTGAAAGGAGATAACTGCAAGTGTAGGGATGTTTTTAAATTCAGTCCAAACCATGGAAAGTGTTGTTCGTTATCTGAATGTGGATATTTCGAACCATCGGGTCTTCGATTTTGTATATAGGTCAGATGTAGACTGCTGTGAAAATAGTTGTCGAATTTCTCGATGTGGTAACTGGAAATGAAAACTGAAATGTGAAATTTGTTTGTGGGTGTCGAGATAATGAGAAATAAATCGCTTTTGACAAATTCCTTGTTTTCTGATTGCAAATTCACAGATTCATTCGACATCTCAAGAATTCAGGGTAATTGCCTTTCTCACGTGATCTCCGGAATCAGCTAGCCAGTTGTAAATGTGTTAACCGGAGTTTGCTGATCAAGTGGTCTCAGTGAATACTGAATGACCTGATGTAGTTGATTTCACTGGAGGTTACACTGTCAATCTACACAGCGTACGATTAACATGTTCGCGGTTGAATACATTCCTTCACTGGCTAAAAATACGTGGCATCGAGTATTTCCTGTGGTATGCATACAAACTCGTATTCAGCGACCAGTAGTCGATTGCTGTGTTGATAAATGCGATCGAAGATAAAGGAAGACAATTCTAGAATTCATAAATACTGTTCATTCCTGCCTTCATTCTGCCTATCAAAATGATTGCCTAACGTAGGAAAGATATCTCGGATATTACAGATGGATATTTGATGCATGAAACAACAACCACATTTAGTCTACTTGCATCACGAATACGAGCATTTTGAGTGTGAATTAGCCAGTGCGATGAGAGATGTGCACTGTAATTCCATTATGGGTTAGTGAAATATGTGTGATGCGGTGTGGTTTGTGTTCGTTATCTCATATTCAAATAATGACGCACAAATTGAGTGCACCACACTCCGAAGTTGTCACCTGTATGCGAAGCAGGATATACTGATATAAATCTGAAAGTGATAAACAACTAGACTGATTCGAATTGTGTTTCATTAGTACCAAGATAACGCCAATTATAGTCAAATTGTCACAAGACTGACACGTTCACCAACAGAATATATTCAGATATATAAATGGTGGATATTGATTAGAACAACATCTCAACTATTCACAAATCAGTGCCATCCTTCACATTTCTAATGTTCATCTCTCCACAATAGTCACACTTATAATGATTATCACTGGTAGATCAATATTTCAGCTCATGACTTCAGATAATCGTCTGTGTTGGGTAGTGTTTACAGTAGTCCCTTTCACTCTGGAGTTCGGAATTTGAAGAAGAAGAACCGGTACTGTTTTACTGAAGATTTTTCCTTCTCATAACCAACTTGATATAAGAGTAAATCCTGTGCACTGTTGCAAAGAGTAATTCCATTATGGTTTAATTTTGTTTCGACACAGTCTTACAGTGTCATACAGTAATTTTTACTGATGACGTAAAGAGCACAATTTATTGCTGACCTTGATATGATTATGAGCAATAAATTGTGCTCGAAACGTCATCAGTAAATATTAGTGTATAACACTGTGAGACTCTATCAAAATAAAATTTACCCATAATGGAATTACACTCTACCACAGTGCCCAAGTTTTATTTTTATATCAAAGATGTGCATTGTAATTTGTGGACTACCACGCAAAACCTAACCTCAGCTTTAGGAATTACAGGAATACGCATGTATGTCTGTACCTGGAAATTAGTACAATAGATGTAGAAGTCGACAGTACATGAATTAGAGTAATAAAAGGCGCCTAATGATTGATTACACTATGGCGGTATCTACCTGCACTCATCAGTCTGAATGTGTATTCTGCTGATTCGCCACTGGTTTACTGTACCAGATAAATTGTATCTGTATACAGTTACTTCGGAATCCAGTATTCACTGTGTAATTTGTTTAGAGAAAATTGTTCTGAAAAGACAGTCGCATTGACACTGCCTTTCATGGTACGAAATTAGAAAAGCATGAGTAAGAAGCAAGCCATTAAACATTTCATAGACTCTGATTACAATGATCATGTTCATCCACAGTAGATGACTATTCACTTTTGACAAATGATTCCTCGTTCTCGAGTGTTCAGTCATCAGTTGTTGAAATCAGGCAGCTGGCGGTGTACAAAAAGAAGGAATTCATTCACCTTTGTCAATGTTTTCTTTACAATTGAAACATTAGGAATACACTGAGGATATAATTCTCAATGAGATGTTTGATCATAGTCACTGAGAGCGAAAACAACAACAAAATCAACTTCAGTATCAGTGGTGTTTCTTCGGAGTTAGGTGGATAGCCTCATAACTGACACTCTCAATATTACTGGACTCATACATGCTAAGCGAGCTGAAGTTGGGTGACAGCCGAAGGTCGAATTCCGGACCAAGTGCGTGCTTAAGCAGTGTAATCTCATTGATCCACCAACATTGATTTGCTACTCAGGATTGCTTTCTGTAGCCGAATAGCAGAAACATGGGGCTGTCGTTTGGATTCGTTGTCAGAAAATCTTGGTGGAAAAAATCAAATATGCATAACTGAAATGAGTGAGAAAGTTAATTAAACCCTTCCATTTAAGGCTCGAAGCAGCAGCAGTAGGGAAATTACAGTGAATACATCGCACACTTTTGTTTGGGAAAATAACTAATAACAAACAATGAAGTGATGATACCACTGATATAAGAAATAAAATGTCTTCTCCTTAAGCATACAATGTATTTTTTAACTGCAGTGCATCCCAATTTTTAACAGAATATAGTACACATGCTTGGGAACTCCTTTCATATTTCATCAGTATATAATTTCACCCAAAATATTTGGAATCGATATTTATACACACTGAAAAGGAAGAGTTAATTAGGAGTCGATCAATTCAGTACGGCTAATGTTTTACTTGCAAAGTCTAAACAGCATCATTTTATTAAAAGAAACAATACTGAATAATCTTTTTGTTTACATGGAGTAAACAATTGAAAAATAAGCTGTTTAGAAGACGAAGAGTATTTAGAGAGAATATGTGTAATTATTTTTATATATTATAATTATTTGTATATTGTAATAGCAGGCGACGTGCGTCAGTGGCACAACGGTAGAATGCTTGACAACCACGCAGGTACTTCGGGGTTGGATCTCCAGTCGACTCACTCCTCTACCCTGTTAAGCCAGTAACAAGATTGGTTAAGAGGGAAGGTTGGGTATGAGGTTAGCAACCCCATCCCGTGAAAATAAAAACTTCCGCTAACGAAACTTCAAGCCTTTAGCTTGAGGCCCTTTGTTCCGCTGGGAAGGTAAAGGAATAAAAGAATTTGGCCGGTGAACATCTTAGTTGACGTTTTATTCATTATTAAAAGTAAAAAGATCCCACATTTTTACTCACAAGGTATCGACGCTTTCGAGATTGAAGTTAGAGGTAGAGTATTCGGTAAGAGGGTAACTCTAATCAATGAGGTCCCGAAGGTGAAGCGATTAAGATTGCCAGGACACGTACTGAACATACCGAGCTACCGGCATCTTCATGAAATGCTGTTTGTAGTGGAGTCAGAGGTAGTAAAACCAAATCCGGTAATCATCCATAAAGTAACTGACAGTTAGCTTGCTTCACGTAGAAAGGCTGTGACTACTTGATTGTAGTATTTGAGATGACGACAACTAATGACTACAAGCTGTTGGCGATATGGCTTCAAGTCTTTCACAGTGACGCAGATATATTCACCTTTTTTAAAACCTTAAGTACAATGAAGGCTTCATTATGTTGCACATTTTTTGGAATTTCTTTTTTCCCCCATTTCGCCACAGTTATATGCTATATGAATTGTGGTAACTCGAGCTGCTGCATTTCTCTGTAAGATTCTCAAGCTAATCCTTACTCAGTTGGAACTCAGTTACCCACTATATATTTCTCGTGTGACAGACGGTGAGCCGAATTCAGTTTGTGAAGGTTGATGATACTACTTAGCTACCAGAGTGAAGTAGCTAATACGGGATATCAATCCTGAAGTCCATTGAGTGGAAGTTGACTGCTTAAGGCAGTGAGTCGTATTTCATATTTCTCTAATATAGTACCTTACTAATATACCTATTCATTTTGGTATTGTTATGAGCTCCTAGTTAGCTCAATTGCAAAAATCTCTCTCAGAGTTCAACAAATGGAGGTACAAGTAGGAAATTTTCAGCATATGATATCGGTAGCTCAAATTTAGCAGACCGACCATAGATATCAGATGTGCGCCGGCGGGGGATCTAACCTCGAAACATGTGCACGGTTGGCAAGAGTCCTAACCGCTGTGCCACCGACGCTATTATAGCTATTATTGTACATAAAACTAATGATTTAATCCCTGAATTATATGAGTGCTAGTATAAACTTACTACCCTTTATAAACGTTGAATGTCACTGAAGTAACGGATGTTTACCGGACCATTTTTGTCGGTAATCAACAGATACTTAAACCATCAAAAAATTAAGACAATCAGCCAAAAAATGCAAACGAGGAATACACCAGCGTTCTTCTAAAAATTTAAATCTATGCGAAACTGTCGAATGAAATTGGATTCAGTATAACTGAATAACTTAATATGCATGTGCGTAGGCCATTTATCTCTAACAATTTCGATATGGAATGAGCAGAGTCATGTGTAACACTGGGTTTTGTTTTATTACTATGTGGTTTTTCACAACGCTGTGGGAGGTTGAGGCTGCTTTATTAGCTACAGCTTAATTCATGAAAATGCTCAATCGAATATTAATGAAGAGAAAAAACACTAGTTTAGCGAAGAGTCTCTTTGTGGTGGATACTTTTCTTCAGCTGTACAACCGCAAATATATATGGGTATTTTGTATGTGTAAATATTGAATCTATGAAACGAAAATAAAATGAGTAAGTTTTTGGTGGAGTTATGTAATACAAAAAGTGTTCAGAGGAAGCGGAAGTTGATATAAGAGGGTAGTAAGAAAACCTCGCCTAGATTACTAGATCACTAGTATTCTAGCCGATCCCAAGCCCGTTTAAAGAGGGAGGGTTTGGGCGTGGTGCTAGCAACTCCACTCCCAAAGCTTAACCAAATTGCTACTAAAACTTCAACGCACAAATATATTCAAAAATCTAAAAGTACAAACAATAACCTTATTTTTCGCTGGAATCGAGGAAGTGAAATGACGCGGGCTGGTGAAAGCCTCCGGGAAGCCAGTCAGCCGATGTGCCTTCTTTCGATGAAAGTAAAAATAAGGATGGGGACGTGGAATATTCGTACAATTTATGAAACTGGAAAGGCTGCTTAGGTAGCCGCAGAAATGAAGAGACAACATTGAAGTGTTTGGAATCTGCGAGAGCAGATGGAACGGATGCGGAAGGTGCCACCTACCAACTGGAGAGACAATAATCTACTCCGGTCACCCAGAGGACGATCACGAGCACACCGAGGGAGAAGCTATCATGATGTCACCAACAGCGGCTAAAGCTCTCATGCGGTATCATCGAACAAAGCATGGAATGGCAACCAAACCTCTACCTCAACTTTATAGACTTTGAGAAGGCCTTCGACAGCGTTGACCGCGAAGTAATTTGGAAACTACTCGAGTACTACGGCGTGCCCGAAATATTCATCAACCTTGTTCAACAGCTGTACGACAACGGCACATGTCAAGTGATCCATAGCGGAAAACTCAGCGAAGGGTTCGGAGTAAACACAGGAGTCAGACAAGGGTGCTTATTATCACCAATGATATTCCTAATTGTGCTGGACTGGATTATGCGTCAAACAGTGGGAAAGGAGAAGACAGGGATATCCTGGACCGACGTGAAGAACCTAGAAGACCTGGATTTCGCAGATGATTAATGCTTGATGTCACACAAAATCGGAGACTTACAAGCGAAAACCGACAAACTAGTTGAAGAAGCAGCAAAGATAGCACTCCAGGTGAACAAAGACAAGACGGAGGTTATGAAAATAACCAACCAACAACAGCAGCAACATCCAGTGCCAATCACCATCAACGGGAGGGATTTGAAAGAGGTTACTTCATTCACTTCACTTATCTAGGGAGCATTGTCTCAACTACAGGAGGAACGGATGGACGAGGATGCCAAATCGAGAATCGGGAAGGCGAGAAACACATTCATCAACCTGAAACCAATCTGGAAATCTTCGTCACTCAGCCTGCATCAACAACAAAATTCGGATTTTCAATACAAACGTCAAGTCAGTCAGTTCTTCTATACGGATAGATCAGAAACTTGGCGGGTCACAAAGAATATTTCCAACAGCCTGTTGCAGACCTTTATCAACTGTTGTTTTCCTTCTACACTCAACATCAGATGGCCGGAAAGAACCACAAACAAGAAACTATGGGAACAAACAAAACAAGAACCAATCGCCCAACAAATATGCAGGAGAAAGTGGAGATGGATTGGACACTCGCTGAGGAGGCCTTAGGGTGACATCGCGCGTCAGGCTCTCCAGTGGATCTCGAAAGGGAAGCGGCGAGTGGGACGTCCAAGGGTGACATGGAGGAGATCGTGTGATGAGGAACTGAAACAGTATGGTTTAACATGGATGCAGGTGAAAAGTACAGCACAAAACAGAAGCAAGTGGAGGCGTGCAGTTGAAGCCCTATGTTCCACTAGGAACCCAAGGGAACAATAATAATGATATAGTAAGAAAAGTGACGAGTTGCCGCAACCGATTGTGAAAGAACAGTTTCGTAATAACATGAGTAGTTCGGTGAAAGAGGTGTGTTCAGGGTGTGGATGGAAACATGAAACACTGAATAGCATAAGAGTTTTAAAGGAATACAAAAGTTTTAAGGAGTTAGAAAAAACATTCAAAGAAGGAAAAACTAGTTCATTTCAACAGAGTTGTCACTATGATAGTAGAAGTGGTTGAATAATTTTCTTTTGTATTCATAGTTATGGTTCTTCTAGCTGAATGTCTTTAGCTACTGCAGTGCAAAGGAGACGGAAATGTATTGTCTTTGGCAGGTTGCTCTTCACTTTGTAGATTACTTTGATGGAGCTGTTTGTTGAGATGGTATGACCAGTGATGATGAGATGTGCGATTATTACGCTCCATACATGGCCAATAATTCCTTTCTACAGCCATGCTGGATAGTGTTGTTTGAGTCTTTTTGACAGGATGCGTGTGGGCTAATGTGTCTGGCTCCACATCAATGCGTGAATTGATATATACGCATGTGTTCACGTAAGAGATCCTGTCCTTTGGTCTTCTGCAAATCAGCAGGCGACTAAATTGCTTTACATTAAGTAGAACAACAATGTTTAATGGGCATAGGGGTTACATCAGTCACGGATATATGCGAAAAACCTGAAGCACTTTAGGAAGTAGGATAAGATTTATGGGATAAGAAGTGATAAATTGCCCTCTAAACGACATGCAGTTATTGTTGCTGTATCACTGTTTTATTTCAACTTGATTTATTTAGTACAAATCTAATCACTGAGCATGATATTCCTCAATTTTATGTTGTCTCAGCTTTAGTATTTCATGGTCTGTATAATCATGATTGACATGTGTGATGACAAATTCCTCATCTCCTTACGCCAACTGGATAACAAAGCTTCCTGAGATGAAGACTTTAGAAAAGTGCTACTTTATAGAAAATCTGAGATATATTTGGAAATTGTTGGAATCAGCACCTCATGACTCAGCTACATAGAGTTATAGTCCTGCTGTTGATTGACATAATCTGAGAATGCGACAAACTTCGTTCGATTACCTCCAAATAATTCTGCTGACTGTGTTAAGCGATTAGCTGGAAAATGAGTGAAAGCGGAGTCAGCGATCCGTGTAATACAGAAACACAGGTTAGAGAATCAAAGGTGACTGAAGATATTCGACCACTAATGTTTTCATGCTAATCTCCACGTTTTTCTCATGACACCGTAAAGTCATTGCAAGTGGCAGACTCAAGGCTTTTAGGTAAATAGCCAACTCCTGAGCATATAAACCTCCATTAGTTGGAACGAGTGAAACGGTGCAGTCTTACAAAAGAGAACCTCTGCCAAAAAATCACTACCTAGGTTGGTCGCTAACATAGGTACGATGTTGGCTGTATGCTGGAAATATGCTGTGTGCCAATGTTCCTATCCTGGATAGTGAACACGAGAAGGGAGTAATTCGTACCTTTAGTAGCACTCAGGTTATTGTAAACAAATCGTCAGTGACAACGTTACCAATTTATTAGTAATATAGAAACTCTCCTCAAGTATAGGAGAAGCGGCATGTCTACGTCAACGCACAGGGATGTATTCGACTTTGCGAAATGAAAAGAACACTAAATAACAGCAAATAAATTAGTATATCATATTTTGAATAATCATAAATCCCAGTTCATATACATTGAAGAGACTTTCTTTTCTGGTAATCTAATTTTACATCTTTCCATGACTACCAGGGAATTTTACAATATACACATGAAAAGAGTCAGTTAATTTGTTAATGACGTTGTCTTGTGGTTAATTGCTGATGCATAATTGATAGACTCATTGGTATGTTTGCTTGATGATATTGATTAAAGTTGAATACTAACTAACCGCTGAAGAGAAGCAATGAGAAGGCATGAATTCCTGAAATTTAAAAAAATTCACGAGGTTCAAGCAATTGCCATCACATTTTTTGTCATCGCAGTCTGGAACAAATGTGAAATGAATGGAGCGCTGATAAAGAAGAAAACAGTAATAGGCGAACTGCTACAGGGCCATAAACTTTTGAGGTTAAGCAAATAATCAATCAGTTTCCTTAAAATCTACTTCATATTGGGCGCCTTCACTTGATATGATCATGAGCAATAGTTTATAATCGAAATGTCGTCAGTTAATATTACTGTAGCGGAGTTATACTCTACCACAGTGCCCAAGTTTTATACTTTTATCAAGAATACATCAACGTCAGATACGTGATAGATAAAGCAGGAGTAAAGGATTACAAGTTAACAGAGAACTGACGTTTCATTCCAGTCAATCAACGAGAAAATCAAAACTAATAGAAGGTGCCTAAAGTGCCTAAGTGGATAATGCTTTGACGTTTGCAACGTTAGGTGACAGGCTTGCGTCCGAGTGGGATCAGCAACGCCACTAATGTGGAATACAGGTAACGAGTAAAGTTGACATAAGGATGACAGTCATTAGAGTTCATTCCGGAAAATCAAGCGGTAGTATAGCATTGATGTCTGTTTCTGAAGTGTCACTTGAGAATACAGTTGGTAGTTTAGTATCGGATTATGTGTGCAACAATTCGTATCTGCGGGTACTTTTCAGTCACTGAGCGGTTTCATCAAATTACTCGAAATGGAGTCACAGATAATCATCATGTGACAAATCGATAATCCGATAGCAAGAACTAAGCATAAGCAATTTGAATCAGCAATTTAAGCTGCTTACGTCATTACGATAAAAAGTGAAACACAATTAGAAGCGTTAATAACAGAAATCTGTGGAACATGGACACCGAGGATAGAACATTAGGTATAGACCAATAAATAGTCTTCAAAGTAATCCCCACACTTCAGGTTTACTACCGTATAGGTACTGTAAAGGATAGACATTAGGCCTTTAAGTAAGAATGTCAACTGCTGAACTTATAAACCTCCAATAATAAGAATGAATGAAACATCTGTCTGATGAAAAGAAGGTAGTGGTAAGTACAAGACTAAGTTTCTACGTGATTAACACAAGTGTGATGTTGGTTTTACACTGGAAATATTATTAGAAAACTGTTACCTTTTCAGACATTGAGCAGCAGTATATAATATTTTGTCTAAAGGCATTTAGTAACACCTGAACTATTGCGAAGAAAATGAAAATCACCAGTGATGACATTACCAAACTGGTTGTAGTATGACATAGAAGGAGAGCTCCATTCAATGTGAGACGGCAGATACCCGCACCTCAATTCACCTGTGGGAATGTTTTCAACTGCATGAAACGAAAATTAAATTAATTAGCAACTAAATTAGTATGTCCTTGATTGTAGAAGACCGATAGTGCTGAGTTAAACTCAGCAGTCGGTTGATCAAAGAAACGCGCATTTTGATATCACACAGCCAGGCTCACCTCAATATTTCCCAAAAACTCCAGTTCGCTTTTTTCAAATTGTCTCCACCTAACACTTAGATGCGCATATGGCCACATTCCATTCGCTTAACAATCAACAGCTTAGTGAGAATCACCGCTGAACGGTTTCATCAGCGTATGACAAATCCAGTTTTAATTCGTTTTGCACATTTGTTTGGTTACAGATTGTTCCCTAGTTCACTGCTGGAGTTATTTAGCATCACCAGATGGCATCTTATAATGGAAGTATGCAGCCATTGGTTGGAAAACCCTCCAAGGACGCACACGCGAATTCCCTTGAACATATAAAAAGTAATAAATTGTCATAAGTGTTCATAATTCGCGTGTTCTAAGTCTTGTGCACCTCTTTACTTATTTCTGTGAAAGGAAGGTTGGAACTGCTCTCATCTTTCTATCCTCGCTGATTCTGAATAGGCCAGTTTTCAAATCATGTATTACATACTTTAATCTACTTTATGAGAATAAAAATAGGATGTCTTTCTATTCCTATGAATAAAGGTATTTCGAATCACCTGGGGATGATTTAATATCTTCGACATTCATTACGTTATAATTGTGATGGACAGGATGTTTCAGCGACTTTCTGATTTATTGATCCATATTTGTTTGAAAATGTATCGTGGTTATGGTGATGAATCTGGTGAGACATTTTGAAAAGTCCTGTCAAAGCAACTGTAGTTGATATCACGAGATATTTCAACATGTATCATCTATCAGAAACACAGAAATTTCTAATCGAATAAGCACTATTGGAATGTTGACATAACGCGATTCACTGATTAGCAAATAACAATGTTGAGTACACAGTTCGTCAGTTCAACATTGACCGAGATATAGACATGCAATGCAAACTCATACATTACACTACACATTACAATGATAATATAATCAGTATCTCTCTTCATATACACACGAAGATAATCAAACAAGCCTTTCGAAGTGATGGGATTTAGTATTTCACTACTTGGATTCTGTATCATATTTCTAACAATTCTATTAAATGATGTCAACGGTACGTTTCAAACAGTGTCACATATGGTTATAATCTGTTAAAATATTCTGACTTTCATCACACTAATCTTCATATCAATAACTGATGACATGGGCACAATTAAGCGAAATTTAGGTGTTTCAAGTACATGTGAGTGGGGTTGAACCCATGTGAAGACGGCTGAATGTCCTGAAGATTGACAGTGATAGTATCACAAAGAGTATTTTCTCTGTAACAGTTGTTTCCACATATTGATTATATTCAACATCAAATCATTAGCTAATGTGAGGATCAGCTGCCGACATTCCAATTCATACACAACTTCCTCCTAATTAATTTCGATGCGTCAGTTTATTTACAGTTTCTTGTATTCCCTTCATAATTTCTCAGGTCAGGAAGTCGGTAAGTGAAAGTTTTTGAAGAATTATACAAAAATGTTTTATCAAGCACACTGAAAGCAGCTGACGAACACTTCCTTGTTAGTAATAAAGTTTTAATAACAGTAATAAGGTGGATTCTGAGTCGAATAAAGAAAAAATTGATCAGTGATGCAAATCAGTCGGTAGGTTGTTCTGAGCCGGAATTTCGGGCTGAATTTTAATGCTCAACTTCGATTAACTGATATTCCCTTTCGAGATTCAGGCATGCATCACTCAGTGTTGAACCATGAGTAGTCTAGTACCGAAAAAGTTATTTTGCGTGAATGAAAAGCAGTGCTTATACAACGATAACTTTATATGCTTGATCTGGTTCTGCTAAAAATACAGCCAGTTATTTTCATGAAAGACAATGTGCTCCTCAACGAAGGAATGAAGAAACAAATTTGCACTTGATTGTAGCTCATTAAGTGTATTTCTGTTAAGAGAGGTAGCCGATAGGCGTATTGATATAGTAGTCCTACTACAGGTCTTCCACAGTCACGATGTTGCTCATCGAGTTGGAATAAAGCGATAACAACTGAATGTGATGAAATTAAAACTGACGGTGTTTTGTACTCGAAATTCCACTGATATACAAAGTTATGCTGTCCGTATCAGCGATTAGGATGATACACTCAGCATGTAATGGAGGCAACATATCAAATAACTTAGCTGAGGTAAAAGTGCCTTTCAAACATCTTGTATAAATCAGTCAGTGATAATCTTTATAATTTTTAATCTTCTAACATCATTCAAGAATTCGAATTGTTTGAGCGAACGTTTAACTCAAAATTTCAGATTTTTTCGGTGGTGACAGATTCCTTTTTATAAGCATTCATTCACATAATTGAAACGCAAGACAGTTATCTAATGTTTCATAAATCACACAGGCACAGTGCTATGAACAATCTTATCGTACCCTGTCTGTCAAACCTTTTACAAAGGAGGACGTGATAGGTTAAAAGTAGAGGGAAAGGTTATTTACTGGATAATCTATCTAATGGAAAACCAAAAAAGAATATAGAAATGAAAAAACACCGACCTCAGTTATGTGAACAACTTCATTTAGAAGTAACTGAGAAATGAAAAAGCAAGTTAGGAATTCGTGTAAACGCGAGCATCAACGGTCAAATGCCCTATAAACAGAAAAGTGAATTAATTTCACATAAAGTATTTCACGGTAATTTTTGTTGGGTTCATATTTTTTATGAGTTGATCACGGATTGATAACAGTTAGAGAACCATTGAAAATCAGGGAGTACTGCCACACAGCTGTTTCATCCTAGTTTTGGAATCATCGACAGTTCTTACCCACTGGGGTTCAAAATCAGGACCTTTCGGTTACAAGGCAAGCTTGAATAACATTCAGCCACTGGGATCAGATTCAGTGGCCCATAAATCTAACTTCTACCAATTCGTGATTTAGCGCGATCCCAACCAATGTCACAGGTGGAACATGCATCCCCACACGTGATATCTGGATGGACCTCAATTTTGTTCGTAAGGGTTAGCTTTGTTTTAACGATTTGATCACGGATTGATATCAGTTAGAGAACCATTGAAAACCAGAGAGTATTGGACTGCTGTTTCATCCCAATTTGGGAGTCACTGGCAGTACGCACTCACTGGGGTTCATATTGGTAATATTAAATACTATATAAGTGCCTTATGTAAGAATCAGTTGCTGAAATTTGCTTTAATACACGACTTCCTCCTAATAAATTTGGAAACAGTGATGATAATCATTAATTCAGAATGGAATGGATCAAGTTGATTCTATATTCAGAGTTGTTTTTATTTGTCAGTGAACGACAAAGTTACCTCCCCATCTTTGATTTAACTAATCACAGACACATTCGCCTAAGTATCAGGTGTATGACGATGGGATTAGCCGGGAATTAGATTCAGTTGTTCTAACGAAAGTTATGAATTAACTTGATGACTATTTTTATGCTTTAGTGGAAAGCTTTCAGAAATTATGCTAACTGCCCAATGTCAGAAACAATATCAAATGGGATAAGAGTTCATGAAAACTGAAGTCAGATAAATTGATCTTTGGTGGTTGTCGAAACTATGCTAGGTATTTCCAGTAAGTTTACGAAAGCAAGGTGACCTGAATTGTGGGTGACTGACAAAGTCAAAATCGCTGCGTATTTGCAAGCGCAAACATCTACATTTGCATTGCCTACATGTTAAGAGATGATGAGGTTCCAACTTCTTTACCCCATGCTACATTCTTTCCCTTATTTCCTGCATGGAGTAGCTGGTAAGTGAATGTTTTTCTAATCTTATTCAACGTCCATTAATCACATATATGGATAGAATATAACCAGACATATACCCTCTTGTATTGAAGTATTTAAATAATTCAGCAGTACTCAACCATTGTGTAGTCAGGTCGCATAAATGATTCCTATACAACGGATTTCCTCAGTCTTGCTTCGCTGATATCATGGATAAAATATAACTAATTGTAAAGTGTACGACACACACCTAAGCGTTGATGTATTTCTTTTATTGAATTCAATGTTGTGCAGGTGAATGCGTGTATGCAGTGGACAATTAGACTTCTGTTCCACTCAAAGAGAATAACACATTATTGAACTGAAGTCAGTGTTGATTACTTTCGAACATACCGAATCGGATAATCTCTTCAGGCCTGTTGTTTAGATAGTGCTGACAACAAGGATTCTTAGTCAAATTGAGATAATATTATTTAATGGTCATAGTTAGTGGACAGGTTGTCAAACTGCTGAGCTCCCTGCTTACGAATAGTAGACATTTTAGATTTAGGCATGCGCTATTAAGTCCTAGGCTATGAATAGTCTGTTGGCCAAAATGACAGTGTATATAAACGCATGACAATTTTGAAGAATTAAACAAATGTTCACGCAACAGTATTCTTATACATGTCGTTTGATGCTGTTAACATAAATACCTATTCTTTCTCGAAGAATAGTGTTTTCATCGAAATGGAGAATGAGGAGACAATTTGTATAACGGCGAACACACACTATGTGCTAAGATTGAAAATTATAGTACATTTCACCTCCGAATTCCAATAAGCATTTAGGCTATTTTTCATGCATCAGAAGTAACAACGACGTAGAATTACCACACCAAAACTGACGTAAAAATACTTAACAGACATATTGTACAAGCCTCTAATTCAGTCAATGTTAATACGTTTACTAGTTAGATTGTTAATATCATTTCTGAATTAAGATTATTTCATTGGAAGTATTGTTCAAAATATCAGACTCGTGGGTGACGAGAGATGCGTGTCTGGTGGCATTTATTTGCTCTGCTGAAACTCAAAACGGTCATCCCACATTATATTCAGAGGTGCAGTACTACTGTCAGTATTACTTAGTTAGGTCTTTACATATAATTAGAATGCATGGAGGATTTCATATGAGCTGACAACAATTAGAGAACCACTGGAAAACCTGTGAGTAATGGACAGCTGTATCGTCCTAGTTTGTGACTCTTCATCAGTACGCACCCAGCAGGGTTCGAAGGGTACAGCAGGTTGAAGATGAAGCAGCAACTCATCGAAGATGGCATTGTGAAATGGTCGCGCTATGTCATGAATTCGCAGAAGTTAGAGTTCAAGGACCATTGAATCGGATCAATGTGGCTCAATGGTCTATGAGCTCACCTTGTAACTAGGAGGGCCTGGGTTCAGTGAGTGCGTACTGATGGAGAGTCTCGAACTAAGACGAAACAGCTGTCCAGTTCTCCTATGTTTTCCAGCGGTTCTCTAACTGATGTACGCTCCTCCATACAATCAAACAAAAATCCCTACGAAATATAATTAGAAAAAAGAATGTTAAGTGTTAATAGCTGATGGATAGGTTGATCACTGGATGTTTTATTGAATCAAGACGATACACGGAAAGATAATGCTATAAACCCGATCTTGGATACATAAAAAGTTGTAATTAGATATAGGAGAGCGTGAAAGTATCTAAAGCAAGTTAGGATGTCATGTGAATATTTACATACTATTTTGAGCAATGAAAAGTCAAGCAGGCATCAGTGATGTATAGATGTTTGATAATGTTTAAAATGACCATATGTAATATGGAATTTCATTTTAATACACTGCATAAATAATTTTACATAACTTAGAATATATACATGCCATCATTTCATTCATTGCCACAAAAGGTCTTTGTTTAGTGTTCGAAGCGAAATGATATGTAGTGACTAATGTTAAGCCAATCATTTCATTTTATGCTGTGATTCCAAGCTTAAAATCCATTCTGTAACCTCCTTATTCTTTGTACAGTTATTTTTAATTTGAAGTAAGTACAATGCGATTTACTTTCAATGTTCTTCAGTAAATATTTATCGATTTTTAAAAACGTGCTCCGTTAGTACCATGAAACACTGAATCTTACACAGACACTTCCACAGAACATTAACTCTATTGTTTTTTGCTAAAGAAAACCTAATGAAGATTTTTTCTTCGTTAGATTTTTTCGAATACACATTCCACGTACTTAAATCTCATTGAAACGCTCCAAATTTCAAACCTGTCTGAATATTTTCTCTTGTCATTATCTACAGGACTGCCTATTATTGGTATGCAACAGCTCTACAGATTCTTAAAATAACTGTACTCCAGGACCTTTTTTTCAGCTCCGTGGTCCATGTCTTGAAGAATCTTAGATTATAATGAAGTGGATTCTATTGTGTGACTATCAGTTTGCGTGAAAAATGTACTTTAATGATTAGTTGATAATAGTATAAGAAAATGAATTAATTTCACAGAGAATAACTTACATTTTCTGAACAAAACACCTACCAGTCGTGTTTATAGTATGTTCGTGAGATATTTGCAGCAACTGAATGATATATTTGTACATTCAATAGACAAATTGTGACCACTACTCCACCAGTTTTCATCTAGTGAGAGATGTGTGTAGAGAGCATAACCAGCTAAGCCTCACTGCCTTTCCTCACGTTTTGGATATTTATGAATGTAATCATTGTTACACTCTAAATTTTACAAATCTATCCATCTCAGATGTGACCAAGTTTTGTGAAGTCAACGCGCTACTGAGGTATCATATGTTCCATAGTGTAAATCTTCATTTTCCCATATTTTTCATAACCGGATTACAATTGGAACAGTGCTCATGTTGTTATACACATCGCACATCACATTTGATGAACATTATTCAAGAAAAGCCGAAACAATTGCAGGTATTTGAATTCAACCGGTGGGACGCTCTTGATCTAGACTTATGATTGGATAGCGTTCATGAGAAAGGCTTACACAGAACCACTGTTAATGACACACTTCCCCTATAATCCGAATCTGAACTGGGAAAACTCAAAATCAATGGTTACTCCACTAAGACGCTCACATTCAAACCGCCTTTCTGTAAAAACCATTCATTTTCGTCATACATTATTCACATGGTTAATGATACATTCGGCCGTTTCCTTCGAAATGTCTACCTTAGACCTATGTTAGACTGAATAATGTGTGTGAGTTTGTCTCCAGGTCAGTAAACAGTGTAGCTGTTTACACTTAAATTTTTCAAGTGGAAACCACCTATCACTTGTTCAGCTTACTTTGTAAATCAAACGAAAGACTGATTTTGCATCGGTAATGTCAAATTGGCTCTTTATGAAACCCAGGGTGACACTGAAGTGAAGCAGAATTGGATTTGGAAATGATTCATTTCGATCGATGATCATGATGGATGCATGACTGAAATAACTCAGTCACTTCACGTATATCTGGACACCTACCAATAAAAATTTCGCATTAGACAACTGTCCTTGTGAAAGCAAGACAGATTACTAACCACCTTTTGTACACAAGCATACAATTTCTTAACAGCAATCTATCCAACTCTTAGGGAATTCCTTTTGGATATCTGGTGAGTTTATTCAAGTATTTAGACGTCTCACCGCATTTCGATATAAGCTTTTGCTGAGTAGCCACAGATGACTAAATTATGTGATAAAGATATCTGAAATGAAACTATGGAACTATTATTTCTTGAAATCAAACTGTAAGAAATTCAAAATTAATTCAGAGATATTACGAGTGATACTAATTTGAAAACGTTCTGTAGTCCTCCAAATTTATACCAGTCTACTTCACCTTTAAAATCCTTCAACCTCACACTTGCAAAGTGACTGATTCACTTACTGAACGATCCTGAAAATCTGGATGTCTGATCCCATGACGAAAATTTTGAATAATGTGATACGATTACTTACAAGTTGAAAATCAGGAGTTAGAACAGGTAAAAGAAATTATCTACTTAATTTATTATCTAGTCTAAGGCATCACGATATTTTGATGGGAATGTATTGGGGATGATCCCTAGTCTTAGGGGTTTCACAGACGATGGATTAAATGCTTCAGCTCCAAAAAAAATTAAAATGGTCGACCTGAAATGATTAGAAAAAATGAGTTTGTCAGATCTATGTGAAGAAACTTCCTGATAATTGACACGCCTGGTGAAGTCATATTATGTGGAAGTGATGTTCACATGATTTTCTTTGATATCCGAAAATCTGAAATTTATAATTAAGACAAAAATTATCTGAGGATAGAATAACTCCACATTCCACTATTCAAACATCTGTAGGACTCTCACATTCGTCTCAGAATAATTTTGACTGATATATTATACGTTCATGATTTGATTGCTACCAGTCACTAAACAAGCCACTGCAAGTTCCAAACCAAGCCTCGTACCTCGAAGTGAGATTAGTGTGTGTGCTTCAGATTTATCAGCATAAAATTACAGGTGTCAGTAGGATAACAAAATGCCTTTTATTTATTTCGCGAAAAATACCCATTAAGACATTGAAATAAGAACAATTTAGTTCAACAAAGAGTCTCTTTTCGACGAATTCATTCACTTAGCTGTACAGTCGCAAATATATACAATTAATTTTGTGTGTGTGTGTACATTAGGTTTGTCAAAATCAAAATAACAGTTAGTGTGGGTTGTTGATTATATCATCAAAATAATTAAGAAATTAAAATGTGTGATTAATAATCGAAGTTGTAACTAAGTGGGGTGAAGGTTGGTAAGATGTGAGTAGGGTTACGTAATATAGACATGTTTAGAAAGATTAGATGTTAGTGAAGGAGCATGGAGACAATTACGAAAATAAACTAGATAATAGGTGAAAAGATTGAATGGGTTAGTTACTAAAAATTATTATACGAAAATTGCAAAAACATTTGATAACAAAATGTTGATGGCAGATAAACTTGAAACTAAACCCATGGTAGTAGGAGGGGGTGAAGAAGTTTCTTCTGTGTGCATAAATTAGGCTTTTCTATCCAAATCGCTAAGGCTTCGGTAATACAAAGTATACGGAAGCTTGTCGATTTTGGAAGGCTTCTTTTGACTTTACAGATGACTTTTAATGACTTCTCCTTGCAAATCGAATGACCAGTGTTGAGTATATGCTCAATAATGGCGCTCCTTGTTGCTCCGTTGTTACCTTTCCGTAGCCAGGCGGGATAGTGTTCTTGAACTCTTTTAGATAAAACTCGCATCAAACGATCTATATACCTCGCTCCGTAAGAGCAGGTGAAATGGTAGATACACATGGAAGTGGTCAAATGCGATAGTTTATCTTTAGAGTAGTTGAAGAACAATGACCAGGAGGAAAATGTCAGTCGTAGTGTGGCAGCAAAGAATGTCCTTCTGAGAGCAGTAGATATCCTCTTCTTCAAGGTGTCAGCCAGAACGTCACCATTGAAGGGTACATTCATGTAGACCATCTTCTTCTGCACTGTAATGGGTTGTTCTTTGTAAGTCTTAGGCTTAATATGCTTGTCTATAAAACGGGGTGGGTAGCCATTCTCGAGCAGTGTTTACCTTAAGAGGGCGATCTCTTCCACTATTTATTCAGGACTGCAGATTTTTCTTAATTATTTTGATGATCTAATCAACAACCGACACTAACTGTTATTTTGATTTTGACAAACCTAATGTGCACACACACACAAAATTAATTGTATATATTTGCGACTGTACAGCTAAGTGAATGAATTCGCTGAAAAGAGACTCTTCGCTGAACTAATTTGTTTTTATTTATTTAGTATTTACAAAGAACTGATGAAGGAATTTGAATTGATTGCATTGTTTTATATACGAAAATTTGTTTTCAGGAGAGCTCTCTGTTACCGACTAGTTGAAACTTGGAGCTGCTTTTTGGATAAGTTGCCGCCAAATTTTGGAGGAAATGGTTCAACATGTTTAAATCCAACACTACCAGGTGTAGGAGGATGATTTAAGTGACAAAGTATTCCATATCACCTTATTATGTGCATAAAGTAAAGATTTCAAAAATAAAAATTCATTTGAAGAGATGACGAGTATTCTGAAACAAAATTTACAGATCCAAACTGTTGAAGGGGTTAACCTTATGTCTTACTGATTTCAAGTGGTTCATGCTTTATTGATTATCGAACATAAAAGTATTTCCTAATCAATTAATCACAAATTTATTCACATAATGATAAAGCTGATACACTGTTTAGTGATGTGACTCAATGTTGGCTCAGAAATTAGACAAAACACAACTTTGATCCTTTGTTCTACAGATAGTAATAGTTCGGCCCTAGATTTAATGATATAACCGTTAAAATAGACAATGAATGACGGGTGTGTTTTTGAGCATAATCTAAAAACACCAATTAGCCAAAGATGCCCGAATGGTAACTAAGTAAAATGTCCTCAAGACCATCATGAACAGTAGTTGGGGACATAAGCTGAATACATAGGAAAGCTATAGGCAACAGCTATCAACAGAAAACTGTTTAGGTGCATGAAGGAAACGAATAATAATAGAAAAACTAAAAGCAAGAAAGCTTTGAGAAAATTCTGCCGCATTTTATCCCTCAAAATATACAACAGGTGCAGTTTAGCTGGCCCTAAGGCAGATTCGATTCGCACGGCATCCAGCATCAATCTGCATAAAATATGCATATATCTAATGCAATCGTAACTGAGGTTACAAATGTTTCCTCCAATCTGAAAAGAACTAAAGTAGTAGGACTTGATCGAATGAATTCGAAACCGGTGAAATAGGCTGGTGATTCACTGTTCTCTGAATTAATTAAAGTATTTTGTAATGTCCAAGAACCAGAGATAGTTCCGTTTGACAGGTACACATCGTCGAAGGAAGTCAAGTTGTCGCTTAGTAATCAAACAGTCATAAGTTTGACTAATATAGTACCTGAAAATCGAAGTTCAGTATTTATGCGTAAATTAGGCTATGCTTGTGAGGAACAAACCCAAAAAAGCATGCAGTCTCTCAAGGAATACGAATCTGTATTGATTATACCTGCAACTTTTGACAGATTCTGTGATATGGGCATACTTACGGCTGTCTCATACATGCCTTGAAGATGGTATTTGGCTCGGTCAACCTAGAAGTTCCGCAGCAAAATTTTGCCGTGAATGGAGTGCCAACAATATAATTCGCACTTATCAAGGAAGCTGATGAGTCTCCTGCAGCTTTTAAAATTTGGTAACCATTGGTGTCCTAGTAGAATTTACTTAGCTGATATTTGTGATTTAGGAAATTGACTTGTTACAAGAAAACACTCTGATTGACTTAGAGTATGGGAATGATTTCATGCTCCTGTTTGAAGATACTGATAAGATACAGTCTTCCTTGAACACTTTGAGCAGAACACTTCGGATGTTCTGTATATGATTTACCCCTGTCAGAAGTAGGAAGATCATGCAAGACCGAACTGCACCCACCTCTCCTTCAAGGAAAGGAAGTGAAGTGGATGATCGTGATGGCCACTTTAGTTACTTGGAAAGCTACTTCAGAACCAGTGGAGCGGTTGATGACGGAATTCTTGACCGCAGATACTTGCGTCATATATCTTTTGCTTAGTGATGCAATATGCCGGAAGAATTTCAAAGGCCAGATATTCAGTTTGTTTTAAATCAAAAGAGATACTGATTTGGAGCGGTTTTTTTATAAATTCGCTCCTTCGGAAACCTAAAATGAATCTTCAGTCAACAGGAGTTTAAAGTAGCTATGAGTCACTTGACTCAGTGATCGCCATAGATTATGCATCCTTAGTTTTCACTCACATTACTTATAAGTGAACAGACACACTTATAGCACCACATATGACAGTTCGTCTAAAATAATCAGTTGTGTAAAAGCAAAACATAATTTTGACCATTTTTAAAAGCAAACTTGAAATTTCTGAATAAAAATCTCCTTGATAACTAAGGAGTATATCCGAGTAATTCTACATTTCAGTGTATTGTGGTAGAAGATTTTGCTAATTTCCAGTGAGCGGCTAAATACCATAGAAAAGGTATCTCAAATAAAGCCGAACATTATGGAATTCCCAGTCATTGCAAATACTAATGGATTTCTAAGCTATCTGATTTCATGAAACCAAAATGTTCGATTTCTGCAGACATATTTGCCCCAATTACAACCTTAAATTTGGTACATTTCCGTTCAGTGAAACAAAGCTATGAAGAATTTGAAAAACGTAAACTATACTACTTCACCTCCGAGACCTTTCGAATCTTTACTTCGAGAAGTGACTGATTGGTTGATTCAAGGATCCAAACAGGTGAAAGGAGATAATTCAGCTTCAATATACTCAATATCAGATATGATGACAAACTATTCGCAAAATGTGATGTGACTGTTTATAAGTCTTGAATTTAGAGACAGAAGAAGCTGACGAGGTTTCATCCTGTGTTATTATACATATTCAAATTATGTTGCTTGAAGGATAACAATATTCCGATAACAGTAGAATGAAGATTATCACAACCGTGAATGTTTCATAGTAGATGGATGGCAAAAATGCTTTTGGGGTTGCTAGTTTAATTGCTCATTTGATATGAATGCCAGCTGTGAGTGTTTGACACCTGAGTGGGTAAACGAGTATAGCGAGATTATAATATGTGGAAGTGATATTCTCTGTACGAGCGCCTTTAAATCTGAAAATCTGTCATTTATTAGGTAAGGCTTTAAAATACACTAACGTCTAATAACTTCGGCGAACATTATCCGTGAGTGAAGAATAACTTAACAATTAAATACTCAAACATTCAAGTAATATTTCCGATCATCCATGAATATATTCCACTGATATAATTAAAGTTTTCGTTTCGTTGGTATTCGTCACTAACCCAATGCTTTCACGTTCGAAACAAAGGCGCATATTCTGAAGTGAATCTAATCCGTTTGTTATCGTAAAACTCCAGGATTTCATCGGATAATTACCAGGAATGCGAATAAAATTGCATACGCCATAGTTTATTTTATTCATTTATTAATTACAAATAACTGATGTTAGTGTCTGATCTGGTTGTGTTGCTTCTCAAAACAATTTTGCAGGAAAGTGATCTTCATCCAACAAGCAAAAGCAAGGAACTGCTTTCTAGATATGGTTGTCACCAGAGCTTGGAGGAAAATACAACACATGTTGAAGTGAGAGGACTGAAAATACTGAGTGAACATTTATATATTAGGTTAAGTGAGGCAATGAATGGGTTGGTTAGAGACTTCGGCTGAAAGAATTACACATAACAGATGCTAGACTGTTGGTACTGCATAAATTAAACGTCTTCTACTCATCAACAGAAACACAATCTATTCATTTTTTGACTTAATGACCAATAATACGAACAGCGTGAGACGGTTAATTATCAGCTAAAAATCTAGAATCAGTTAAGGCGAACGTTTTTTTCTTATTATTTCATTACGTAGAATAAAATCACTATCAAGTCTACCGCATAACAACATTACGACAAGAAAATAATCACGATAATCAGAGCACCAAGTGTTTCACAGAAGATGAATGAAGTAACCTCTTTCAAATCCCACCCCCTGGATGGTTATTGGCGCTGGATGTTGCTGCTGTTATTGTTGTTGGTTGGTTGGTTATTTCCATAACCTCCGTCTTGTCTATGTTCACCTGGAGTACTGTCTTTGCTGCTTCTTCGACCAGTTTGTCGGTTTTCACTTGTAAGTCTTCGGTTTTATGTGACATCAAAATTACCTATGAGTATAGAATAATTTAACATTTAAATACTCGTGCCCTTGCTAGGAAGGTTTTCAGTTGCCTTAGAATAACACCAACAGATACGGCGCACGTTATTTATTTTATTGCTAGCTGTCATTTAACGTGTTTGAAATAAAGGCGCTCACTTCAAAATGAGACCAGTTCAGTTTGCTTCAGATTTACCAGAGTTAAATCACACGTCTTATTCAGAAACATGAAACCTAACGAGTATTGTATTGCGTTTTAATGTATTTAATACTCTAAAATAACTGATAAAAGAATTTGAACCGATCGTATTGCTTTACGAAACTGTTTTTCAAGAACGACCTCTGTACCCGACTGACTAAAATATGAAGCTGCTCTTTAGATGCGTCGCCATCGCAGCTTGGAGGAAAACCCAGTACATGTTTAACTGAATAACTGAGAAAATTAAGTAACCATTTAGCATTTTAGGTTTGTGCATGCCAAAATTCGCGTGATGAATTTACACTAGGCTAACCGTCGACTTTGATTGGAGGAGGGGGATAACTGATAACCAATGCACTCGTGATGATACTCTTTAAATATAAGAAGTAAACGTGTCTTTTATTCATGAATACGACGTGTTTTTGTCATTGGAATGCATTGCATTTGTTAACTGTGAAAATATTACACATACTTGAAACAACCGTTCTTATTCCATGAATATACAATTTCACCTGAATATCTGGAGTTGATGTTTATGCGAATAAGACGCCAGTGTTAACTAGGACATAATCAATTTACAATGAATAATGCTTTCCTTGAACAGGTTAATATAGAGTGCCTTTAATAACAAACAATTTAGAATCATGTTTTTGTTGACATGGAGTAAATATTTCAAAAATAATCCCCTTTATAAGATACAGAGAGTATTCTGTAAGAATAATATTTAAAAATGTAGTTTGCGAATCCAAAGGTAAACTTCTTCATCACTGATTTCAAGTGGGGTTGATATTCTATTCACTATTGAAGATCAGATGTAGTTCTCACAAATATATTCACACCGTCAAGACTACAAAATCTCTTCACTGCTTATTGACGTCATTAACATTAAACTAATCATCCTAATTCATTCGTCGCGTTCTAAGTGAACTTAGGCCATAATTGACAAGTCTTCGTTCAACACGGTTTGCTACTATCAATTTGATTTAGCTTCACAACTCCCCAAAAGCTTTCCTTCTCTCATCACACGATCTGACATTTGTTCTTCTTCATCTCTAAAGGAATCCCTCACTGTTTGTTTTCAATTCATAGGCATGATCTGTAATGCAACCTGAATGTCGCTTCACCATGTTTTCATTTCACCTCTATTTACTCCTGTATATTTTCTGGTTAGTAATTTATTGGCTGATTCGCTACCGAATACTCTTCATGTCTTGTTCTTTCTGATCTGTAGTGATCTGTTACAAATGCTTATCGTGATGTTTGCGACAATTCTGTGAAGCATATCGAAACACTGACTTGAAAATCGAGGTCTTGTTACTGGTGTTGAGTGGTGTAGAATTCCACGTGTATTTCAGGACGATGGATTTATGTCTTGCTTCCCTGATCATATCTGTAACATGCTGTTCTATACCACCTGCCATTGAAATGGTATAGTCTCGGTTACAAAAAGACAGAATAACCTTCAGACTTCTTCCCCCGACGGGAATTAATGTTTTAATCTTGGTAGATTTATCAAATAGAGACGATAATACTTAAACGAATTTATTAGCTCAACGGGACCAGTGATAATTATTACCGAAACGCACATCTTATATCAATAATGTTTGGTCTACTAAATTTGAGATACTGATATCACGTGCTGAAAATGCCACAGTTGTACAAAAATACTGTGTGGAATCAAGCTATAACAAATATGTATAATATATATTCAAGGTTTTTACAGAAGCCAGCCTTATACCGCTAATGATTCTATTAGAGGCATCATCTATCTTCACGATAGCTGTCTCCTACAAAACGACCAATGTAGTTATGGGCTTTCTTTTGTCAGTCCAGTTGAAGTTAAAATGGGACGATGTATGGATCTGGAGTTGTCAAACGGCAATGAAGACACTTGTCATTTTATGCGATAACTTATCTTTGAACTTCATGATATAAAATAACAACAGCTTGACATTTGATTTTGCAAGTAATAAATAATTCTAGATTTCCGCTGACTGTGATATATTGTACATTTCAGTTTTGAAGGAATAAAATTGAAGTGCTTTTGGTGGCGAATTAGGAAGATTTAGAAATTACTTTGCGTGTGGTTATTATTTTTATGTTTCTGTTTTTTTAAGGGGATATCAAGAACGAAGCATTTCATTAAGGATTATTGGAAGTCCTATCTTAAGAGAGGATTTAAATTAATCTCATTCAAGAGTTACTTCAAAACCTCAAGAGAGCTAGATTACGCCTTATTTGGAAAGGAACCAGGTCACATTAATGTACATATATATACAAGATTACAGACTGGTTTGTGAGACCAACTATTAAGGTAGATAAGAATAAATAACAGTTCTTTTCAAATTGATGTATGTATTCTTCAGCATTCTGGTGAGTACTAGTATTTCTGGTCACTCATAGTTATGGAGTGTATCGCCTTTCTGAGTCTTCCTCTTTCAACAGTGAATATTCATGGAGTAGTTATTCAAACCGTCGGTATAAAGCATGACTGATGTCTATCAGATGACCTTCTTTTGTCTGACAGAATTTCGAATGCTGCCTACAGTTAATACATACAAAAAACCAATTTCATTCAGAAATACATTCAATAGGTGATGAATTCCAAAATACGATGGAACGGAGGAGGAGTTGCATTTGTTATAGATTTCGAAATCGTTCTCGATATATATATATGGCGCGTAGTATATTCGTTTGTACTATAGAATTAAACTCTAGAACCGTCACGTATAACGGCATAGACAGCAGTTTACACGAGCAAAAGCATCTAATGCCTCTATTGCCTAACCTGTGAAATATGAAGTAGTCTAAACTGAACTGAAAAATACTCCCTACGTTTATCGATTACTCCTCCATTAACTCTTCCCAAAATGTGATAGAATTCTGCCAGATTTATCACCTCTCCATATTCTACGAAGGCAAGCTTATCTGTTCCAGATATGCATAATAGGCTTTTCCGTGAATATTTTGTGCAGTGTGAGCTGAAATCGTCATTTCTAATCGCTTTCATCTCACCTGAGTTGATATTCATTCAGGCATCTACACCTCGTTACTTCGGGATTCACTTTCTTAAATGACTTAAACATGAATAATACAGAGTAAAGCCTTTTTCCACTTTAATCCTAATTGAAGGGAAAGCCAGGGATGAAAGATATACAAATTTCTACAGCATTGTTCTGCTTTAGGAAGCTAAAATGTGCTTTTATCATTTCCTGCAAGTAGGAGTTATCAATCAAACTTTTCGTTATTCATTTTTTTTGATATATCAAGGGACGTTTAGGGATTCTGTCAGACTTAAATTATTCAGCGTAACACCCTTTAACCACAGATGCAAATGACGCCAGTAGTTATAATTTTCAAGATTTTAATGGATGAATTATTGCTTTGTGTCTTTTATGTGTAATCACTTTTTTAATTGTTAAGTCCACTCATATATGCATGTTTGAATAGGTGTATATTTATACATTTGTAGTGATGTGAGTCGTGAGGTTGACACAATAGAGTAGTTTATCTGACTGAACACACAATGAGGAAACAGGCATGCAATGGATTCACACAAAACACTTGGAGGATCTGGAATTCGCCGATAATATGTATGCCTGATTTCTCACAAACTGGAAGATATGCAAGCGAAAGGCAACAAGTTGGCAGAAGAAGCATCAAAGATAGGACTTCAGGTGAACATAGAAAAAACAGAGTCAGGTGATGAAGATTCCTGAACAAGAACAACAACAGACGACGATCAGCATAAATCGAGAGGAACCTGAAAGAAACAACCTCTTTCACCTAACTGGGAAGCATCGTTTCAACTACAGGCCAACGGAACTGACGAGGATATCAAAGCAATAATCGGAAAAGCAAGACAAGCTTTCACTACTCTCAAGTCTGTGTGGAGGTCAACAGCACTACTCAGCATCAAAAATAAGATCCGGATTTTCAACTCCAATGTAAAGTCAGTCAGTGCTACTCGCTATACGGATCAGAGACTTGGCCAGCGGGTCATAAAGAGCATCTCAAACAAACTACAAACCTCATTAACAGTTATCTTCGCTCAATACTCAAGATCAGATGGCCGGCCAGAAAAGATCAGCAACAGGGATCTCTTGGAGCGAACCAACCCAGCAGGAACCGACTGTGGAACAAATAGGCAGGAAGAAATGGAGATGGATTGGCTGGCCATACTCTGAGGAAACCATCAAGTGACATCACTAGACAAGCCATCGCCTGAGTGAAACCCGAAACGGAAGCGGCGAGTTGGTCGTCAGCGCAAGGGTGACTTGGAGGAGGTCATGTGATGTGGAGAGGAAAACGTGTGGGCAGACTTGAAGCCAGTTGAAGACTCTAGCAGAGAACCGAACGCAATGGAGATGCACGGCTGAGGCCTTATGTTACTCTAGGAATATAAAGGAAACAATAATAATAATAACACACTATGATTCATTATAATTGTTCTTTTCCTAAGTTCTTCACACACACAAACACACGTATACTCAGTAATATAGGGCAACCAATTCTCTTTCCAGTTCAAAAATGAGAATGGTGGGTTCGTTATGCTACATGGTGTCTTAAAACGAGTGCAGGGTGCCTTCTCAGATACTAGCATCTATAGGAAAAAGACGCATTGTAGGAATCAACTGGACATCATTCATCCTAACCAGGATGGTTAAATATAGGCTTAGTTAAATGTTTAAATAAACCGCTAACCCTACTTTCCCTCACAAATGCAATATGATGAAGTAACAGCAGTTTAAAAAGGATTAACTTCGTTTCAAATCTAGACAGAACAGCCATATAAGGAAAGAACATCACAATCGCCATGTAAATTTCTTAGTATGGTTACAATTGAGATGTTATTTAAACCAACCGTTTCATTCCCAACAGGCTAAAAACGTTCACCAACATCGCCCCATACTGGAAATCGGATGAATGGAAAAGTTGAGCAAGGCGTTTTGCCAACGATCCAACCAAGAAACAATCAAAGCGGAGATGTATTGAATGCATGCTGAGTAGACTGTTGGCGGTCATCACACATCAGACTCTCCACTGAAACTTGATTAAGCAACCACAAGTTGGACGTATTTACAAAGAGGAGATAGACCATGTGAAGAGGAAGAGAAAGCGCATTGTTGATCGTGGAGTCGGCTGATAAAGACCGAAGAGAACAGAGTTATGTGGCGGCGTCCCACTAAAGCCATATTTTCGACTTGAGACATAATGAAGTATAATATGTGTAATTAAAATAAAGCTGTTCCATTAATTGGTTCACTGTTCACTGGAAATGTGTGGATAACTTCATGTCTGTCTTTAAAATATTCATCTCTTATTAACTGTGCTGTGAATACCTCACCGTTTTGTTCAAACGAAAACAGCAAAGAGAAATCAGAATTCAGACGGATATCACACAGTTTCACAGTTGTCAAAGATAACAGTGTGTTGAGTATGATGCGTGCTCTGTGTGTTTTCAAACTCTTAAATCATAGAATCTCAATATTACTTAGTGTTCATGTAGTGTTGAATAGTGCCAATAATGTGTATAAACTATAGATTTTCCTGTGTGTATTTGCGAAAATTGAATACACAACTCTAAGAAATCAATCAGAAATACAAATAATAAGCATAAAGTAAACAGTGACACAACACAATCCACTCATTACCAATTGAGAGTGTTCGGTATGTAGTTCACCAGTGCAACAAGGATTGTGATGTAGACATGCAATTCGAAAACACACATTATACCGTACATTGCAATGAGAATCTGATCAGAACCTCTTATCTCAAACACTTAGATAACGTAGCATTTCCAAGTGATGGATTTAGTATTTCACTACTTGGATTTCTTATCATATTTCTCTCAATTCTACTGAATGAAGTCAATGGTACGTTTAAGAGAGTATTGATAATAGTATTGACAGTCTAATATGGTTATACACTGGAAAAGCTATTCTGATTGTCATCACTAAGAGATAATGTAGTCACAACAAATCAGGCGTGAGGTGTATCAGCTAAATGTAGGATGAGGTATCATATTAAGTGAAAAGCAACAGCCTGAAATAGGTGTACATGTTGTGTAACTTTTATTCGCTCACTTAACATCATACATGTGCCTGATATGGCTGCTAGCAACTGGCATTTGATTCCATACGTGAACTTTTCACCTACTTATTGGGAGTTAATTGGAATGATTTTCACTCGCTGTCATCATTTTTAGCTGTTATCACGATTGTCTGTGATATTTCATTTACTCTACACACGATCTCGTAAATGCCACCCTAGAATACACGTCGAACTCGTTGTTTTTCCCAGGGTTTCACCCTAGGAGATGGCACTTGACGTCGTTTGGTGGTCTCCTCAGTGTATAGCCAATCCTTATCGACTTCTTTCTGCATATTTGTTAGGCAAGAAACTCTTGATTGTTTCGTTCCCACAGTTCGATTTCAGTTAACAATGTGTAGTGGTGAGGAGAAGTGAAATAGGAGGAAACAACTTCTCAGCATTCCCTGACTTTCCAGTGATTATCTAACTGATTTGATCATACCTGCAAGCAATCAAATCACTGCAATTAAATACTTAACATAGTTTACTTTTATATTTCTGTAATAATCACTATGTTTTATCTTTTTACCACTATGTTCATGTTAATGATTTTATGCAATCTATAAATTCCTTCTCACGCGCTCAGCACCAACTGCCTCAAAAGCATTGTCAAGTAAGAAACACATTTGTAGGTGGCACAGTAGTTGGGATGCTCACCGACCATATCCATCCTTTTGGGTTCGATCTCACATCGACACATACCTGATATCACTGGTCGGACTGCTAAACTTGGTACATGGTTGTCACTTGCTGAAACTTTCGTTGTTGTACCAAAATACTGTGTGAAATCAAGCTATACTAAAAATAACATAACTGAAATGCATTAATGTACCTTACTAATTAGACTAGCAGGCTTAAACGGTCAAAATTACTCTTTTTTTAACAAATTAACTGAATTCATTTTATTCTTTACAGAATTTAGGGCCATTATATCTGGTAGACTGTACATGACTCACGAGAAATCAATGAAGAGGATATTATCACCGTATGAGACTGCAATCGCCATTCTTATATTAATATAATGCGTCGTTTCCAATGTTTGATACACCTTTACACTGATTCATACACATTTACACGGATATATTACTTTCCGTTTGTAAGTAGTTTGTATAATTTACTCTCTATCTATACCCAAGCCTCTTAATCATATCAAAACAGCAAGAACATTAGATATATGCCTCACTGACTTGGGGTGTATACTTCTAATATAGTCGCCGGTATTATGAATTATGTGTTAGTAGAACAGAACATATACAACAACAAGTGGAAGTGAATACCACCCATATCGTCTGATATTTTTCCGAAACTTTTTTCAGTTAAAATACTTTTTTTAATTCTGTATTAATATTCGCTCATTGTCACTTTGACTGATCTGAAGTAATGACGCTCATAAATTAAGTTTAATGGCAAAGTGATAATGGATAAATATTTTGCCCATAAAATGCTTTATTCAACTGAGAATAGCCAATAAACTTTAGGATGATTGCAATGATTTCGATCAGATAAACTAAACGCGACCTATTCAGTTTAGTTTATTGTTTGTGAGATAATTTTCCGAAGACGCTAGATTCAATTAATTGTCGAAATATAATAGTAAGAACAACAGAAACAGCAAGGTGAAACCGATAATATCAAATCCCTGCATTTAAAATTCCACCAAATTTAGACAGACCTAAGGTTCTCAGATCTCACTGTTTTTGAAATATTCAAACACCTGTAGGTATCATGATTATTAATCTTTGAAAATAAACAGAAAGTTAAGAGAAAAACAAAATAATTTAGTGGCTTTTGTGATAAATTTGTGTTTTATGTTATTCACATTTGCGAAATGTCAAATCTCTGGTAATAATTTTGAGATATCCACTATATAGAAAGTTGTAGTTAAATCAATTTGTAGTGGATTGAAGAATGCACGTTAAAATCATTATTCATTGTACCTGCTCTTCAGTATCACCGAATGTGCATTTACTGAGCAGTTTGGAGTCACTTGTGTGGATATTCATGGTTTAACAAACATACGTTTTCTTCATTGAACAAATGTGGAGTGAGACTGGAACTTAGTACTCACTAATTGAAAGCTTTAAGATAAAGCTGATGAGCTACATTCTCACTGTATTTTATACCTTTGTGTCAAATGAACCAAATTAACGTCTTACTGAGGCAAGTTTTAAACTATCCGTTTTGCACACCCCTTAAGAAAAGTGTTTGATGTTAGATGCAAATAGATTTAACGTAGCGGATGGCATTTTCCAAAATTACAACAAATGTCGACCCTTAAATGAATTTCCTTCAGGCATTCAAAGACTGTTGTCTATCTTGACACTCATTTAGACGCAAGGGATAATATATCTTTTTTTTCTGGATACAATATGCAATGAAACACTTATATATGTGGCTTCATAAAAGAAACTGAATCCCAACATGCATACATAGGTTACCAAATTCGATAACATGTCCTTTTGTTTATTGTATAACTTTGGGCAACAATAGAATACTAATCTTATTGTAGATACAAAGAAGGTTCTTTTCAGAGTATTTGAAATACCTTTATCGTGTGTCTCTTTTGAATGATAAACTCATGAGTGACATATTCTTCAACACAGAGTTGAAACGTATTACTGAACATCTTCTTGCATGGTTCCAGAAATGCCAAGTCCATAAGAAGTTCTATTTCGTCTCAATTGACTTATAGCAGTCATCAAGTGGACAAAAGGAGTGCCTTCAGAGTTATCCATAACATTCCACTGAACCTTCTGAACGGAATTTGAACCCGTCGTTATACTCATAGCCCAAGATATGGGGATTTATAATGACAATCTTAGTTTTGCATATAAAAGTAGTATGTCCCACTTTTCTCTCCCTCCATTGGCTTAGGTAAATTATAATTGGAAAAATCTTACCCAGCCTATCTTATTTTTATCTACTTCGTACTCTTATGATATTTATTTAAACTCTGCCCATTTCACCTTTAATATTCCACAACGTTTAGGATTTGACATAAATTATTCATTGTGCATCGGAGGTTCAGTGGTTGAACGCTCGCCAACCACCAACAAGGTACAGGGTTCATTCCTTGACCGACGCAAGCCTAAACCGTGATCACGCCAGTAGTATGTTTACATATACACATGTTGTCAACTTTGTTATTATTACCGCCACTTGAATAATCCTTATTAACACTGCGTTTGATTATCTAATCAAATAAGGATTACCAAGTTAGATTAAAAGTAATAATAAACTGTTTTTGGACACACATGGGGGTCTAATTTTATAAGATAGCTATAGCCTCAGCGTATTTCAAGAAGCGCTCTTGACCATATTTATAGATGACATTTAAAGCTGTGTTGCCACCAGACTTGCGGTTTGTATACATTCAATTCCTGCTTAAGTTAGACGATAACTCACAGAGGAATTCATATTGCCCATTATCAGCTATACAACACAAACAGACTGAATATACCCACTAGCAGATAAATCGACTGTGAACTGTACAGTCAGCATTCAGTCAATTTCCCAAGTTATCTACTTTGAATGTGGATGAAACATTCCTACCAAACCAATTTTTTTTGAAATAGAAGTGCTTTCCTGAACGTGTTCAAATGTTACTTACAATTCATTTTAAGTAGTGTGGCATATTCACATAAGTATCCTACTACTTCTTATTCATCTCGATGAAATCCAACATGAAGTGTGCGAAAACAGTGAAGATGTTATTAAAATATAATGCTAAATAAACATGTACATCAGGAAAGTAAGTAGAATACTTCCAATTTGACTAACATTCAGTTTGCAGAGATCAGGGCGTTATTCACTAAAAAAGCCTTCACTTGTATCATCATTATTACTGACAATATTAATCTTGTAAAGTTTAGCAGCAGTATTGTTATTGGTTGAAAAATGTGGAAAAGCATACTAATGATTTCTCTTATGCATCAAAGATGTATATCCATGACTTCCTGCCGAGTATCTCAAACCCTGAATAGTCACAGTTCAGCTTTATTTTCGGAGAAGCCTAGCCAGAGTTAGCCTTGCACTCACTCAACGTGTACTTCTTTTCAAACCGTAATCACCTACCAACACCATCACTACTATTGTGAAATAATTCCCCAATATTCAATCTTATTTCAAGGTAAGATCCATCAGGATTTTAATGTGCACGTTTTCATAGTTATCATCAGCAATCATGATAGTATACTGGACGAGATTTGCGATAGAGTGAAGTTCATACTAAGAAAAGTCATCTTACGAAAATATTCCTCACCAGATATATTACTCCTGCACTTTAGTTCCGAAACTGTTGTTTCTTAACTTAAACTGTAGGATTTTGTAGCTATCTGAATTAGTGAGAACGTAGGTTACATCGAATAACCAACTAAAGTTATAGTTGATTAGAAACCAGATAGCACTGAACAAAACCAATAAGTGTGATATAGCACCACACCAAACCAGTGAGTTCAATGAGATTCGAATGCACTTTCACATGCTGTACGCCACTGGTCATGACTTCTGAATACAGCTCAAGGACATTCATCTATAAGTCGACAATGAGATGAAGACTGACAACTGAGATATAGTTTCCTAACAATCTCTTAATGACATTGGTTCATAACGAAATCTGCAGTTATTTTATTCATTGCTTCAATCTTCATTACGGTCGAAGATATTCCTAGGCATGATGTCATACATGTGGTGTGCATCATCAGTGGGTTCGGTTGTTTGTTGAAGAGCAGGGTTATGCTGTAGTGAACGAAGAAGTGGCAAAATATACTTCACACTTCTTGACCTAATAGGAATCACAAATTAGACGAGTTGGTCTTCAACAATTCTTTGCAATCTTGCTTTTATAGATAATTTGAATAAAACTATTTTATTACAATAAAGGAGGATGGATATTTCAACAACAAATTTAATTATACACAGAATAAAGTGAATCATCATCATCGAGTGAGTTCGTGGTTCTCTTTCTATCTCAAACTGAGTAGAAGAACTCAGCTTGTACAGATTACACTTTTACACAAAATAAAAATGGAAGATTTTCTCAAAATATCCGATTGCGCACAAGACAGCAGGCTGATTTTGTTCTTGTCTGAGGAATTACCAGTCTATCTTGAAAGAATAAAATCTCATGTCTCTTATCCATCCATAAATAACATGTTCCATCAAAAATAATCCCAGTTAGCCTAGTGATTCAAATTCATTTGAATTCGTTCATTCAGTAAATGATGCTTGTGTCTCCGGGAAGAAAAATGATATCCATGGACGTTGC
Source organism: Trichobilharzia szidati (assembly GCA_944472155.2). Taxonomy (NCBI): domain Eukaryota; kingdom Metazoa; phylum Platyhelminthes; class Trematoda; order Strigeidida; family Schistosomatidae; genus Trichobilharzia; species Trichobilharzia szidati. Next base: position 12,626,939 of record OX235277.1, read on the forward strand.
GTCCCTTTTCACCAATGTTCCCTCACTGAAACCATTTGCTATATATGCAAATTCATTGAGGATAATTATAAGGATGTGTCTGTTCCGAGGCACTACTTAAAAAATCTGCTATTGACGTTCACATTAAATGTCCAATAAAAGTTCAACAACACGCTTTATGGATAAACAGTTGTAGTGAAAATTAGACACCATTGGGTTCTTTACTTGCAGATTGCTTCTTGACAAGTTGAAAGCAAAGTATGTTACGGCCTACTATCGATAGTTTTCATTCGAACCGAAGATAAATGCAGGATTCTTTAATCATATGTGACAACAATACCGACATCGAATTGATAACTGAGGACTTCAACAACTACTATTGTGCTATCCATTTCACAGCAAAATCAGAGATGATATCAGAATTTCATTTTTTATTTGGATTTTCTTCTAAAAAAGAGATCTGACGATTCTCTTTGATGATCAATCTACATGTTTTTCAAGTTCTTTAGAATGCCATCTAACAGAAACGTCAGGATCAGGGGCAATATTTCACGCTCGACTATGCTGTAAATGCAAACTTTACTTTAGTATGAGACAGGAATTAATCTCATCCATCCGAGGAACGCTTCCATGTTAGGATTCTGGGATTGTGTCACGAAAATAATTCCGAATAAGAGACCTGCATGGAAGTGACAGTGTCAGTTTAACTGTGTACAACCGTAAATGCCATCAACAGGGTGAATACATTCTCTGGATTGCAGTCACTTCACAGTGGTAGTTCAATGAATGAGTATGAGACGTGGCATATGACTGTCCTATTGCGAATGACGTCACTACTTAGGAATCACTATCACACGCAAAATAGTATTTGAGACTGTCAACCAGTCTGCCGACATTGTTATTGTGGTGTCTAACATTGAGTTGAAATATATCCCTCGAATATGCTGATATTGTAATTCAATCAGGCGTCTGCAAAAAGCTAGGCGTGGTAATCAGAAACTCGAAGAAAGCTGTGAATACAAAAATACGGAAATATTTGCATTCAATTTAAATTGATACATACAGCAAGACACATGGATCTCACGTCGTCAACGCCAAAATTCGTTCCCCTCTTCTCTTCATTTTCGATCAAATTATTCATAATTCTGTTACATTATTCGTTTACGTGTAAAAACGAGTTCTACATATTTTCGTTGTTATTTCCAGCGAGTTTATGAACAGGGCGTCTACAATATTTTAGTCAATTTTATCCGAATCCAAAATGAGAATGAAAATAACAATTCGAACAGTCAGTATGCTCATGTGCAGTGAAGAAGTAGAATTTATGTGTAGGTGCAAACAACAATTGGAATTGAATTATAATAATTGACTTGATCTATTGCACAATGCACACACTGCAACAACATACGGACACCATGTGTAACCTCAATGTTACATTCAATTACAATAAATTACGTGACGAAGACTCGTGTTCTTCTCATTGATCTCACTACACTGACTACGTTTCCACTAATCCCTGTGAATAACAAAATGTTCACTCATGTTCAAGTATGAACAATCTACATTCGTGTGTGATCACAAGGGCATAGATATGTCCACCATTTGGATACAGTAGGAAATATATAATGGCTTTACCGTTTACACTGTGGCCATAATAATTCGACTATGAAAACTTCTACGTTGCTCGCGATATTGGTATTGTCAGTTGTGATGATGAGCGATCAGGTTGTACGGGCTTCAGGTATGTTTTCTTGTGATGTGCATTATAATGTTATTGTAGACGATTTCTACTCATTAGGCCGGCTGGGTATTATTTGAAATGGGGTAGATACATAATTTACCCTTCAGCTATTCTGAATAACGTTGATCCACTTTGTGTAGTAATGTCGTTGATGTAGAGGGGTTCATGAGTGTAGACTTCAACTTCACTCTGTTGATAACTTGCATGATAATTGTGTTTGTGAGCATGAGATGCTTCGTCAATTTTGGAGTGTCAAGTTTACATTAGATGAATTCGATAGGAAGGAAATGTGTGAAATATTGATATTCCTAAGAATGGCAAAGCATTGTGATTCTTTTCGGTAGATCCATGTCTCCAATCTATAGCGTGGCTGTGATATAAATGTAGTTTCTGCATCGTTCAATATCTACACTATGTCGTAACTGGTCTGTTTCTCATGTGTAACTGTACACTCATTGAACTCTGTTTATTGCTTGATGTACATCGTCGTGCTCTTTATGTTTTCCGGCATGCAGCCTAGGTGTTAACTGAACAGCTTCTCAATTGATGACAGTGTCAGTGAAGTTGAGTTCAGAATATCATGGCTCATTATTATTCATTTGTGTTCACTGGATTAGTTCTCAATTGAATGGAATGCACACTATAGATCCAATGTCAAGACACGAACAAGTCAAATATTCTTTGTAAAAATGATATGAGTAAAATCTCAGCGAAGTTGAAATGACCGACTTCAAAGTTTCGTTGAGGAAACTGGTCCAGACATCTTCAGGGAAATTAACTGCAAAGTAACACAAGAGAGGTTCATGTATAAATGGATTCCGCATTTCTTTGAAAACTTTGTCCTAACGTACAAGTATTGAAACAGGCATCAACATGTGTAATAAACAGAATAGTATCACCTGTGACTACAATTTGACCTCAGACTACCAAATGTTGGTCAACTTCAGTTATACACTTTGAACAGTCTGTACTTTTCATCAGATTACGTTCAACTGAATGTCCATGGTCGCAGATAACTAAATATGAAAATATATGTTCATGTGCAGAAAACAGCATTGTGTTTATGATTGTTTTTGTAAAACAGTTGTAAAACATTTGTGAGCCTCTCCATCAGAAGATATGGATACTCAGTAATTTATACCAAGTATAAATAATTAGTGATAGATATCCATTTTAATTTATTAATCAGGATTTATCATGCATCACCTAACAGCACGCCTGTACGCCTGTTCAAACTGTTGAGATTCATTCATGTATGTGGGGTTTCTGCTGTCATTCTCTGTTTGTACTATCAGAAACTTTTCCGTAGAACCTTAGTCCTGTCAAACTCGATTTTGTGTCCCATTTCTATCGAATGCAGTGCGGTCGCTGATCTGTTTTGTAGCTTCTTAAGGTTCGCAGAGATCTTTGGAACCACAGTCAGCCATCGTTGGTGCACTTTTACTTTCATATTTATCTGGCTTGGGGATTTTCCTACATATACGGCGATGTAGCGAAAGACTCGACAATGTGAATAACTCAATTATTACCAACAGATTCTTCTATCCATCGTTTTATTCACATTTTGTATGTCTTTCTTTCCAGGATTTAGGATAATTACTTGATTACATCAGATGTTTCAAGGTCATTTAATATGTTGTGATGGAAAAAAGAGAAGTCGACTGAAAAAATAAAACTGACTGTCAAACATCCTGCAGACTGTCTTTGGTTTTCATTGGAATTTTGTTTCCTCCAAAGATTCCGCCTTCGCATCTTTTGGTCGAATTTGTAAGAATTGAGTATCGAAGCCATGCTGTAGGGTTTTTTTGTTTCAACAGTTTGTGCAACGGAATGGAAGATGTCTTACATCTTGACAATTGCGATCTTCTCATGATCAACTAATCACAAATCAGTGTAGCTCGTCGCCTTCTCCCCAACCTTTGTGGTACATCTGTGTCATTTTGTAATTTCCACGCTCATACCATATGAGTGAACACTCTTCGTGTGTCAGTCACACTGTTTCATCGTTGTACGCATGTTGGGTAGTCGAATCAGGAGAATAGATCTGTTGAAATATATGCTGACTGATGTGCCTATGTCTGCATTAATCCATTGCATGAAAGGAAACAGAGAACGAAATTCAATAAATTTAAGTACTAATAAATTAAAGTGAGTTTCAACGCTTGACAAATTGGTCATTGAACACTATGGAGATAATCATTAACATTCCGATGAATAACAGTGATCAGTAGATATTCACATGTTTATAGGATGTTTGACAAGGTTTGCAGGATATGTCTCGGTTGCCTTGAATAAACTCTCTGCATCTCTGTCATTTCAATGTATGCTAGTTCATAACATTATTGTGCGTGAATGAATGTCAAATTTCTGCCAACTATGAACTGAACCTGATCTCTGACAACAACTCAATGGAGTCAAACTGATGTCGCCTACAAATGCAGACGAGAAGAGGTGTTGAGGTAGTAATGTGAATGTTCTATCTCGCAACAATTTATCGATTAATTCATTCTTGACAATTTAATGATCATTTTCAAAGCAAACTCTGTCAACCTTTTTCATGTAATACCAATATCTTTGTATTTCTTTTCTTGGAAAGGAGAAGATTGTGGGTGTTTGAAAATCGGTGGTGACAATCCTCATTATAGGAAGTGTTGTCCATTCATAGAATGTCGACGTTGGAAATCAACTGGTCTTCTTTTTTGTTGTAAACCACGAGGTGAATTCTGTGAAGCAGATGAAGAATGCTGTGAAAATACGTGTCGATATAATCAATGTCAGAAATGATGTGTGAAATGAAAACTGAAATGGGAAATTTGTTTGTGGGTGTCGGGATAATGAGAAATAAATCACTTTTGCCAGATCCCTTGTTTTCTGATTACAAATTCACAGCTTCATTCGACATCTCACGGATTCAGGATAATCGCCAATCTCACTTGATCTCCGAAATCATCTAGCCAGTTGTAAATGTGTTAACAGACGTTTGCTGATCAAGTGGTCTCAGTTAATAATGAATGACCTGATGTAGTTAATTTCACTGAAAATTACACTGTCAATCTACACAGCGTATGGTTAAGATGTTCGCGGTTGAATACATTCCTTCACTGGCTTAAGATAGGTGGCATCGAGTATTTCCTGTGGTGTGTATTCAAACCAATATTCAGCGACCAGTAGTCGATTCTTGTGTTGATAAATGCTATCGAAGATAAACGAAGGCAATTCTAGAATTCATAAATAGATAGTGAGTGATTATTATAGTGTTTTCCTGCCTACATTCCATCTATCAAAATGATTGCGTTACTTTGGAAGGAAATCTCGTATATTACAGAAGGATTTCAGATGCATGAAACAACTACATTCAGTGTCCGTGCATCACTAATATGAGCATTTTGAGTGTGAATTATCCTGTGCGATGAGAGATGTGCTTTGTAATTTGTGGACTACCAAGCAAAACTTCACCTCAGCTTTAGGAATTACAGGAATACGCATACATGTCTCCACCTCAAAATTAGGACAATAGATGTAGAAGTCGACGAGACACGAATTTGTGTTATAAAAGGTGCTACCAATTGATAATAATATAGTGGTTTCTAACTTCACTCATCAGGTTGAATGTTTATTCTTCTGATTCACCACTGGTTCACTGTACCAGATAAATTGAATCTGTAGACTGTTTAATTCAGATTCCAGTATTCACTGTGTAGTTTATTCAAAGAAATTTGTTCTGATGAGACTTTTGCATTGACATTGATTTCAGGGTTACAAACTGAGAAGAGCATGAGTAGGAAGCAAGCCATTGAACATTTCATGAATTCGGCTTACAACAACCATGTCTGTTTACAGTAGATGAACATTCATTTTTGACAAACGATTCCTCATTCTCGAGTGTTCAGTCATCAGTTATTGAAGTCAGGGAGCTGGCGGTGTACATAAGGGAAGAATTCATCCATAAGATGGCCATTCGGATAAGAATAAGCAATTAAGAAGCTTGACTACCAACCAAGCAATAGCCTCACGCCATAACAATAAGTAGAATGAATTGAAGATGGATCGGATGAATGCGTGGGAGACAACTGAATGACTTCGCCAGACCAGGCCATGAAATGGAATCACTATGGGGACGTATCGATAAGTCGGTCGTGGGTCAGACTGTCCTTTGCAGGTGCTCGTGTGAAGAGGAAATGAAAAGTGATGTTCATTATTTTGACCAGCTAAATAAGTTTTCAAATGACGAAATAGCGATGTGCTTTTGGAACCTCCTTATGTAGTCGTAACATAACGAAAGAATCAAAAGCACAACAATGTCTCCCCAGTTTTCCACCTTGAATTTTACTTAAAAAGATGCTGAAATATTCCAAAACAAAACAATTTAAATTACATACATAATTTGGTAATATGTTACATCTTAGACTGTCAGTTATACTGAGTTATAACATAAGTAATGATATTTTATTCGTCAAACGTAGGTTATTCTCATTTCTATAAAATACTTCATTCCTAGTAATGCTAGGAAGTCAAAGAACATTTTCCAAAGTCGAAATTAGCAATGTACGAACAAACCTGATCTCATTTTCGTATAATCAGATGTGAACTAGTCTCATTTTTTATCAGTTTATGCCATCATGTCGGCACTGATAGGCTTACATTTCGTCTGCTTTTTTACCGACGCCATTACCGAATCAACGGTATGCTTATCTGAGTTGTAGTCATCTGATTACGTCAATGACCAACAGTGCTACATCGATGTGTGCACGTATATGCACGTTGTTTCAAGATCGTTTTTTATAAAATAACAAGCGATATGTATTAGAATGTTCAGTAGCTATAAATACTTGTCTGATTAGAAAACCGGGTCATTTCAATCTACATTCGGCACAGTTCATCAAAATTCTCTCTAATTCTTTTGGTTTCAACCATCTCTATATTTCCTAGTTCGCTAAGTGTACTCACGCAGATTTTCATTCTGCGTCGGTATTTATTGAGGACGAGATGAAAATATCATAAGAGATGAGTCTATATATCAGATTGAACAGCATTGCTTCATAATATATAAAACAGACTGACGTCAGTGGATGAAGGCGAAATATTACGCAGCATTTAATTATTCTGAGAATTCTGTAAATTGTGTTAGGATTTTGTCCAAAATAAGGCTGTCACTTTTACTCATTTTGCTTATTTAACTATCCATTCTTCCTGTTGATATTTTTGTCTGTAGCGTTTGTGTTTGTTGAACATTGAACTTCAACTAACCAGACTGATTTTAAACGCAGAATTTATCTTTCAGTGCTGTTTAGTTGATTTTTGAATTGTCAAAGAATGTCAGGTTGATGTCAGACATCAGGAAGATTTATCAACTGATTTGACTGACATTTGGTCTTACTGACAGATTTGAAGTTATTCGTTAAACCGCTCACACTGTGGTTCCAACAAGAAGAACCAGACAAAGGTGACCAAAAATCTATACTTTGGAAGTCACTTGTGGTGAGCAAATGTGCATCACACTTTTGAAATTAGGTTTTCACATTTTCATAGAGATAAATATCGTGTGACCACAAAATGAAGCATCACAGCTTTTCTGTATTGGCGTGATTCACTTTGTTTGATATATGCATCAGTGTGAAAGGTCGAGTGGTTAAGAAAGGTGCCTCTCAGGTTTCTTAATGTGGGGTTTCTGTATGTGATGTTATTAAGACACTTATCAACTTGATCTCCAAATGTTAATAGCTGCTGTGTAATTATTTGCCTACACATTCAGCAGTGTTGAAGTTCCTTGTAATTAATGGTAATTAAGTATTGAAAAGAATTAATGTTAAACTGTCTGCTTAAGAAACGAATGGATATCGAAAGAACACGCATTCTGATACATTAGACATATTTCACAAATAGCTCTATGTTACTTTACGCACAGAGGCACCTGTTGGCATGGACTTCTTTACATCGGTTCAACATCATTCAGCTGCAAATTTCATGTCACAAGATGCTGACATTATTGAATTTCACATCCCTTTTTGTAGAAGTAAATGAAGACTATGTATAAGGAGTTTTTGACAGTAGATGTTTGCTGTCTATTTATTCTTTGTGTGTTTGTCCTAGACCACTGAACATTGTTATTTAAAAATCTCGTAAAGCTAAATAAGTTTTGTTATTCCTTCATGATAAAAACTAATAGACACTTAATCTATCTCAAACCTGTTAATTGGGAACAAATTCGGAAGTATGTTTTCTATTAAATGCCAACTACTATTTGGTCTTTTCTGAAAATGGCTCGTTCAACTTCAAAAGTTGAATCTAAATCAAATTATGGAAACCAGTTGTTAGACGGTTGAGTTTTTCAAATGAAAATAACTGTCAACTGAGCAATGGCGGGGTTCTGCCTACCTCACACCAGCTTCCAAAATGAAAATTGGGTCAAGTTAAATTTTGTAAAAGCAACAATAGTTGCTCAGCATAAACGGCATGCAGAAGATTGAAGAAACATTCACAAGTGTAGTTGGGAAGAAAGATCACATAAAATATCTATCCAGAATAAAACTCACTTCCCAGGTTTAATGATTTGTATTTTATAAACAAAAGGCTGATTCTTTGAGTATTATGTTCAATGTCGTCCATGGTGAAGACGAAACCGAAAGAAATTTAGGAATTAATCAACAGGCCAGTTTCCTAGTCAAGTTTGTATAACATAAACAACCCAAATGTACACCAGTTATCAACTGTTATTTTGTTCAGAATTTTTCTGGAACACCCAAGACTCTTAGTATTTTAGGCAAAACCATTCTAGGACTAACATAAATCGCTTGCAGATATTACTCACTATTATGAGTAGATGAATATCATACACACCTGCGCACATCAGTTGCTATTAGGACTGAGAGTTATGTGAAAGATCAGCCATCTGAAATTGGTCATGCAAATCAACTTGGTTACTAATGATAAATCGTTGCTGTTCAATTTTGATTGAATAATCGTGATTTCAAAAAAGAGAAAAACAGAGACACTAGACTGTTATCTATGCACTGCATAGAAAGTTGAATTACTTTAACAGGGGAACATTTAGACTAAAAAGGTCTGAAATGGCATTTAATTCCACTGACTTTCCACATAGACACTCAGTACTCCTCTCCGGAGTAAGACAACTTATAATCACAGCATTATTCATTACTAGACCTGTTATAGGATAACAAACGAATAAAAAGGTGTTATGTGGTCAATGAACTCACAAAATGAAATAAATTTCATTTCAACACTTATCATATGAATTCTGTGAACGTAAGAGTACTCTGATTACTTTCTCATTCCTCATTCAACTAGTTCTCTGTTGGCTATTATAACTTTTCATTCCTGAGCAAATGTTACCCCCAAGATTTGAATTCGAAAGTGTTTTATATCCAACTACTCACACTAAACATTCATCCACTTCCAACTATTTCAACTTCCTTCTTATTGCTTCAATTTCACTCTGTATACCATTTTGTAATAACATTCCATCAGGCAACAGTATCCTGTAAATTCTACAATGTTCTTATTAATTCAGATAAACATGACACATATCCTTTCCTGTGTCTTTGAGTACCACTTTGCTTTACTTCCTTCAAAATCTGCGAAAACAGAAATCATTTATTGTGAGTCTGAGTGATCTCGGATATTTGATCTTTCTTCACAAACGCCAACTGAAAAACTATGTGAACTAATAACCACAAAATCAGCCAGTTATGACAATCAGAGTAATACGCGCATATTCAGCAACTGGCCAGATGTCATACATGGTTCCTTTAGGTTTTTTCTCAACAAGTCATATGAAATGGGTCTACTTTATTATGATGTTAAATGATATCACCTATTTAGGTAGGACGGCTGTCGGATACTACGAAGTGAATTCGGTGACATATAGTTAAAAGACGTAGATGGGCATAAAATATATCTTCTTGCAACTTCACTTGAAATGTGTACTGTCATAGAATATTCTGGAAGTTGAGACGTTTGTATCAGCTGGAAACAAGGCAGATGAAATAAAATGCCAAGGAAATAATCAATCGCGTAACCTAAAAACATCAACAATAATGAGAAGCACTCAGGAGTGTTTACAACTGAAACTACAAGCACTTGAATAAAGGAGTATCGTTCAAAATAGTAAGTGATCCAGAATACATAAAAAGCAAATGCAGGAGTTTCAAAATTCAACCAGTATGAACAATCGACAGTATAGACAGTTCCCTGAACTATTAGAACAATATGCAGTTATACAGCTTTGAAACGAGATTATGCAAAGATTGTTCTTTGCTGTTCAGTGTCGTATCAGTTGAAAAACATCACTTCAGTCATTTCAATTCATAATGAATAATTTCTCATAACTGACCTATAGTTTGTTTATAAACTGATGGATATTGCGTGACTAATTGTGGCAGACAACGAGAAGAATCCTCATCCAGTGAGATCATTCTTTGAAACACTAAGTAAGCAACTACAAAATATAGTTATTGAATGCATACTTCTTCCAAATATTTGCATGATTTGAAATGTAGAAGAGTAAATGCATGAGTGTGAGGGTTTTAATAAACATACACTGTAGAGGTCACTACTGACTTCGGTTTTCTGTAGCGGAATGGATTCAGTTCATGGAAAAAAAATTGATTGAGCAGTTCGGGTGTGTCATCCTTGTCGTGCTTTTCTGCTTATTGGCCGTCAGAACTGTGCGAAAACGGTCAATAAGCAGAAAAGCACGACAAGGATGAAACACCCGAACTGCTCATTGATTATTTGTCCGTAAACTGAATCCATTGCGCTACAGAAAACCGAAGTCATATAAGCTCATATAAGCAAAATTTAGCGCAAATAACTAAATATAAATCGCCTTAACATTTATCACTTATTGTTTCTTCCTGAACAGTGGTACAACAGCTGCATTTTAGAAATTTAGGGAAGCGTAAAATACTTATTCACTCAACAAAATATCTCAATTAGTGAATAAGCAGAAATTCACCGGTTTCATCCAGAATTTTTGATCCTTTCAGCCACGAACATGTGATCATAGGAGTGTCTAGTGTTATTTATGAATGCTGAAAGGAATCACGTGTTGTGCAGGACATTTAAGATTAACCCAGGATCATTGTTTAAAATATGTGAAATAAATATGGTGTGTATTTAATGATTTACTTTGAAAGTCAAGTGGTCTGAAAATCTACAAATATTTTTTTTCACAGGTTTTTCATCCAATTTCAGTGAAGATCACAGAATCATTAGGAAAAAGAAGAGTGTTTCACATTTGATGAATAAAACTGTTAGAACAGATGTGGTCGCGAATAACAAGTGTATTTATCTCTACATAATGAACATTATTCATTCACTTAGTTGTAGATGTTTGGAAAAATTAATATGAAAAAGGCACATCAGCCAGAGTTGACTCGAAAATTAATCGCTGAAGATTGTTGTTTCGTCATTTTTTCAAGAAATTTTCAATGAACACTGCTCAAATAAACGTGATATCATTTATCTTGAAATCGGTTGAAAGGGCTAAGAAGCTGCATTTGTGTATCGTGTACTTCAAAATAACTCAGTGACTGCAGACACTATCAGACTGAATCAATATAACGTGAAATGAAGAATGATAAGTCAGTGATAAGCAACAAACAGGTTTTGTAGAGATGTGGTGAATTCAACTCACGAAACTGAAAAGAGTTCTGAAATCACAAGATTATTCAATCAGATAAAAAAATGAACTAAGAGACTTCAAGCTTACACTTTATGTGAGCAATATAATGAATACTTAATGGGATGCAAGTAAACACAAGTTGTTCGTATCCTTTTCACATATTGCACCAAGTTTTCATTGAACATCCAATTGACTAAGAACTTCATGACTCTGTATTTTCTTATCACTACAAAACTTACAAGGTGAAAAATAAAATTCTTAAGTAACAATTATTATTTCCAGGTTACATTCCATACATTTTGTTACATTTCCAGAAATATTCACACAGATGAGAAAAATGAAAATCTGCTACAGATGCGATGATGTGTTATGTCTGAATATTTTTATAAGTGGAGTTTCATTAACATCATCAAAACTCATTAACTCACTGCATATATCAAACTGGCTTTATGTGAAGGACTTTCTGTCCGTCAGTGTCACTGAAACAAATAGTCTCCTGCTGATTTTTATGTAGCAAAAAGCAGAAATTAGTTGTCATTGTACCTACGGATGAAAAATAACGCCTATGAAGTATGAATTAGTACTTATAGGAAATGAAATAACTGAAGGATTACATGCAGTGCTAATAAAATAAACTCCAAATATTTCATGAAATGATTAAGTATACACGATTTTCATGATTTCTTTTGAATCTGTTTGAAATTCGTAACTTTTGATTTGGTTATACAAGGGATTGCTGGACAGAAACACTAGTACTGATGAAATGCATGATTAGTGAGGACTGGATGCTGACCGAGTTGTGATAAGGTTGGGATCGTATGAGTTCAGATTACTAGTTCAAATCTAAACGGAATGAAATAAAATATTAATTTCTGGATGAGGTATTCATTTTCCAGCCAGTTATCGAGAGTTAAGTGGAATGAGTCTCACTCTCTGTCATCATCTTTAACTGGCTTCACGATTGCCTGTGATAATTCATTTCCTCTCCACACGATCTCCTGAATGCCACCTTAGGATCCACGTTCGACTCGTTGTTATTAAGTCGGGTTCCAGCCTAGGACCTGGCATTCGACGTCGTTTGATAGTCTCCTCAGTGTATAACTAATCCTTCTCGACGTTTTTCTGCATATTTGTTAGGCAAGAGACTCTTGATTGTTTCGTTCCCACAGTTCGATTTCACCTAACAATGTGTAGTGATGAGGAGAACTGAACTAGGATGAAATATTTTCTCAGCATTCCCTGACTTTCCAGTGATCATCTAACTGATTTCAGGTTGTGAGCGTAACTGCAAGCAATCAAATCACTGCAATCAAACAGTTGACAATCCTTTTTTTTTAATTTCTGTAACAATCACGATATTTTATCAACTTATCTTTATGTCCATGTTAATGATTTTCGGTAATCTATAAGTTCGTTATCATTCTCTCAGCACCAACTGGCCCAAAAACACTATCATATTAGAAACAGATGTGTTGGTAACACAGTGGTTTGGATACTCACCGACCATACACACAATCTTGCGTTCGATCCCCCATTGACGCACACCTGATATCAATTGTCTGACTGCTAAATTTGTTCCACGCATATCATTCGCAGAAATTTTCGTTGTTGTACCAGAAGGCTGCGTGAAATCAAGCTATATTAAAAATAACATAACAGAAATACCTTTGAATACCTTACTAATTAGACTAATAAGCTTAAACTGTCAACATTGTTTTTTGTTCACAAATTAACTGAATTCATTTTATTCTTTACAGTGTGTAGGACCATTATATCTGGTCAACTGTGTGTGATTGACGAGAAATCAAGAGGAGGAGAGGATATTACCACCCTATCAGACTGCAATCGTCATTCTCATATAAATACAATGTATCTATTCCAATGTTTCATACACCTATACACGGATTCATACACACTTACACTGATATACTACTTTCTCTTAATAAGTAGTACGTACAATTTACTCCTAATCTATTTTCAAACCCCTTAATCAAATCAAAAGAACCAGAATAGCAGATAGATGCCTCCACTGACTTAGGGTGTATACTTCTAATTTGATCGCCAGTATTTTGAATTATGTGTTAATAGAGCAGAACATATACAACAACAAGTGGAAATGAATACCACCCATATCGTCTGATATTTTGTAAGACTTTTTTCAGTTGAAGTATTTTTTAATTCTGTGTTAATATTCTCTCACTGTCACTTCGACAGATCTGAAGTAATGACGCTCATAAATTCAGTTTAATGGCAAAGTGATAATGGATAAATATTCTGCCGATGAAATGATATACTGAGCAAAGTATAACCATTACACTTTAGGATGATCACAATGATTTTGATCAAATAAACTAAACACAATTGAGTCAGTTCAGCTTGTTATTTATGAGATAATTTTCCAAAAGTGATAGATTGAATTGTCAAGTTGTCAAAATATAATAACGTTAACAGCAACAGCAAAGTGAAACCAATGATGTGAAATTTTCGCATTTAAAATTTCACCAAATTTATTTACGCCTAAGGTTTCATGATCTCACTGTATTTCCAATATCCATCATGATTAATAGTACCTTAGTGAACAGCAAGTCAAAAGAAATATAAAATAATTCAGTGGCTTTTGTGATAAATTTATGTTTTATGTTACTCATATTCGCAAAAGGAAATCAAATCTGTGGTAATAATTTTGAGATATCCACTGTATGTAGAAAGTTGTTGTTAAATGAAATGGTAGTGGAATGAAGAATGCACAATCAATTCATATTTCATTTTAACCGCTATTCCGTATCACGAGGTGTGCATTTACCATACAGTTTGAAGTCACTTGTGTGGATATCCGCGGTTTATCAAATATCAGTTGTCCTCACTGAAAAAATGTGGAGTGAGACTCCAACTCGGTACTCACTAACTGAAATCTATAAGATAAGGCTGATGAGCTAAATTCTCACTGTATTTTATACCTTAGTGTCAAATGAACCAAAGTAATGTCTTACTGAGGCAGGTTGTAAACTGTCCATTCAGCACATCCCTTTAAGAGAAGAGTTTGATGTTAGATGTAAACAGATTTAACGTAGTGGACAGCATTTTCTAAAGCTACAACAAATGTCGACCTTTGATTGAATTTCCTTCAGGTATTCAGTGACAATTGTCTATCTTGACAGTCATTAGGATCCAAGGGATAATATTCTTTTCTTTTATCAGGATACAACACGCAATGAACCACCTTTATATGTGGCTTCATAATAGAAACTGAATCCCAAGATGCATATATAGGTTATCAAATTCGATGACATGTCCTTCAGTTTATTGTATAATGTTGAGCAACAATAGAATACTAATCTTATTGTAGATACAAAGAAGGTTCTTTTCAGAGTATTTGAAATACCTTTATAGCGTGTCTCCTTTCAATGATAAATTCATGAATGACATATTCTTCAGCACAGAGTTGGGACATATTGCTTAACATCTTCGTACATGGACCCAAAAAGGCCAAGTAAAGTTCATAAGAAGTTCTACTTCGTCTTAGTTGATTTATAGCAGCCATCAAGTGGACAAAAGGAGTGCCTTCAGAGTTATCCATCACATTCCATTGAACCTTCAGAACGTAATTTGAACCCGTTTTTATACTCAAAACCCAAGCTTTGGGGATTTAAGAAAACAATATCAGTTTTGCATATAAAAGAACTATGTCCCACTTTTCTCTTTCTCTCCCTTGGCTTAGGTAAATTCTAATCGTAAAATTCCCACCCAGCCTATCTTTTTTTTCATTTACTTTGTACTTTTATGATATTTATTTAAACTCTGCCCATTTCACCTTTAATATTCTATAACGTTTAGGATTTGACATAAATGATTCATTGTGAATCGGGGGTTCAGCGGTTGAACGCTCGCCTACCACCAACAAGATACAGGGTTCAATCCTCGACCGACGCAGGCCTAAACCCTGCTCACGCCAGTAGTAGGTTAACATATACACATGTTGCCAATTTCGTTAGTCTTATCACCACCTGAATAATCCTTATTAACACTGCGTTTGGTCATCTAATCAAATAGGGGTTACCAAGGTAGGTTAAAAGTAAAAATAAACTGTTTTTCAACACACATGGGGGCCTAATTTTATAAGATAGCTATAGCCTCAGCGTATTTCAAGAAGCGATCTTGACCATATTTATAGGTGACCTTTAAAGCTGTGTTGCCATCAGTCTTGTGGTTTGTATGCATTCACCTCCTGCTTAAGTTAAACATAAATTACAGAGGAATTCATATTGCCCATTATCAGCTATACAACACACACAGACTGAATATACCTACTGGCAGATAAATCGACTGTGAACTGTACAGTCAGCATTCAGTCAATTTCTCAAGTTATCTACTTTGAATGTGGATGAAACATTCCTACCAAACCAATTTCTTTTGAAATTGAAGTGCTTTCCTGAATGTGTTCAAATGTCACTTACAATTTATTCTAAGTAGTGTGGCCTATTCACATAAATATCCTACTACTTCTTATTCATCTCATTGAAATCCAACATGAAGTTTGCGAACACAGTGAAGATGTGATTAAATTATAAACCCAATTAAACAAATAGATCAGTAGAGTTAATGAAATACTTTCAATTTGACTAACATTCAGTTTTGCAGAGAGAATAGGGCGTGATTCACTTAAAAAGGCATTCATTTGTATCATCATTATTACTGACAATATTAATCATAAAGGAGGCATAATCTTGTAAAGTTTAGCAATTGAATTTGTATTGGTTGAGAAATGTGGAATAGCCTACTCATGGTTTCCTTTATGCATCAAAGATATATACCCATGACTTCCTGCCGAATATCTTAAACCCTGAATAGCCACAGTTCAGTTTGTTTTTGGAGAAGCCTAGGCAGAGTTGGGCTTGCACTCAATCAACGTGTACTTCTATTCAAACCGTAATCACCTACCTACACCACTACTATTATTGTAATAGAATTCCTCAATATTCCGTCTAATTTCATGGTAGGCCCTTTCAGGATTTTAATGTGGACATTTTCATAGTTATCATAAGCAATCATTAAAGTATACTGGACGAGATTTGCGATAGAGTGAAGTTCATACCAAGAAAAAGCATCACACCGAAATAATTCCTCACCAGATATATTACGCCTGTACTTTAGTTCCAAAACTATCGTTTCTTAACTTAAACTGTAGGATTTTGTAACTATCTGGATTAGTGAGAACGTAGATTTCATCAAAGAAACCAGACAGCACTGAAAAAAATTATTTCAATAAATTCAAGACTCCTCAGCAGAGCATATCCGTTGCCCTCAAGAGTTTCGAACACGTGAACTTCAAGTTACGAGACAAAGTCTGTGAACCAGTGAACTTTCTGAGATAGAATTCACTGACGAATGTATTCTAAATTTGCCAATTAGTGTGATATGGCACCACACTGAACCAATGAGTTCAATGAGATTCGAATTCACTTTAACATGCTGTACGCCACTGGTTATGACTTCTCAATACAGCTGCAGGACATTCATCAACTAGCCGACAATGAGATGAAGACTGACAACTGAGATATAGTTTCCAACGATCTCTTAATGGCATTAGTACATGAAGAAATCTGCAGTTATTTTATTCATTGCTTCATTCTTCATTGCGGTCGAAGATATTCATCGGCATTATGTTGTTCATGAGATGTACATCATCGGTGGGTTCTGCTGTTTGTTGAAGAGCAGATAGTGCTGTAGTGAACGAACAAGTGGCAAAATCAACTTTGCACTTCAGGAACTAAAAGAAATCTTAAATTAGGCGAGTTTTTCGTCATCAGTTGTTTGCAATCTTGCTTTCATAGATAATATGAATAACCTTTTTTTTATTACAATAGAGGAGGATGGATATTTCAACAAGAAATTTAATTATACACAGAATAATGCGAGTGCATGGTTCTCTGTCCAGCTCAAATTGAAGAGAAGAACTCAGCTTGTACAGATTACAACTTTACACAAAATAAAAATGGAAGATTTCTTCAAAATATCTGAAGACGTGTGTGTTCCGAGCCACCACTTAAAGGAACTACTATTGAGATGCCATTAAAATTCCCAATTCAAGTTCAATAACACGCCTTATGGATAAAGAGATGTAGTGGAAATTGGGACACTGCTGGGTTCTTTACGTGCAGACTGCTTCTCGACAATTTCACAGCATAGTATGTAACGGCATACTATCGAAAGTTTTCATTCGTACCAAAGATACATGGATGATACTTTCATCATATGTGACGACCATAACGACATCGAATTGATAACTGAGGAGTTCAACAACTACTACTGTGCTATGCATTTCACAACACAATCAGAGATGAAGTCAGAATTCCATTTTTTTGCTTTTCTTCTTAAAAGGAGATCTGACGGTTCTCTTTGAAGATCGATTTACAGGAAACCAATATGGAATTTAAAATACAGTATCTCTTGTTAAAGGAAGAGAAAACGTATCAACTCGTTATCCTCAAGAATAATTCGAGTATACACCTGTTGTAAAATTGATTGTTTACTTGAGCGGCTGAGACGGGTCCTCGTGGAAAATGGATATCCTCCAACTATCCATCAACTAGAACTGGAAATTCAAGCAAAAGCATTAAAGAAACCAAACGGTACTGAGGGAGCTGCTGTTCATGAGGGTTGAATTTGAAGATGAAAAAGCAGCTGAGGTTCTAAAGAATCGCCCATTGAGATCACTGTGAAAAGACTTATTTAATACTGAGCTAAGGATCAGTTTTGCTGCCAGTGCTTACCATTGCATAGGTTTGTGCAGTTGAAATGATCTTACTGACTAGACGAGACAACATATATGACAACCATCTCCTGAACTCTTTCTTTCCGTGAATGTGCGTCCGATATATTCAAACTGCTGATTTGAAAGGTTTCGTAGACTTCAAATTCTTTAGAATTCTATCTAATAGAAACGTCAGGATTTCTACAATCATCTGAAATGTGGTTCGAGGTCAATATATCGGGCTCGAATATGCTGTAAATACAAACTTCACTTTAGTATGAGACAGGAATTAACCTCACTCATTCGAGAAACGCTACTATAAGAAAATTCTGCATTGTGTCTCGAATCGATCGTATATTCCACCAACAAGGTAGATGCATTCTCCGGATTTCAGTCACTTCACAGTGGTGTTTTGATGAATCCGTTTCGAACGCGGCATATGACTGTTCTACTGCGAATGACGTCACTACTTGGGAATCACTATCATACGCGAAATAGCATTTGAGACTGTCGACCAGTCTGTCGATATTATTATTGTGGTGCCTAATATCATGTTGAAATGTATCCCTCGACTACGCTGATAATGTATTTCAATCAGGCGTTTACAGTACGCTGTGCGTGGTAATCTGAAATTCGAACACAGGGGTAAATTCTAAAATACGGAAAGTTTGTATTCAATTTGAAGTGTTACATACAGCAAGTCATGTCGATCTCACTTCGTCAACGCCCAACTGGTTCCTCTCTCCTCTTCATTTTCGATCAATGTTCCACATGTAACATGGAAATCAAATTATTCATAATTCTGTTACATTATTCGTTTACGTGTAACAACGAGTTCTATATATTTTTGTTATTATTTCCAGCGAGATTATGCAAAGGGCGTCCACTTAATTTAAGTAACATTTATCCGAATACAAAATGAGAATGAAAATAACAATTCGAACAGTGTGTGGAAACAACTATTGGAATAGAATTATAATAAGTGACTTAATCTATTCCACAATGCACAAAATACAACTACTCACGGACACTGTGTATAAACTCAATGTTACATTCAATTACAATAAATTACGTGACGAATACTCGTGTTCTTCTCATTGATCTCACTACACTGACTACGTTTCCACTAATCCCTGTGCATAACGAAATGCTCACTCATGTTCCAGTGTGAACAATCTTCATACGTGTGTGATCACAATGGCATAGATATGTCCACCATTTGGATACAGTGGGAAATATATAATGGCTTTCCCTTTACACTGTGGCAATAATAATCCGACTATGCACACTTCTACGTTGCTCACGATTTTGGTATTCGTATTGTCACTTGTGGTGATGGGCGACCAGGTTGTACGGGCTTCAGGTATGTTTTCTTGTGATGTGCATTATACTGTGATTATAGTAGATTTGTATTCATTAGGCTGGCTGGGTATTATTTGAAATTTGGTAGATGCCTAATTTACTGTTCAGCTATTCTGAATGTCGGTTGATCCACTTTGTGTAGTAATGTCGTTGATGTAGAGGCGTTCACGAGTGTAGACTTCAACTTCACTCTGTTGATAACTTGCATGATAATTGTGTTTGTGAGCATGAGATGCTTCGTCAATTTCGGAGTGTCATGTTTACATTAGATGAATCCAATAGGAAGGAAAGGTGTGAAATATTGATTTTCTCAAGAATAGGAAAGCATTGTGATTGTTTTCGGTAGATCCGTGTCTCCATTGTTTAGCATAGATGTGACATAGATGTGGTTTCTGCACTGGGTAATATCTACAATATGTCGTCGCTGGTCTGTTGCTCATGTGTAACTGTACACTCCATGAACCCTGTTTATTGCTTGATGTACATTGTCGTGCTCAGTATCTTGTCTGGCATGTAGCCTAGTTGATAACTGAACAGCTTCACAATTGATGACAGTATCAGTGAAGTTGAGTTCAGAATATCATGGCTCATTATTATTCATTTGTGTTCACTAGATTAGTTCTCAATTGAATGGAATGCACACTATAGATCAATTGTCAAGACACGAACAAGTCAAATATCTTTTGTAAAATTATATGAGTAAAATCTCAGCGAAATTGAAATGACCGACTTCACAGTTTCATTTGGAAACAGGTGCGAACTTATTCAGGGACATTTACATAAGAGAGGTTTATGTATAAAAAGGATTTCTCATGTCTTTGAAACATTTGTCCTTACGTACGAGTCATGAAACAGGCATCAACATGTAAAATGAAAAAATTGTATGAGGTGTGATCGAAATTTGACCTCAGACTTTCAAAGGTTGGTCAACTTCAGTTATACACTTTGAACAGAGTGTACTTTTCATCAGATTACGTTCAACTGAATGTTGATGGTCGTAGATAACTGAATTTGAAAATGTATATGCATGTGCAGAAAACAGAATTGTGTTTATGATTGTTTTTGTAAAACAGTTGTAAAACATTTGTTAGCCTCTCCATCAGAAGATATAGACAATCAGGAATTTATATCAAGT
This sequence comes from Trichobilharzia szidati, assembly GCA_944472155.2. NCBI lineage: Eukaryota > Metazoa > Platyhelminthes > Trematoda > Strigeidida > Schistosomatidae > Trichobilharzia > Trichobilharzia szidati. Next base: position 12,647,550 of record OX235277.1, read on the forward strand.
ATGAATAATTGTCGATAGATATCCATTTTAATTTATTAATCAGGATTTACCATGCATCAGCTAACATCACACCTGCACGCCTGTTCAAACTGTTGAGATTCACTCATGTATGTAGGGCTTCTGCTGTCAGTCTTTCTTTCATCAGTGATGAACATGAGTTGTTGGTTCCACATGAAAACACTCTAATATCATGACTGCTGAAGATAAGCTTCATCTCATCCTATGTTTTTTCGCGGTAGGGAATCACCGCTGTCAATAACTTAATTCCTACCAACAGATTTCTCTCCATCCTTTTATTGAGATTTTGAATATATCTCTATGGAGAATTTTGATAATTACTTGATTCTATCAGAAGTTTCAAGTTCATCGAACTAGGTGTAATGGAAAGAAAAGAAGTCGACTGAGAGAATAAAACTGCATGTCATACATCCTGCATAGTGTCTCTGATTTTCATTGGAGTTTGTTTTCCTCCAAAGATCCCGACTTCGAAGCTTTTGGTGGAATTTGTATCAAAGCCATGTTGTGAGTGTTTTGTGTGTGAACGGTTTGCGCCACGAAATGATGGAGGTCTTACATCTTGAGAATTGCGATCATCGTGTCTCTTCGGACAAGAGTATTGCATTCGGACATGTGCTAGCAATGTTCGCGAACTCAATATACTCTTATTTCAGCGAAAGCGTAACGTTGTCCTCTTTGTTATTGCTAATTGCAAATTGACCAGTCAGCAAATTAGTATTCACAACTGCGTGTTGATATTAGTTAGGTGATTGTGAGTGAAATATGCCTCATGCAGTGTGATTTGTGTTCCTTATCTCATATTCAAATAATGATGCACGAATTGATTGCGCCAGACTCCAATGGCGTCAACTGTATGTGAAGCAGGGACTACTGATATTAATCGGAAAGTGGCGAACAACTACCATGAGTCGAATTGTGTTTCATTAGTACCAACACAACGACAATTATAGTCCAATTGTCACAAGATTGACACGTTCACCAACAGAATACATTCGGATGAATAAATTGTGGATATTGCTGTGTTAGAACAGCACCTCAACTATACACACTTAAGTGCTGTACATAACATTTCCAATGTTCATTTCTCCACCAAAGTCACATTAATAAAGACTATTACTGGCAGATCAATGTTCCAGGTCATGACTTCAGATAATCGTATGTGTTGTGTAGTGTTTACAGTGGTCTATTTCATTCTGCAGTTCAGTATGTGATGTAGAGAAGCTGGTGCTTTTCATTGAAGATTTTTCTTTCTCATAACCAACTAATCACAAATCAGTGGAGCTCCTCGCCTACTCCTCAACCGTTGTAGTACATTCGTGACATTATGTAACTTCTACACTTCTGTCATCTGAGTGAACACTCTTCGTGTGTCAATCACACTGTTTCATCGTTGTACGCATGAAGGGTAGTCGAATCAGGAGAATAGATCTGTTGAAATGTATGCTCCCTGATGTGCATATGTCTGCATTATTCCATTGCATGAAATGAAACAGAGAACGAAATTTGTGAAATTTGTGTACTAATAAATTAAAGTCAGTTTCAATGCAGGACACACTGGTCATTGAACACAATGGAGATAATCATTGGCATTCCTATGAATAACAGTGATCAGTAGATATTCAGATGTTTATAGGAAGTTTGACAAGGTTTGCAGGATATGCCTCGGTTGCCTTGAATAAACTCTCTGCATCTCTGTCATTTCAATGTATGCTAGTTGATAACATTATTGTGCGTGAATGAATGTCAGATTTCCGCCAACTATGAACTGAACCTGATCTCTGACTACAATTCACTTGAGTCAAACTGACGTCGCCTACAAATCGGGACGAGAAGTGGTGTTGAGGTAGTAATGTGAATGTTTTATCTCGCAATAATTTATCGATTAATTCATTCTTGACAATTTCATGTTAACTTTCGAAGCTTACTCTGTCATTCTTTTACATCACATACTAATATCTTTGTATTTGTTTTCTTTGAAAGGAGATAACTGCAAGTGTAGGGATGTTTTTAAATTCAGTCCAAACCATGGAAAGTGTTGTCCGTTATCTGAATGTGGATATTTCGAACCATCGGGTCTTCGATTTTGTATATAGGTCAGATGTAGACTGCTGTGAAAATAGTTGTCGAATTTCTCGATGTGGTAACTGGAAATGAAAACTGAAATGTGAAATTTGTTTGTGGTTGTCGAAATAATGGGAAATAAATCACTTTTGACAAATTCCTTGTTTTCTGATTACAAATTCACAGATTCATTCGACATCTCAAGAATTCAGGGTAATTGCCAATCGCACGTGATCTCCGAAATCAGCTAGCCAGTTGTAAATGTGTTAACAGAAGTTTGCTGATCAAGTGGTCTCAGTGAATAATGAATGACCTGATGTAGTTGATTTCACTGGAAGTTACACTGTCAATCTACACAGCGTATGATTAACATGTTCGTGGTTGAATACATTCGTTCACTGGCTTCAAATAGGTGGCATCGTGTATTTCACGTGGTGTGCGTACAAACCAGTTTTCAGCAGCCAGTAGTCGATTCTTGTGTTGATAAATTCGATCGAAAATAAACGAGGGCAATTCTAGAATTATTAAATATAGTGAGTGGTCAGTAAAGTGTATTCCTGCCTACATTCCGTCTTTTGAAATGATTGCGTAACGTAGGAAGGATATCTTGGATTTTACATATGGATATTCAGTGCATGAAACAACCACATTCAGCCTAGATGCATCACGCATTTGAGCATTCAGAGTGTGAGGTTCTCTGTGTGTCGAGATAGTTGTTTTATTTATTTATTTTTTGATTACAGCTTGATACCACGCCGCATTTGACGAACAATTATGGAATTTATAACGTGGATATCAGTAGCCAAAATTTTGCAGGCTGACCATAGATATCTGGTGAGTATCGGCATGGAATCGAACCCCGTACCATGTACATGGTCGAAGACAGTCCGAAGCACTATGTCACCGACGAACTGTAAAATGTGATCTACAACGTCAAACTTAATTTCACTTTTGTGAAATACAGGAATATGTACGCATGAATTTCTGTAGCTGGAAATTAGGACAATAGATGTAGAAGTCGACGAGACACGTATTCAAGTAATAAAAGGTGCCAACCGATAGATGACACCATAGTGGTTTCTAACTGCACCCATCAGGTTGAATGTTTATTCGGAATCCAGCATTCACTGTGTAAGTTATTTAGAGAAAAATGTTCTGATGGGACTGTTGCATTGATATTGATTTCAGGGTTACGAAATGAGAAGAGCATGAGTAGGAAGCAAGGCCATTAAACATTTCATAGACTCTGATTGCAACGACCATGTCCGTACACAGTAGATGACTATTCACTTTTGACGAATGATTCATCATTCTCGAGTGTTCAGTCATTAGTTATTGAAATCAGGAAAGAATTCATTGACACTTTGGCAATATTTCGTTTGCTATTGAATCATTGAGGAGACATTTCTCCATGAGATGTTTGGTCATAGTCACTGGTAGCGAAAACGACGAAAAAATCAACTTCAATGTTGGGAGAGAGGCAGATAGGTGGATAAACTGACGTCTTTCGAATCCGTCCTACTGATCGTGACTTTGGAATTTTGTTGTTTGTTAAGTAACTTCAACCCCTTTTGTCTTATCTATGTTTGTTAGAAGTTCTGTGTTGACCACCACGTCCTCTGACTTGTAGATTTTCTCTTGAATGATGTTTGGCATAAATTACCTGCCATGTACGTCCGAACAATGGCTAGTAAATATAAAGTACAGCAGAATGAATCAGGTTAATTTTCTTTGCCAATATGCCAAATATTTACACTGAATTTCATTTTGTTTTTTGAAGTAGGTATGGATTTTTCCCTACTTCTGTTTAATTGTTGTCGTTAATTTCCTTTTTTTTTACATCCAGGCGAAATAAAATGATACTTGTAGTCACTATGTGATGTTGTGATTTCGTAAACAAAGCAAAATACCTAATATACTTTCGTTGACATAAACGTTGTGAAGACATTCTCATTTGACAGTGAATACACATCGTTGAAGTAACAAATGTTTCAGCAAAGATTCTCTTCTGGACCAATAACAGATGAACACATTGATAAACTGGGAGTTTAACAACACTGGCAACATTTCCCTAATAGTATCGATGCACCAGTGGACATCTAGTATAAGTGATTGATTTAGTGGCAGTGAGAAGTGTTCTCCCAAATGACGTCATCAAAGCCTTTGTAGAAACATCTTTCTCGCAATGTGACTCATTCACCCACGTGCTTCTTCAACAGAATTTACTAACAGCTACAACACAGTGTAACAGATATTCATTTTCTGACAGTTTCACTGATATTCTATATAGAACTTTGTATAGAAGTTATACATTTCATGTGTCACACAAATCAGAGGAAGTTAAAGAAGGAAGATATTCAGAAGATATCCATCCAGTGAGCAGAAATGTGCCAGAGAGGGAGAAGGAATAGTAACATGTTAAATCAGGAGGTTTCAATGGATAACAGAGATTACAAGATGATTATGCGCCCACGTCATTGACAACAGTATCGATTCATACCACGAAAAAGCCTCAACAAATGATCCTTCTCATGCAAAAGATCTCAACCAGACAGCCTACACTTGACTACCTGGTTGGCTTAAAAAGTTTATTAGAAACTTCTCTACAATCTGTGATAATGCAATTTTGAACATAAGAGAATTTTCTCCTGTGAAATCTTTGTGATATGTTCTGATATAATTTGTCGATCTAAGATTATGTTTAAATTTTAGAAGCAGTACACTGCCCTTTCCAAAACTCCACAAAAGGTTCTATTCAATCCCATCAGCCTTTAACCTATATCTCTCATTAAACTACTGAGGTTTCAGCTGGCTTCTATATTCGCGGATTGGCAGTCACACAGGTAATCACTTGGATATCATGAGATTTACACATTCATATGCTATAATATGACATAAATTCAATCTATCCATCTCCCAACTCTTAATACGCGCGACACCATCAGTTATTCTTCTAAAATACCAAAATTTCATTTGTAGCTTTAACCATTCTTCCCTTTGTTAAGTCATCCTTTCTAAATGCCTCCCTCCATTTTCGTTTCTTATGAAGTTTATTTAAACAAATGTATTTCCTTCTCGTCAGTTAGCAGAATTCCAGTGGATTCAGTGAGCTGCTAATAATGATAATGAGACTTTTCTGTTTCTATAGTAACTGTTCAGTATTCAGTAGTTCTGTTGACATTTGTTTCAAACAAACGAATGTATTTCATTGAAGCATTTCCAATCATTTTACTTTAAGAGGATTTCTGTTCAAGTCAGGTACGTTTAAGTCTCTCTGATACTGTGATTCATGTGCATGATTCACGTCTGTATCTGTCTGATCCAGTCAGTATTTTGTTCCAATGATAACTGTCTATCGACTTTCCTCATTATTAAGCAATTAATTTATGTTTGCTAATGAACACTTCACGATCCCTTACTCCACGCTGTTATTTTTTGATTGATAGCATTCCAGAGAGAACTTTGGGTTTTAAGGCTGACTCGCTTCACTGCAGAACTTCCATATTATTACCAGCATTGCTGCTGGCTAAGAGACGTTTATCAGGGTGACTTCATCCAAGTTTTTTAAACTTTTTTATCAAGGAGCACTAGAAATCATCGGTAGGATGTATCAGTAGCTCCATCAGAAATCGGGAGCAGGATCTCCACGGCCAATCTGTTTACCATTACGCCATTGGAATGGCTTATCAACTATAACTGCCACCAACACGCGGTATATTTTTATAAGCATAAACTGTTGATGTTATCATCGAAAAGTTGGCCTCTTTGGTATGATTTCTCTCCTCTGTATGTTGTATTGAGAAGGCTTCAGGGGCGAGTCTCCTACGTTCCTTCAAGTCACACAACTAATAACCCAGATATGGACAATAACTATGGGTAATCAAAGATTATTTATTATGAATCTATCCGTAAACCAGGTGATTAAAAATAACATACCAAGCATAAATCACCATCAAAATAGATTGAACATTATTGGCTTGTGTTTATGATAACATATTCCTACCAAAACTAAGCCTATTTACATAATTAATTAAAAGGTAAGCACACATGAGTGAACATAATCAAAGCAGATTAGTTTCTGTTGTAAGCACGTTATTAAACTGATGAGATGATCCGACTGCTACAAATCTCGCATCACTACATTAAATCGTTGATCACTGATCATTATGCTAGAAATATGTAGGCAACTGAATGTCATTAATGTATGCGTAGAACTTTTGTGACAGAATATGATTCCAAATTATTGAGGGTTATTTAAACTATAACATATAGAGTGATATATTCTTTAATTGGTTTGTAAGGATTAGTTTTGCTTTCACGAGTTAATCGCGGATTTACATCAGTTAGAGAACCATTCAAAACAAGCAGGGAGTACTGGGCAGCTGTTTCATCGTCGTCTTTTGAGATTCATCGGCATTTATGACCCACTGGGTTTGAACCTAGAACTATCCGGTCAAAAGGCAAGCTTGTATACCATCCATCTCCTGAGACACAATTCAATGGCTCATGATTTCTAATTTCTAATAATTCGTGATTGAGTGCCACCACCAACCAATGCCATTGGTGGGACATCCATCCTCACACTTGACTGGATGGACCTCACTCATCAAGATTTCCCACTAGAACTTCAATGATAGAGTATTGCCGAATTGTATTACACGTTCCAGTCACAATGTATTGCTCATAATCATGTCGATGCATTCGGACGACTTCATAACCTGTTGTTTATACCATCGAATATTCAAATTTACACATTCATAGAATGAAGCTGAATCGACAAGGGTTATATATGTATGAATTTTCAGTTAATTCCACATAGATGGCTCTATGCTAATATGTGACGTTATACATCAAAATTATAGCAATCATACTGAGGTGTTCATAAATGATTCCAGAGGTGGGGAAAAATAAAAAAAATGATTGAAAATCGAGAAAATTACTAGGTAGAAGTTGGAAACAAGTTAAGTCAAATTTTCACAGAATCACATCTATGCCAACCTTGGGTTACAGTTTCCTTTTTAAATCTCTACTCAGCTGGTGTTTAGTCTATCTCCATTTGTTTCAGTGTGGATGTTAGATGAAAGGTCCTCAGTTGATTCGTTGCATGCCAGAGTTCATTGTTGGTTATCATTTCCCACAAGTCAACTGATCTTCAGCGTTTACCAAGCAAAAATGATTGTAGATAAACATCTGGAGTAACCTATTGAGAACACTTTTAGTGACAGGACGTCAAGTCACTGAATGATATGGTGACGACAACTTCACAATAGTGTTTCTGACACTGCCTGGCTTTGAGAAAGACAGGGATCTCTGATTCTACTTGTTGAATAGGTATCTTTATCAACTCTGTCGGTGTTATATTCACTTGAATTTCCCTCTTTTTTGTCTGCCTCTTCCGTTAATTTGCTGATTTTTATTCGCAGAACTTCAGTTATATATTAAATTTTGATATCAACAACCCGCAAAGTTGACATTTACCTCCGTTTTCACATCAATCCAGCGAATATCTATCTCCTCGCACACCATCTGCTGCCACATGATTTAGGCCACAATAAACAGGAATATCATCAATGATAGTGAGTAGCCTTCATCTGCTTTCGTTTTTTGTTAAAAGCAGTAATTCTGGTTATTTAATGACAAGGCTAAGTGAGATAGAGTAGCACCGGCCACCCGTCAGTATTGTAAAAGTTCATAATTGAAAGTGAAATTGAACTATGAACTGTTCCTCGATTCCAAATTATTGTCCTTTATCGACACAAAGTTTTTACATCTAATTGTTCACTCGTATATTAGGTCAAATAAGCGTTCACCGAGATTTATTCTTGGAGTTATAATATTTATTTGTTGTGACAAATTAAGTTAGAGTTTCTTTAGACTTGATCACAAAGACATCCTTGTGATTTCAGTTTCTCAGATGATTTGTTAACAAATAAGAACAACCGTTTTCACTGAAAAACGATATCATAAATGTTCATCTACTCTTTGTAAAGCTTTATTCAGTCAATAACCTGTTGGTGATGGCAATTGTCTAATTGTAAATAAAGATGAATGCTGTTCATTCCCGAATAATGTCTAGATGAACTTTGAGTATCTAGGAATGAAAGCGTCAGGTGGATTAGGGGCACCTTTTTATCTGTTTGTACACTACTGTTGTCCTTTATCGACACAAAGTTTTTACATCTAATTGTTCACTCGTATATTAGGTCAAATAAGCGTTCACCGAGATTTATTCTTGGAGTTATAATATTTATTTGTTGTGACAAATTAAGTTAGAGTTTCTTTAGACTTGATCACAAAGACATCCTTGTGATTTCAGTTTCTCAGATGATTTGTTAACAAATAAGAACAACCGTTTTCACTGAAAAACGATATCATAAATGTTCATCTACTCTTTGTAAAGCTTTATTCAGTCAATAACCTGTTGGTGATGGCAATTGTCTAATTGTAAATAAAGATGAATGCTGTTCATTCCCGAATAATGTCTAGATGAACTTTGAGTATCTAGGAATGAAAGCGTCAGGTGGATTAGGGGCACCTTTTTATCTGTTTGTACACTACTGTTATTCAAACCTCATCATTAATCGTCTTGGCTGCCTACTTAAATCTTGGGCTACCAAATACCTTATACATTACAAATCATATTACATTTAATTGCTCATTTTCAATTCATTTTAAATAATAAATTTTATTCTAATATGTCCTCTAATCGGATTATTGATTCTCGTGATTGATTCTCATCCGAGATTAACTGTCTTCAATCACTCGTGTCTTCCATTATATGTCGAAATACTGGGATCATATCACTTCAAGAAACATGGCTACATGATCTATACGATGACAATCTGGTGTATCTGGATGATTTCAAATTATTCAGACAAGATCGATGTAGTTCTAGGAAGAAACGTGATGGCGGTGACCTCATTATCAAATGACCGCAATTAGGGAATGATATTCACAGATGCATGTTGAACTTTTGACCCTCACACTTGCTACATATGAACTTGCAGTGCATTGCAACGAAACAAGTTAAACAACGGGGATTCCCAAAATTTTGGAACTGTAATTGAACTGAGAATTTCTCCCATTTTGACTGAAGAAATCAACAGAATTCTATTCATTTATTCATCAGGTTTCTTGACATAATGCTGATTCACATTTACTCGCATTAGTTTAATTAGAGAGTGCCATTTCAGGAGAATACCTATTCTCCATAAGTACTAATCAAACTTTGCAATTACATCAATAAATCACTTAGTGTGGAAATTTGAGGTTAGTTCAGAATTTATTTATTACACAACCACACATCCAGTCATATAATTGCTATGAGGTATTAGTTATTTTTCGCCTCACCCTCTCAAAGTACACATTCCACTCGCAAACTCACAGCCACTGGCTGCCTAGATTAAAGACACACATGCATGGATCTGTTATCACCTTCAATAATATCCTGATTCACTAATTTACTATTTTCTAATTTGTTGAAATAGTACTGACAGAATGGGTTCTGAGTCAAATGCAGACTGATTTGATAAATGGTCACAATCAGCCAGCAGGTTGTCCAGGGCCTAGACATCCTGCCTAGTTTTGCTTATCACCATGGGAAATATGATGTTTTAAAAGGACTGATATCCTGTTAGGAGAGTCGAGCATGCACCACACAGTGTTCCATCATAAATAGGCTATAACCAGAAATTAGTGTGGACATATACTCGTGACAATTTTGAAGAAAGAAATACATTTTTAGACAACAGAAGTTTTCATTTTTGATTTGATGCTGTTAAGAAAAACCGCCAACTTGTTTTATCATCACGAAGCATAACGTTTACATCAGATGAAGAATAAGGGAAGAAGAAATTCTCGGATCGTTGTAGTCCATCAAATGAAAGTTTGTTTACGGGGGATACAACCAGGCTTGTTGATCAAACATTACTGCTAAATGACAGCATTTTTAACCGAGTTGGAGTTGAACGATAAACACAAAATGTGATGACATTAAAAAAACTTTTAATGGCTTATGCATCTAGGGAAGACTCCATAGTTCATCCCGTCACTATAGAACTAACACACTGATATTTTTGATTGAGGTAACAACACCTTTCAAACGTCTTATGCATTCATGAATTTAGATTGTTATAGTGAAAGTTTTATTCAAAATTTCATCTTTGTGGATGACTAGAGTCGCGTGTTTGTTAGCATTCATCCACACATCTGAAACTCAAGGAGGCGTTTCATATCATATCAGTTTGTTTCATGAAACAGAGAGATACAGCAATAGTAACAACAATAACAACTCACTCTACTCTTACACTCAATAAAAAGGAGTATTAGACATGATTAAAATATACAGAGAGGTCAATCACTGAGTGCTTCTCATAGAATCAACACAGACACAGAGATACAAATGAAAGAATACTGATGACATATACATGGAAAGATGGATTTTACACACCGGAGGGAGTGAAGCTACGTAAAGAAAGTTGGGAAGTCGAGGGAATACATTCGCATGATTTTAAACGCTAAAGTGTCATTCTCTCACGATAAATACCAATAAAGTATGAAATATGGAATCTGAGTCTCTACTTACTGCCCACAATCAACGCTTAGACGTAAATGCGAATATATATACACACGATCTCAGGTCATTCATTGACACAGAGGTCCCGATTTTGTGTTAAAAGTGGTATAACATGTAATGATCAATGATCAGCCCATCATTTCATTTGATACCATGATTCTTGTCCCAAAATCCTTTCCATAAATTCGTTATTCTCTGTACAGTTGCCTTCAATTTCAATAAGGAGCATTATGAGCTACTTTCAAAACGTTATTCCAACGAATATTTATCAATTTTTAAAATGTGTTTCATATTTACCAGCAAGCGTCGGTGACACAGCGATTGAATACTTGCCAACCACGAAGGTGATTCGGGTTCTACTGTGAACGCAAAAGAATAAAAAACAATATGGTAACAAATTTAGGCCTTGTATATATTCAACATCGTAAGAATAACTTGTAAAAATCCTACAACGCTGTTCCTTATTTCAAACTTGGAGGAAGCTTGATTTGGAATGCTTATACGCTGAGAACTTCTATAGAGCCATTTTAAATATGAAATGTAGGTGCTGGAATTCGCTGATATGGTGTGAATTTTAAGCCTTTTTGTATAGTTTCATATGTCAATATCTAAAGGAGTTACAGCGATTGATACATCTTAACCTCACAGATCCCTAGGATTTTCGCTTTCGTATTTCAACTGACAAGTTAATGGGTTCAGAGAATTATCGATTCCCACAGAATACAGTATGTTATTTATGTACCTTTTGGCAACAAACGTGTACTTAATAATAATCTAAAATCCATATAAGAATATTAATCGATTTAAATGGAGAAAACAACAACCAGCCGCGTTTGATGTTAATTCATGAGGTAGTTGTCACAATCCGCAAAAGTGACTTTAATTTATATAAATACAGTCGTATGCTGGAAATGTGTGAAGAACATAACAGACTTAACCATAGTGTTTCTCCCGACCTTAAGGACATTTCTGAATCAAACATTTATGCGGCACTCACTATGCTGTCTAAGCTTTGTTCAAAGTTTTCACAAATCTATCTGTTTCAATTATGTTAAGATTCTGTGATGATGAAATTGAGGAAATTTGCTCCAGACTCAGTGGAATAATTGTCGAGTTACGAAGACAACCAGTTGGAAGCAATGCAGACAACTCGCTAAAACGATCCATCTACAAAAAGCCCATATGTAACGGATAGTTAATTAACCTTCAAAGTTGTGTGCCTCTAAGCACAAAGGGAAACCTAATATAACCTCTTTCCTCGAGGATCCGGGAGATTTACATTGAAGAGTCTGTCGATGAAGTATGACAAAGTCTCCGAGGGACCTTGATAGAAAATTGATTCCCACCCAGATTCATGGACGAAAATCTAAAACCAAGGAAAACACCTGAAATGGTCCAAGTCGCCCGCAAAAAGATGCTGATATTGAACTTCGAATTTCAAAGTGATACCTAAGCAGAAATTCTCCGTAAACAGCTTTCGAAATCTCTCAGTAAAACATACTTCGCCACCAGCGTACGAATAATATTCACCTGCAAGAAACTACTTACACAACACATGAAAGACAAGCTGTCACAGTTGGCCACTTCAACATGAATATACAAGTTTACTTGCTCCTGTGTAGCTGAGTATATTGGCCGTACCATGCGTCCGCTTGTAAAACGCGCGTGAGACACTATCCAGCATGGTAAGCAGAGGGAGAACGCAAAGGTGTATTCAGTTCGATAACAGAACATCTGGTGAATTCTGGACATCAGCCTCATTTGAAAAGTCCTTCGAAGACAAATACAAGATCCGATCCAACCTACCAAAAGGAGAGAAATCAAGAAATCTAGGAATACCTGAAGCACTGGTTATCCAAATACTTATTTCTAATCTATGTGTCGAAAAGAAAAACGTTCATGCGTTGTTCCTACTTGGCCATCATGAAAAGTCATTCTCATCAATAATGATTATCCTATTACCTTTCTTGTCCAGCCTCCATGCTTATTTGTTATATTTACCTTTTTAATGCCTATCTGCATTATTATTGGATTTGCTTGCTGTTTTTATTTTTATATGTCCTAACCTCCTAACCATTTCGTTAATACAACGTCCTTAATCCGCAATTATACAAACTGACTTTTTTCTCGTAATTATAATCCCATTTTGTTTTTCAACCCGATCTTCCTGATTATTGCACATTTGAATTTTTAATCTGATCTCTTATCGGAAATAATTCTGGAACTTTCTCACACACGTGTAATATAAATACACGAATGAACAGCCTAGTTGATGACTTCGTCGAAAAAAATTTTCATTGCTGTAACTGTCTTTTCAATAATTTTACTGTTTCTTTAATTAACGTTTATAAGTAGTTATTATTGTAATTGGTGTGGTGAATACGCCTAGAATCATGCCATGACTACACTTTGTTTATTACTATTTTATAAGACCATTACAGTAAACAACTCAACGGAAACTTGTCAATTCCCTGCAAACTTCTACATCCGACATCATCAGAGGTGGATAATATTAGTAAATGGTGATTTACTTTATTCCAAAAACAGTACTTGCATTAGAGAATGCAATTTTCAGCATTAATCACAATATCTGACATCTACTTTCCTCAAATTGTAAATAAAAACTAGTCACACAGAAAATTTTCCACATATACAATAGGGTTAATATCAAAAAGAAAACATGCAGCATATAAAATGGAAATAATAATAATGATAGCAGCTAAGGTAATGATAATAAAACAAGTGGAAATTGCCGTGGGCTTGTTTCACACATTATTGTCTATGCGGTATACAAATCCTTGCATGATTAAAAATATTGAATATAATGTTCTCTTTACATGATATGGTGAGGGAAAAAGCAAAGATTACAGCAGTCATAGAGATAAGTTGGTGGTTCTGGTTATGAAAGTAAAAACAAAAGAATCAACAGGACCATAAATATAATAGAAATAATAAAAGTAAAACTTGAAGTTATATAAAGATGGATGGAGGAGATTGTTTATTTACCAGATGAAAAAAAGTTAGTCAATTCTTGCCTGACGCTATTTTCATCACATAAAATACGTGTCAAGTATGGTATCATAGAATTTTTATACTTAGACGTGCAAGCATACATGTTTCTGAAGTTACTTCTTGTTCTACCTGAGGAGATGCAAGGTGAAAGCTGAGGGTGAAGTGGATGCTGCAAGTCAGACAAAATCCCTTTAGTAAATTTACTGCACGAAGTCAAATGCCTTTCGACAACGACGTTAACTATGTAGTCCACCGGGACACCACTCATCCTACAGACAGTCTTCAGCATTCTACGAATTGTGACGAAGTCCTTTTTAAGCAAACCAGGAAAGAATAAGGGTGAACAATAAAGAAGAATAGGTAGGATGAAAGAGTTTATGAACTGTAAGAGGAGGGGTTGAGTTATATTTGAGTGCCTCAACTTCCTAATGTAAAATGTCAGGCAGACTATTTTACTGGAGATCGCCTAGACATGGGAAGACCAGGAGAGATCAGAAGAAAGAATAAGTGCAAGAGTTTGTTTCTAGATGACGTATGATCTATTTGTCTACGTTCAGATTTGTGCAGTTTACTTTCTTGATCAAGTGGCACACTGATTTAGAGCACTTAATCAGAATACCTAATTTGTTTGTTTGTTTAATGTTCTCCGTGGGATCTTTTAATCAACATAATTGGTTTCAAAGTGAATCTGTTCTTTGGAATGTGAATTTTATTCTTGCAATGGAGCATGAAAAAGAGGAGAAGTTCCATTTTCTGGACCTAGGTATCCAACGAGATATAGACGGCAAAATCATAAAATATATATTCAGAAAAGAGACCTGGATGGCAGTTTACCTTAACTTCAAAAGTTTCTGCCCTATAAGTTACAAAAAAGGATTGGTGAGAACATTATTTGATCGTGTAAGGAAGCTGTGTTCAGAAGAAAAGATTGAGGAAGAGCTATCCATTGTGGAGAAATGCCTACGCAACAACGGTTACCCACAAAAGTTCATTGACAAGTATGGGAGACGTCATGCTGAAAAAGTGAAAATCAGCACAGTAGAGAAAAAGCCTATCTTTCTGCAGCTGGCATTCAAAGGTGATGATACTGCCAGTAGAATAAGATGCAGACTGAACGCTGCCCTGAAAAGAACATATCCAGCCGACAAGCTTGTATGTGTTTATCAAACAACTAGTTGTTTGAGACAATCAAAAGTGGACAAATACCCACCTCATGTTACCTCCAACTGTGTCTACCAATTTACATGTACGTGCCAAAGCACATACATCGGAAGAACAGCGAGAAGGGTTATTGTCCGCATTTCTGAACACATACCAAAGAACCTGAGAATAAAAGGTCCGCAAGTATTAAACAGTGCGATCGCGCGTCATCTATTAGACACTGGTCATAATGTAGACAACTTGAAGTCATTCAAAATAATCAACAAGCAAAAGAAACCTAACTTGCTACGCTTTGCTGAAGTAATTGCTATCAGACGACTGAAACCAAATCTATGTACGCAGAAAGAGACAGTGGTGAATCTTGCACTGCCTCGGTGACAAATATATATATATATATACAACAGCTTGTTTTTGTTTCCAAACCTTATTGCCCAATTATTCTATAAATATTTATAAATTGTCAAATATTGATCACAGTTCACTTGAATTATTCTATAAATGGTCAGTGTTTGTAACTCTTAATTAGTTAAATCATTCCGGACTAATGCTACTTTTACTTCCTACCAATAACTCCTTGTGATCTTGGAAAATTATGTTCAAATCTTTAATGTAATGTAATTCATATTTTTCATCGTTCAGGTTGTAACCAGTTGAAAAGAATCCTCAAAATAATAAAAGATGAGCTCATATTATCTTGGTACAATTGTTGTTCTTGCTTTGTTCAAGATTATCGTTCAATAGCATCAACATAACAATAAACTGAATGTCGGAAAAATTAGAAAAGATAATAAAACTTCTTCATGAATTCATAGTCTCTACTGAAGGCCAGCCAGGGCAGTAAAAGTGGCCGGACTTGCTTCTTTTGCTTTTGAATAATCATAAATGTCAATAGGATAGCAGTTGGAAACAGGAAGCATTAATAATATTCCATAATGATTTTTATTTATTTTATAATTTTAGAAATAACTAATAAAAGAATCCGAATCGACTGCAATGCATTACGAAACTTGTTTTTTAGGAGTGCTCTCTGTCCCCAGCTAGCGGAAGTATAGGGCTGCTTTTTAGATAAGTTGCCAAAGCAGCTTCGAGGAAACGATTCCACATGTTTAAGAAATTGAGAGGAAAAATGAAGTACACTTTTTATCACAACAGCAGGATTTTATCATGAGCTAACATCCTTTAGAGAATCAGTGGAAAACCTGAGAGTACTAGGCTGCTGTTTCATCCTGGTTTGACACTCTTCATCAGAACAGATATACTAGGTGTTCGAATTTGGGAGCTTACGGTGAGAAGGTGAGCTCGTAGACCATTACGCCACTAAGACTCAATCCAATTGCCGATTCGCGATATAGCACTATCACTAGCCAATGTCTTCGGTGAAATGCCTTAGGTTTGTCGACGCCAAAATCTCAACCATGAATTTACAATTAAATCACAGTGGAATTATTCTAGAAGGAGAAGTAATATCGAAACGCCAAGTGACGTTACTACGGAAATATGAAGTCAAATGTCTTCTACTCTTAAATTGAACGTATTTTATAATTGAAGTGCATTTCATTTAATAACTAAGAATAGTACAAATCTGCTTGAGAAGACATTCAATATTTCATCGTTATACATACAATTTCAACCAAAAGGCTTTGAATCGATGTTTATGTGAATAGGAATTGAGAATTAATCAGGCGTTAAGTAACTTAGTACGAATACTGTTTTCTTCACAAAAATGTAACAGTACAAATTTAAAAACGATTTCGTGTTGACATTTTGTTAACACGAAGTAAATAATTGTGAAATAAACATTTTAGGAGATGGTGAGTAATTTGGAACAAACAATGTACTCTTGATTGATTTTATGAATGACATTCAGCAGAATAATGTGTATTTCTCGAAGGAGAGAAAAAAGAGATATTATAATGGATTAGTTAATGCTTCTGCTGAGCAATTTTGCTTCTATGCTCCTGATGATATGTACTCACACATTCCGCAAATTTATTATCACCGCGTCAGCTGATGTGCGAAATCGCGATTGCACAGCTTTTGATTAGGAAATCATCAGAAAGATGTTTTGTTCACTTTATTTGAATTCTTTATTTTAACCGTGGCTGAATACAACACTTAAATACTTGCTAAGGTAACCTTCATTAGCAGTCGAGTGAGCTAAGGCTGCATTGAGAGTAAGGGGCAGAGTTCTCTGTCTATTCAAGCTCCATATAACCAGTTTGCTGTTTACGCTGAATTTATCCTATCCTTCATTCTGTAGTTTCTTGAGTTAGCACCTTTCAAATGTTTTCTATAGCATTTTGAAAGTTTAACCGTCATTTCCCTGCATTTTAATATTCCTGTTCAACAAAAAGGGAGCATTTCGACTAAATACTAAAATGACTCATTAGTACGCTACATAATTCGTACGCAATTTTTCGAATATAACTGCATATTTCTTTACTTACTTAAGTAGTAAGTTATGTGTAACTGTGCTGCACTCTGATTCAGCTAAAACTACCATCCATTTTCAATTCGCAACCAAAGAAAGTCTTGTATACTTTTTAATGTATAATGACACTATAATATAATATCGCATTATCAGTAATGTGGAGACAGATAAGTGACCAGCTGTTAATAGATTATCTGGTTGGTAGATGCCATCCACGTAAGTGGTCAATCAGATGTAAACCGGCGTTAACTACATGACCTAGTTAATTCCCATAAGTTCGTATTCAGGTTTGTAGATGTCAGCATTAAAGCACTTCTTCCAACGCTTATAGCATATGAAATGTAATACTTCGCGAAATAGTGCGATTGAATATCAATTAATAGATGAACAGTTATTTTAGGAGACTAACTGAGATAGCGTGGCATTAACGACTTTCCTAATTGAAGGTGAAATGAAACTATCAACGGTACCTGGATTCCAAATTCATCTCACATTAATTTCAACGCAACAATATTTTGAAGGTGTAAAATGGAATGTTTCCCCACACCTTTAATTCACTTAACATTATGGTTAGTAATACTAGCCACCACTCATCTGGTTGATGACAGCTTGTAATGCAAATTTTGCCTCACGTTTTGTCCAATTTGAAACTCTTCATCAGTATATACATGTTTAAATAGTCAACTCAACCAGCGTTGGTTTTGTTTTTAGCCTGCAGAAACAAATTATACCACACGACATTTTGCTACCCTACCCATATCTGCGAAATCAACGGCTTATCTCACCATTAGGCCTTAAATGATTCTACGCAAATGATCTGATGCTTTCTAACACACCAGTGTATTGAAATATAAAAGGCTTTACTATTTGCATGAAACAGGCAATTAACAGACAGCATAAATGTTTGAATATAAACTAAATAACATGATACAGATAGAGGATTAATTGACACTGGTAATTTATCTTATCTTTATTACGCTAGGCAAGATTAGCCCGAATGGATCATCTAATTGCAGTAATCATGGAAGTTGGGGCTAAAGGTAGTCAGAGAAAAGGAATTATGGATGCGAGATGCATAATCATTGACATATAAATGCACATTCAAACATGTGTATTCATGTGTTTATTCATTTCTTACTTGTTTTGTTTGTTTATTTTTAACTTTTTCATAAATTTAATTAAACAGATTTCTGAGGTGGCGTTTATTTCACATTTGAAAATATTGTCCATTTTCTGGCTGCCTTGAAAAAGAATGTGTTAGGTAGGAACCTAGTTTACTGGTTAACTAACCTGCCTTAAAACCAGTGAAGGAGCGAAGCCTGCCTATGGGGATCCCTCTGTGAAACACAGGGTAGAACGGAATGAATCAGTATTGTAGAAGCCTTTGTCGAAGTCAGTCAACCGTTGGATCTTCTCTCGATGAATGAGAAAATAAGAATGACGATGAGCAATTTTTTTATGCTTTTTCTCGAAGTTGAGAAGGCTGTTTTGTTTATGAAAAGATATGATATAGAAGTCCTTTGAATCCGTGAGAGCTGATGGAATAGAAGAAGAATGATCAAATTTTCGACTGGAGAATCCGTATTCTAATTCGGTCAGTTAGGTTGCAACCAAGAACACAGTGAGGTAGTGACTATCATGTTGTTAACAACAGCGTTGAAGTCTCTTATGCAGCAAGTCAAAACAGACGTTCATTACTCTGACATCAATGTGTGAACCTGCACTCATGATGAGGAACAGCACTGACAATAAGTCAACCATTGCTCGTTCAATGACCAAAACTGTATGCACCTCACATGAAGCACTTTCAACGGGCTAAATCAGACTTTCATTAACAAATTACTCATTCGATGCATATCGAAGATCTGATGGCTTATAAAGAAGGATCAGCAACAAAGAACTCCTGAGAAAAACCAATCAGAATTTCATCGTCCAAAAAATATGCTGAAGCGAATGGACATAGATTGAACTTATGCTGACGAGATGGTGGAATGAAATTATGAACAGACACCACGAGTGCAACGTTTCTGAGAAAGGACAAGTCAGGCATGAGTGCAATACTGACATGCAGCAGGTTGAGTGAAGAGAAAATGAATTTCGAGATACTTCCAAATTATAGATCCCACTGCAGGCTAGCAGAGTTATGGTGCCTGCTCCTTTTCCAATTGTAACGAGAGTACTGATAGAGAAAATTAGGTTAATATAAATTTGAAATTTTACTAATTCATGAACAAATTCAGTGGAAGTGGTTGGTTAGGGAGATACTTCAAGAAATCAAAACATGTGAACATTTGCTGACTAAGATGCGATTAGCCGTTATGTCACAAAAAATTTAGGCAGCAGGAGACAAAGCCTGTGAACCAGCCAACTTCCTGGGACAGAATTCACTCACGCATGTTTTCTAAATTTGCCAATTAATGATATGGCACCACACTGAAGCTATGGGTGCACTGAGTTTCGAATTCACTTTTGCATGCTGTACGCCACTGGTCATGACTTCCCCATACAGCTGCAGGACATTCATCCATTAGCCGACAATGAGATGAAGACTGTGGGTCGGTGGCACAGTGGTTAGGACTCTCGCCGACCATGCACATGGTCCGGGGTTCGATCCCCTGCCGGCGCACACCCAATATCTATGGTCGGCCTGAATTTGGGCTACCGATATCCATGCTGAAAATTCCACACTTGTACTGAAAATGCGGTGTGGAATCAAGCTGTAAATCAAAATCAAAATCAAATAAATAACTGAGATATGGTTTCTAACGATCTCTTAATAGCATTGGAGCATGACGAAATCTGCAGTTATTTTATTCATTCCTTCAATCTTCATTACGGTCGAAGATATTTATCGGCATGATGTTATACATGTGGTGTACATCATCAGTGGGTTCTGCTGTTTGTTGAAGAGCAGGTTATGCTGAAGTGAACGAAGAAGTGGCAAAATCAACTTCCCAATTCACGATCTAAAATAAATCACAAATTAGGCAAGTTGATCTCTGCATCAATTTTTTGCAATCTCGCTTTTATAGAAAATTTGAATAAAACTATTTTATTACAATAGAGGAGGATGGATATTTCAACAACAAATTTAATTCTACACAGAATAAAGTGAATCATCAATCATGAGACACATTGAGACAGAAAAAACTTATCAACCGATAAAAAAGAAACCTAAAACACAAAGGGTCAAAGTTCAAGTCAAAGAAACAATGAGTACCGATACTAGTAACCTAGAAGGTGTGAAAACACACGAAAACAACCAATCACGTGCAAGGTCGCCAGGAAAGATGATTAATAAACTCGTGGAGAAATCTAAAAGCTCACTTCAGCAGATTGAAGTATGCGCTGAAGATGTCGCCTAGTAGGGTGATGAAGGCTTCGCAAATAAACTATCCAGCTCAGAGAATACAACCACATCAAAATCATCCACCTGAGCTACAAATCTTCTCTATCTTATCTCAGAATGAGACATTATTCATTGGGTCAGTTTTACGAGGATAGTACTATTCCCTTGTTTTGAGAACGAGTGAATTCAGCTCCCAATGTTACTGGAATACAATGAGAGATATCCACACAGTGAAATCACATAAAATCTGCAAACATTATCGAGAACATAATTTTGAATGTCGTTACTAGAGGCATTTGAGAGGCATTGAGAGATCCTGGTAGTGAAAGTACACGGACGAGCAAGTGAACACACAACCAAATAGGTGAAAGGGGAAACTTCTTGAAAACTTCAAAGATGATATTGAGTCGCTCAAGTCCATGATTGTTGTCAACAGAAAAAAAAGGAAAGTAGGATGCTCACAATTGCCGAGGTTTGTGGGATTGAGACAAATAAATTCAGTATGTGTAAGTCAAACTGAAAAGTGACCAATGAGGGTAAGTGGTTCTGAGTGGACTCAATCGAAAGCAAGGCACTTCTGCATTGTTACATAGTTCACAATAGTCGATTCAGAAAGAGAAAATGCACAGGGCTACATTCGAAATCGACTGTGTTCACTCCTATATAGTACAAGATGAATGTGCTTACGACATCCGGCTAAAGACTGAGAGCTGGGTGTCGACAAGATGTGATTCAGGATGCGCGTGAGTCTGTATATGGCACAAGAAATGAACAGTGAACGATGTTCATAAGAAACTGGAAGGTGACAAAAGCGAATAACTGATTCATCGTATCTCTTGACACGAAGCCACTGAAAATTGAAACGCACTGTGTAGATCACAATTCCGTATCAAGCAATATTCGACATTATTAGATTATCATTTGTGAAGACGTATAACGGTGATGAGCTTCAGCTGGGATCACAGATGCATAGGGCTGAGATTTCGAAATCGGAATAAACAGTGAACGGACGAGACAAAATCTCCCACAGACATACAGTGAAATCATCATCTGGAGCATTTCTATCAGTCGTTCCATCAGGGTCCTAAGTTTATGTGCTCCAGAGTACCTACGAGTTTGCGAGAAAAAAGTCGATGAAGCGAATTAAACGAATACGATATCGAAATACCTGGGTTAGCCAAAGAACAATGTTCACGCGGCGAAATCCAACTGTCATTTATTGACTGATGAATAAAATATCTGAAGTCCATAGTTGACGAATGATTAAAACCCCAGTGATACAATGAATAGCTCAACAATGACAGAATTCCCTGTGTGCGATCACAGTTTTCGGTGTTGTTAATAACTTGGTCGGCGCTAAATCAACAAATTCATAAACACCGTACACAGCATAGATTGCATCTCTGACAATCCGTCATTAAGGCCTCCATTCCTCACTTACCTTGTTGACTAATAAAGGTGTATAAACACATAACTCACATTGCCTGATTTCCTATTAATTCAAATTTATTGATGGTTGTGAGTATGGCCACATGTACATGTTATGATCATTGCTAAGTGGATTTTATTAGTTGTCTTGCTGATAACTATTACTGTTTGACTATTGTGTGCATACAGATGTTGAAGATGATGAGTAAGATATTGAAGAGTGTGTCCTTGATCAGTGATTACTCTTTTCAATGTTGAATCGCCTCATTTCAGAGATTGTGAGGAATGACTGTGTTTTGTGTCCTGGGCTATGCAGAGCAATCACTCGTAATTGAATCTTCTTCTACATAATTTTCCAGTGGCAGACTGATATATTAACCCAACTTTAAAATAATTTGAAAGGTATCGTAGACTTCAAATTCTTTAGAGTGCTATCTAATAGACACATCAGGATTTCTGCACTCATCTGAAATGTGATTCAGGGTCAATATTCCGGGCTCGAATATGCTTTAAATTCAAAATTCACTTTAATATGAGACAGGAATTAACCTCATTTATCCGAGAAACACTACTATGTGCGAATTGTAGGATTGTATCTCAAATCGATTCTCAACAAAGAGACCTGCATGAATGTGAGAGTGACAGTTTAAATGGGTTCAACCGTACATGTCACCAACAGAGTAGATGAATTCTCTGGACTTCAGTCACTTCACAGAGATGGTTAAATGAATCCGTTTCAAACGTGCCATTTGACTGTTCTTTTGCGAATGACGTCACTACCTGGGAATCACTATCACACGCGAAATAGTATTTGAGATTGTCGACAAGTCTGTCGACATAATTATTGTGGTGCCTAATATCATGTTGAAATGTATCCCTCGACTACGCCGATAAAGTATTACAATCAGGCGTTTACAGTACGCTGTGCGTGGTAATCTGAAATTCTAACACAGGTGTGAATTCTCAATTACGAAAAGTTTGTACTCAATTTGAAGTTTTACATACAGCAAGTCATGTCGATCTCACTTCGTCAATGCCCAACTGGTTCCTCTCTCCTCTTCATTTTCGATCAATGTTCCACATGTAACATGGAAATCCAATTATTCATAATTCTGTTACAATATTCGTTTACGTGTCACAACGAGTTCTATATATTTTGTTAATATTTCCAGCGAGATTATCGCAAGGGCGTCTACCCTATTTTAGTCACATTCATTCGAATACAAAATGAGAATGAAAATAACAATTCGAACAGTCAGTATGATCATGTGCACTGAAGAAGTAGAATTTATATGTGTGTGCAAACAACTATTGGAATAGAATTATAATAACTGACTTGATCTATTCCACAATGCACACACTGCAACAACATATGGACACCATGTATAACCAAAATGTTACATTCAATTACGATAAATTGCGTGACGAATATTGGTGTTCTGCTCAATGATCTCACTACAATGACTACGTCTCCACTAATCCCTGTGCACAACGAAATGCCCACTTATGTTGCAGTGTGAACAATTTTCATACGTGTGTGATCAAAATGGCATAGATATGTCCACCATTTGGATACAGTTGGAAATATATAATGGCTTTCCTTTTTACACTGTGGCCATAATAATCTGACTATGCACACTTCTACGTTGCTCACGATATTGGTATTGTCAGTTCTGATGATGGGCGACCAGGTTGTACAGGCTTCAGGTATGTTTTCTTGTGATGTGCATTATACTGTGATTATAGTAGATTTGTATTCATTAGGCTTGCTGGGTATTATTTGAAATTTGGAAGTTGCCTTATGTACTGTTCAGCTATTCTGAATGTCGGATGATCAAATTTGTGTAGTAATGTCGTTGATGTTGGGCGTTCACGAGTGTAGACTTCAACTACACTGTGTTTATAACTTCCATGAGAATTGTGTTTGTGAGCATGAGAGTCATGTTTACATCAGATGAATTCCATAGCAGCGGTATATGAAGAAGATTGATATTCCTAATAATGGGAAAGCATTGTGATTGTTTTCGGTAGATCCGTGTCTCCATTGTTTAGCATAGATGTGACATAGATGTGGTTTCTGCACTGGGTAATATCTACAATATGTCGTCACTGGTCTGTTGCTCATGTGTAACTGTACACTCAATGAACCCTGTTTATTGCTTGATGTACATTGTCGTGCTCTGTATCTTGTCTGGCATGTAGCCTAGTTGATAACTGAACAGCATCTCAATTGATGACAATGTCAGTGAAGTTGCGTTCAGTAAATCATGGCTAATTATTATTCATTTGTGTTCACTGGATTAGTTCCTAATTGAATGTTATGCACACTATAGATCAATTGTCAAGACACGAACAAGTCAAATATTCTTTGTAAAAATGATATGAGTAAAATCTCAGCGAAGTTGAAAAGACCGACTTCACCCTTTATTTGGAAACAGGTGCGAACTTATTCAGGGACATTAACATAACGGAGGTTTATGTATAAAAAGGATATCTCATGTCTTAAAAAACTTTGTCTCTATATATGAGTCATGAAGCACGCATCCACATGAACAAAAAAATTTTATTACGGATCATCGAAATTTGACCACGGACATTCAAATTTTGGTCAACTTTAGTTATACACTTTGAACAGTCTTTACTTTTGATCAGATTATGTTCGACTGAATTTCCATGGTCTTAGAAAGCTGAGTGTGAAAATATATGTGCATGTGCAGAAAACATTATTGTCTTTATGATTGTTTTTGTGAAACAGTTGTAAAACATTTCTTAATCTCTCCATCAGAAGATATAGGCAATCAGTAATTTATACCAAGTATGAATAATTAGTGATAGATATCCATTGTAATTTATTAATCAGGATTTACAATGCATCAGCTGACATGACACCTGCACGCCTGTTCAAACTGTTGAGATTCACTCATGTATGTAGGGCTTCTGCTGTCAGTCTTTCTTTATACGATCCAAAACACTTTCGTAGAACCATCGTCCTAAAAAAGTCGATATGGGAACCTGTTTCCATTGAACGCAGTGCGACCACTGATCTGTTTTCTAGTTTCTTTAGGTCTGCAGAGATCTTCGAGACCACTTTGATACATCTTTAATACTCTTCTATTCTCATATTTACCTGACTGGGTGTTTCTCGTTCATATACGGCGATGCACTCAAGGACACACCCCTGTCAATAACCCAATTATCACCAACAGATTTCTGTCCAACCTTTTATTCACATTTTGAATAACTCTCTATGAAGGATTTAGGATTATTACTTGATTCCATCAGAACTTTCAAGTTCATCTAATTAGGTGTAATGGAAATTTAAGAAGTCGACTGAAAGAATAAAGGGGCATCGCAGACATCTTGCATAGTGTCCCTCATTTTCATTGACATTTGTTTTCCTCCAAAGATACCAACTTCTCAGCCTCTGGTGGAATTTGTAGGAACTCGGTGTCAAAGCCATGTTGTGAGGGTTTTGTGTGTAAACGATTTGCGACACGGAATGGTGGATATCTTACATCTTGAGAATTGCGATCATCGTGCCTCTTCGATGAAGTGTGTTGCATTCGGACATGTGCCCGCCATGTTCGCGAACCTAATATACGCTGATTTCAGTGAATGCGTCGCGTTGTCATATATATTTTTGCAAGTAGTGGTTAGAAAAACAGGCTGGCGAATTGACTGGTCAGGAAATTAGTATTCACAACTGCGTGTGCATCACCGGTAATTTCAAAATCGGCAACAGCGTACTCCAAAAACGTGAAGAATTTTGCCAACTGATTAAGTTGAGATAAATCACTTTTCACTGTCTCTCATGTTCCCTCATAACCATCTGATATTGTTACACCTCATCACACGAATCGAAGTGATTTATGTCTAATGCGGTGTGGTTTGTATTCGTTATCTTATATTCAAATATTTAGGCATTAACTCAGTTCACCAGACTCCGGAGGCGTCAACTGTATGCGTAGGAGGAACTTCTGATACTGGTCGGAAAGTGGCCAACAACTACTCTGGGTCGAACTGTGTTTCACCAATACCACTACAGCGACAACTATAGTACTATTGTCACAAGATTGACGCGTTCTGCAACAGAATACATTCGGATGAATAACTAGTGGATATTGCTGTGTTAGAACAGCACCTCAACTATTTACAATTCAGTGCTTCCATATTAGTTTGTTCATTAGGTATATCACACAGTGAAACAGTATTATTTACTGGATGACGTTTACATCAAAATTTATCGTTCATAATCATATCAATTGTGATCACACGACTTTGACATTTGAGTTTTATAGTTTTCTTTGTTCTCTCCTATTTGTCGTTTGAGTAGTAGAATTTTCCAGATATCGGGGACAGGTGATGAATCATTCCTATTACATGTATTTGTAGTTGATTCGATAAACAAAGCTTCTGTTATCAATCTCTTTCTATACCCTGTGACATTAGATTTTACAACTGTCATCCTATCCCATCCTATGGTATGGTTGTGTGTAACTGCATGTAGTGAGTGCTATAGCTGAACTATTCTCTAGATTTCTTATTTTATTCGGGTCAACCAATCTAGATTTTGCTAGGTTTTTATGTTCGGCTAGTCTGACTACTCCTGTTCTACTTGTTTGACCTATGTATTTGACCTGACAATCATTGCAGGCAGGGTATGAGATAAACTAAATTGTTTTGTTTTAAGGGCTCTACTGGATCCTTAAACCGACAAAGCTTGTTTCTAATTGAGTTTGTGTGTTTGAATGTCATTTTTATTCCTGCCTTGTTAAGAATTCTGCGTAAGGCTTCTGAGGTTCCTTCCTTGTATGGAATTACTACTGATGATTTAGATTTCTTACTATTGGTGTCATTATAATTATTATTATCATTATTATTGTTATTATCACTACCACTACTGTCATTATTTATTTCATTTTTACATTTCCTTACATATTTCTTGACTAATTTATCCGGGTAATTATAAAGTTTCAAAGCTTCTTTTAATGCGTATCTATTCCTGTTTTAGATTTTCTTTGGTACTACTTGGTTTTTGTCCTCTGTCATTTAAACACTTCACCAATCCTATTTTTACTGACATAGGATGGGACGATCGGAAGTCTAGCAAAATCAGCATTGGTTGACCCGAATAAAATAAGAAATCTAGAGAATAGTTCAGCTATAACACTCACTACATGCAGTTACACACAACCATACAATAGGATGAGATAGGATGACAATTGTAAAATCTAATGTCACCGGGTATAGAAAGAGATTGATAACAGAAGCTTTGTTTATCGAATCAACTACAAATACATGTAATAGGAATGATTCATCACCTGTCCCAGATATCTGGAAAATTCTACTACCTCAACGACGACAAATTGGAGAAAACAAAGAAAACTATAAACTCAAGTGTCAAAGTCGTGTGATTATAATTGATATGATTATGAACAGTAAAAAATTTTGTTCGAAACGTCATCCAGTAAATAATACTGTTTCGCTGTGTGATATACCTGATAAACAAACTAATATGCAATTAACTACTACCACAGTGCTCAAATTTTACACATATATTAACAATTCAGTGCTGTCCATCACTTTTCTAATGTTCATCTCTCCACCATTTTCACATTAATAATGATAAAGATATTTCAGGTCATGACTTCAGAAACTCGTATGCGTTCTGTAGTGTTCACAGTGGTCTCATGACTGTAGACTAGTCCTTCTCATAGCCAACTAATCACAAATCAGTGAAGCTCGTCGCCTTCTCCTATAAACGTTGTGGTACATACGTGACAGTTTGTAATTTCTACACTTCTGTCATCTGAGTGAACACTCTTCGTGTGTCAATCACACTGTTTCATCCTTGTACACTTGATGGATATTTGAATCAGGAAAATAGATCCGTTGAAATGTATGCTAACTGATGTGCATATGTCTGCGTTATTCCACTGCGCGAAAGGAAACAGGGGACGAAGTTTGTGAAATTTGTGTAGAAATAGGTAAATAAGTCGGTTTCAACACAGGACACACTGGTCACTGAACGCAATGGAGATAATCATTGGCATTCCTGCGAATAATAGTGATCAGTAGATATTCACATGTTTATAGGAAGTTTGACAAGGTTTGCAGGATATGCCTCTGTTGCTTTGAATAAACCCTCTGCATCTCTGTCATTTCAATTTATGCTAGTTGATAACATAATTGTGCGTGAATGGATGGCAGATTTCTGCCAACTATGAATTGAACCTGATCTCTGACTACAATTCACTTGAGTCAAACTGACGTCGCCTACAAATCGGGAGGAGAAGTGGTGTTGAGGTAGTAGTGTGGATGTTTCATCTCGCAATAATTTATCGATTAATTCATTCTTGATAATTTCACGTTAACTTTCAAAGCTTACTCTGTCATTCTTTTCCATGTAATAACAATATCTTTGCATTTTTTTTCATTGAAAGGAGAGGACTGTGTGTGTAAGAATTTTGAAACTGACACTCTTCATGCTAGGGAGTGTTGTTCTTCATCTGATTGTCGACATCGCAATTCATCCGGGCTTCAATTTTGTTGTAAACGATCAGGTGAATTCTGTAGGGCAAATGAAGATTGCTGTGGAAATTTTTGTCATTATTTTGAATGTTACAGATGATGTGTTAAATGAAAACTGAATTGTGAAATTTGTTTGTGGGTGTCGGGATAATGAGAAATAAATCGCTTTTGACAAATTCCTTGTTTTCTGATTACAAATTCACAGCTTCATTCGACATTTCACGAATTCAGTGTAATCGCCAGTCTCACGTGATCTCTGAAATCAGCTAGCCAGTTGTAAATGTGTTAACAGAAATTTGCTGATCGAGTGGTTTCAGTGAATAATGAATGACATGATGTAGTTAATTTCACTGGAAGTTACACTGTCAATCTACACAGCATATGGTTAACATAATCGCGGTTGAATACATTCCTTCACTGGCTTAAAATAGGTGGCATCGAGTATTTCCTGTGGTGTGCATACAAAGCCGTATTCAGCGACCAGTAGTCGATCTTTGGTTGATAAATGCGATCGAAGATAAACGAAGACAATTCTAGAATTCATAAATGCTGTGCATTCTTTCCTACATTCCGTCTATCGAAATGATTGAGTAACGTAGGAAAGAAATCTCGTGTAATACAGATGGATATTTGATGCATGAAACAACAACCACATTCAGTCTACATGCATCGGGAATATGAGCATTTTGAGTGTGAATTAACCTGTTCGATGAGAGATGTACATTGTAATTTGTGGGCTACCACGCAAAACTTAACCTCAGCTTTAGGAATTACAGGAATATGCATGCATGTGTCTTTACCTTAAAATTAGGACAATAGATGTAGCAGTCGACGAGACACGAATTCGAGTAATAAACGGCGCCTACCGACTGATGACATTTATTGGTTTCTACCTGCATTCATCAGGTTGAATGTTTATTCTGCTTATTCGTCACTGGTTCAATTTACCAGATTAATTGTATCTGTAGACTGTTACTTCGAAATCCAATATTCACTGTGTCAGATATATAGAGATAATGTTTCCGAAGAGACAATTGCATTGACACTGCCTTTCAGGGCTACAAAATGAGAAGAGCATGATTAGGAAGCAAAGCCATTAAACATTTCATAGACTCTGATTGCAACGATCATGTTGGTTCACGGTAGATGACTATTCATTTTGCCAAATGATTCCTCATTCTCGAGTGTTCAGTAATCAGTTATTGAATACAGGAAAGAATTCTTTCACACTTGACAATGTTTTCTTTCCTATTGAAACATTCCTGATACACTGAGGATATATTTCTCCATGAGATATTTGGTCATAGTCACTGAGAGCGAAAACGACGACAAAATCATGGAGGTGGGGTTGGTAGCCTCATAAATGACACTCTCAATTTCACCGGACTCATACATGCTGAGCGAGATGAAGTCAGCCGATATTATAAAAAGCTTCCGTCTATGCCTTAGTTGAATACAGCCTTAAATGTTCTGTCTCTGATTTACATAAATATAAAGATAAAGATAAATATATACTGGGTTGCAGGAACTTGGCTGGTTTCATTTTATGTCACAAATGGATGCCTAGTAGAATCCCACTGGAGAATCAAGGAGTAAGAGAATGCTGTTTCATTCAGTTACTAAGATTTTCTCCAGCACACTCCCGTGATATCAGTCGAAGTCGAAATCTTAACCTCTACGTAACTAAGCAAGTCCGTTGATTGTTCAACTACAGTGACGGAATCCAAAGGCCTGTGATGTTTTACTTGTGTCAGACAGGGGCATATAACAGTTTTGCTAATAGATGTTCTTTGCCGAATGCCTGTCCTCACTTATGACAATCTGATTATGACTAATCAGGAGAAAATCAATCCCACACACACCAGGTCTGCCTGTTTGGATGTTAAGACAAATACTCGTCAAAATCTTGAGCTTTTGATGTCTCTGCATGCCGCAAATTTCCAGAAGTTAAGATCACACGAGACACTGGGTTCCCACCTAGTGTTCGAATAGCCAAAGAGCTTGCTTCGTTACCCGAGGATTTGGAATTCTATCTCAAATGATGTCAGTGGTGGATACTGTCAAAGAGTCCCAGGATAGGCTGCATACTAGTGCTGTAATAAGTACAAGTCGTGTGCAGAATTCGAATGACGTAAGTAAATTGTCTAAGTATTTCGTTTTCGTATATTATCATTTGTGAGTATTGCTAAGCTCATTTAATTAAGATTACTACAATCACTTCCTTTATATTCTATTAGATAGAATTTCTTCAAACATTTATACGTTTTAATAAGGTTATAAGCTGCAGTCCTTTTATTTCTGACTCCTGTATATTTGCTCTCACTGAAAGTCTAGGTATCAAGCAGGATGTTATTTCAGTAGCATTTCCTTAATACCAGCCAATGACAGATACCATATAAAAGGAAAATGGAACACAAGTGATGACAGTCACAATGACATCTAAAGAAAAGAAGTCACTTATATACTGGCATCTGTGTCTCAGCTTTCTTTGTTATCCACAAAGTCATATCGATATCGCACTTGAATACCTGTCGGCTACAACTGAATATTCCTATAGGAAACAATGACAGTTTAATCGCTATATCTTCAATTAAGCTGTGATTGCCAATATGTATTCAAAAATTATATTTTTCCATACTTGGTTCTCAAATGCACTCCTTTGTTCATGGTACTGAACAGCTTCTGCTTTCGTCCACTATCTCTGTAGTGGTTCATATTCTCACTCAGAATATTCCTCTCCTCTGAGAGCTTAAGATTCAACATGACTGAAAGTTGGGTGAATTTTTCACGGGTACATCAACAGAATGACTGACACAACCTGTAATACATGGTGATGGGTCAAAGTTTTTTCTCAATGGGTGTGGAAATTCACACGATGATAGACCTCAGTGATGTTGAGGCATATAGAGAATATATTGACTTAGTCAAAGGTCTAACCAGGACGATGTGCTAAACATTTTCTGAAGAAATGGTTACTTTGTGAAATACAAACATAACTGAGATTTCCAACCGGCATTATCAATCTACTTTTCGTGCGTTCTTTTGTTTTAATAGTCGAACAATATCCATAGAAGCGTGATTTAAAGCAAGCTAAGCTGGAATTCACCAAGTAAACCTTTAATGGACATCCTGGCTGATAATCTTGGTAACTGACTTGCGATATAGGTGGTATAATTAAATCGAATTGTGTCTCCTGTTATGGATTCGCATAAGTGGAACTACTTAAGGATACATAAGCAAAGTACACTTGACAGGATATCTGGTCTTATGAGAAGATTTTGATTTTAAGCAAGATTGAATAACAACAACAATCAGAAAAATCAGAAGAAGATCTCGGAATACAATTATCACATCACCATCTTTTACTTGATTTCTCGACTTATTGTTTGTTCATCAGTTCTGATTAATTTCGCTAAGTCAATCAGGGTGGCTGTTATACTATAGCTGCTACTATGGTGCTATCCATTTCACAAGAGAATAAGAGATAAAATCAGAATTCCAGTTTTTTTGGATTTTCTTCTAGAAAGGAGATCTGACAGTTCTCTTTGAAGATTGATCTACAGGAAACCAATATGCAGTAGCAAATACACGAATTTTCATATTTAGGTACCTTTCATAGGAAAGAGAAAACGTATCAACTGCTTCTCCTCAAGAATAATGGGAGAATGCGCCTGTAGTACAACTGATGGTGAACTAGAGAGACTCAGACAGGTCCTCGTGAAATGATCTAAGTGACTAGACGAGACAACATCTCTCACAACCATCACCTGAACTCTTTCTTTTCACGCTCGCATGTCCGGAATATCTATGATTGCGGGTAAATTTGTCTCTGATAGCGAGTAATAGGAATTAGATATTATTCATAGGCTCAGTCTCACGAGGAAAGTATTATTCACATGTGTTGAGAACGAGAGAATTCAGCTCCTTATGGTACTACAATACAATGACAGACATCTACACAGTGAAATCACATAAAAAGTGCAAAACATAACGAGAACATCATTTTTGAATGTCGATAGTAGAGGCAGTTGAGTAGACAAGGTATTGAGAGATCCTGGTAGCGAAAGTACACGGACAAGCAAATGAAGACACATCCAAATGGATGAATAAGGAAATATCTTCAAGACTTCGAAGATGATATGGATTCTTTTACGAGTTGATCGCGGACTGATATCAGCTAGAGAACCATTGAAAACCAAGGAGTACTGGACAGCTGCTGTTTCATCCTAGTTTGGGAATCATCGGCAGTACGCACCCACTGGGATTCGAACCCAGGACCTTCCGGTTACAAGGCAAGCTCGTATACCATTCAGCCACTGGGACCCGATTCAATGGCTCATGAATTCTAACTTCTACCAATTCGTGATTTTAGCGCCACCCCAACTATTGTCGTTGGTGGAAATCCATCCACTCGTGACTTCTAATTGGACCTCACTGGTCACGACTTCTCACTAGAACTGCAGGAAGCTCCAACCTGTAGCAAGTCACTAGCGAGCATCAGAATAATTATCTATAGTTTGGTTTGTAAGGATTAGTTATGTTTTACGAGTTGATCACGGACTGATATCAGCTAGAGAACCATTGAAAACCAAGGAGTACTGGACAGCTGCTGTTTCATCCTAGTTTGGGAATCATATGGATTCTGTCAAGTCCATGAGTGCTGTCAACAGAAAAAAAAGGGAAGGAAGATGCCTAAAATTGCTGAGGTTCGTGGGATTGACACGAATAAATTCACTAAGTGTAAGTCGGTGTGAAAAGTGACCAATAAGGTTAAGTTATTCTGAGTGGACTCAATCGAAAGCGAGGCACTTCAGCATTGCTACATAGTTTACAATAATCGATTCGTGAAGAGGACATGCACAGGGCTCCATTCGATATCCACTGATTTTACACTCCTATGTAGTCCAAAATGAATATGGGTACGACATCCGGCTGAAGAGTGACAACTTGGTGTCGGCAACATGTGAATCAGGATATGCGTGAGTCCGTATATGGCACCAGAAATGAACAGTGAATGATGTTCATAAGAGACTGGAAAGTGACTTAAGCGAAAAATTGATTCATCATATCTCTTAACACGAAGCCACTGAAAATACGAACGCACTGTGTAGATCACATTCCGTATCAAACAATATTCGACATTATTAGATTATCATTTGTGAAGACGTATAACAGTGATGAGCTTCAGCTGGGATCGCAAACGCATAGGGCTGGGATTTCGAAATCGGAATAAACATTGAGCAGACGAGATAAAATCTCTCACAGACATACAGTGAAATCATCATCTGGAGCAGTTCTGTCAATCGTTACGTCAGGATCATACGTTTATGTGCTCCAGAGTATCTACGAGTGTGCGAGAAAAAATTCGAAGAAGCGAATTGAAGGAATACGAAATCGAAATACCTGGGGTAGTCAAAAAACAATGCTCACGTGGCAAAATCCAACCGTCATTTATCGACTGATGAATAAACTATCTGAAGTCCAAAGTTGACGAATGATTAAAACCCCAGTGATGCAATGAATAGCTCAACAATGACAGAATTCTCTGTGTGCGATCACAGTTTTCGGTGTTGTTAATAACTTGGTCGGCGCTAAATCAACAAATTCCTAAATACCGTACACAGCATAGATTGCATTTCTGAACATCCATCATTAGGGCGTCCATTCCTCACATACCTTGTTGACTACTAAAGGTGTATAAACACATTACTCACATTGCCTGATTTCCTATTCATTCAAATTTAATGACGGTTGTGAGTATTGCCACTTGCACATGTTATGACCATTGCTATGTGGATTTTATTAGTTGTCTTGCAGATAACAATCACTGTTTGACTATTGTGCGCATACAGCTATCGAAGTTGATAAGGAAGATATTGAAGGGGCTATTCCTTGATCAGTGATTACTCTTTACAATTCTGAATCAGCTCCATTCACAGATTGTGAGGAATGACTGTGTTTTGTGTCCTGGGCTATGCAGAGCAATCACTCGTAATTGAATCTTCTTCCACATAATTTTCCAATGGCAGACTGATATTAACCCAACTTTAAAATGATTTGAAAGCTTTCGTAGACTTCGAATTCTTTAGAGTGCTGTATAATAGAAACGTCAGGATACAAACGTAAATGCAATCAACAGGGTAGATGCATTATCTGGACTTCAGTCACTTCACAGTGATCGTTCAATGAATCCGTTTCAAACGTGCCATTTGACTGTTCTATTGCGAATGACGTCACTACTTGGGAATCACTATCATACGCGAAATAGTATTTGAGAATGTCGACAAGTCTGTCGATATCATTATTGTGGTGCCTAATATCATGTTGAAATGTATCCCTCGACTACGCTGATGATGTAATTCAATCACGCGTTTACAGTACGCTGTGCGTTGTAATCTGAAACTCGACCACAGATGTGAATTCTAATTACGGAAAGTTTGTTTTAATTTGACGTGTTACATGCAGCAGTTCATGTTTATCTCACTTCGTCAACGCCTAACTGGTTCCTCTCTCCTCTTCACATTTGATCAATTTTCCACATGTAACATGGAAACCAAATCATTCATAATTCTGTTACATAATTCGTTTACATTTAACAACGAGTTCTATAAAATTTTGTTATTATTTCTAGCTAGATTATGCACAAGGCGTCTACTTAATGTTAGTCACTTTTATCCGAATACAAAATGAGAATGAAAATAACAATTCGAACAGTCAGTATGATCATGTCAAGTGAATAAGTAGAACTTATGTGTATGTGCAAATAACTATTGTAATGGAATTATTATAAATGACTGGGTCTATTTGACAATGAACACAATACAACTACTCACGGACATTGTGTATAAACTAAATGTTACATTCAATTACAATAAATTACGTGACGAATACTCGTGTTCTTCTCATTGATCTCACTATACTGACTACGTTTCCACTAATCCCTGTGCTTAGGGAAATACTCACTTATGTTCCAGTGTGAACAATCTTCATTCGTGTGTGAACACAATGGCATATAGATATATGTCCACCATTTGGATACAGTGGGAAATATATAATGGCTTTCCCCTTTACACTGTGGCAATAATAATCCGAATATGCACACTTCTACGTTGCTCAAGATATTGGTATTGTCAGTTCTGATGATGGGCGACCAGGTTGTACGGGCTTCAGGTATGTTTTCTTGTGATGTGCATTTTATTGTGATTATAGTAGATTTATATTCATAAGTCGGTTGGGTATTATTTGATATTCGGTAGATTCCTTTTATACTGTTCAGCTTTTCTGAATGTCGGTTTATATACTTTGTTTAGTAATGTCGTTGATGTAGAGGCGTACACGAGTGTACACTTCAACTTCACTCGGTTGATAACTTGCATGATAATTGTGTTTGTGAGCATGAGATGCTTCGTCAATTTCGGAGTGTCATGTTTACATTAGGTGAATTCGATAGCAGGGATATTTGTAGAATATTGGTATTCTTAAGAATGGGAGAGCATTGTGATTGTTTTTGGTAGATCCTTGTATTCATTGCTTAGCATAGATGTGACATTGATGTTGTTTCTGCACTGGGAGGCATCAACATGCATAATAAACAAAATAGTATCAGCTGTAACCACAATTTGACCTCAGACATTCACATGTTGGTCAACCTCAGTTAGTTTTTTATTTAATTTTTTATATTGATTACAGCTTGATTCCACACTGTATTTTGAGTACAAGTATGGAATTTTCAGCATTGATATCGGTAGCCCAAATTTACAGGCCGACCATAGATATCGGGTGTGCGCCGGCAGGGAATCGAACCTCGGACCTTGTGCATGGTCGGCGAGAATCCTAGCAACTGTGACACCGACGCACACTTTAAACAGAGTGTACTATTCATCAGATTACGTTCAACTGAATGTTGATGATCGTAGATAACTAAATATGAAAGGATTTGTGCATATGCAGTATACAATGACGTGTTTATGAGTGTTTTTGTTAAGCAGTTGTAAACCATTGGTTAGCTTCTCCATCAGAATATATAGACAATCAGGAATTTATATCAAGTATGAATAATTAGTGATAGACATCCATTGTAATTTATTAATCAGGATTTACCATGCATCAGCTAACATCACACCTGCACGCCTGTTCAAACTGTTGAGATTCACTCATGTATGTGGAGCTTCTGCTGTCAGTGTTTCTTTCATTAGTGATGAACATGAGTTGCTCGTTCCACATGGAAGCACTCTAATAGCGTTACTCCTCAAGATCTCCCTTCATCTCATTCTATGTTTCTTGGTGGTAAGAAATCACCGCTGACAATAACCCAATTCGTGCAAAAAGATTTCTATCCATCCTTTTATTCACATTTTGAATATCTGTCTATGAAGGATTTAGGATTATTACTTGATTCCATCAGAACGTTCAAGTTCATCTAATTAGGTGTAATGGAAATTTAAGAAGTCGACTGAAAGAATAAACCTACCTGTCAAACATCCTGCAGATTGTCTCTGGCTTTCATTGGAGTTTTTTTCCCCCCAAAGATTCCAACTTCTCAGCCTCTGGTGGAATTTGTAAGAACTCAGTATCAAAGCCATGTTGTGAGGGTTTTGTGTGTAAACGATTTGCGACACGGAATGGTGGATATCTTACATCTTGAGAATTGCGATCATCGTGCCTCTTCGATGAAGTGTGTTGCATTCGGACATGCGCTCACCATGTTGGCGAACCTAATATACCCGTATTTCAGCGGATGCTTTGCGTAGTCATATGTGTTATTGCTAACAGTTTTTAGAACAACAGGCTTGCAAATTGACTAGTCAGGAAATTGGTTTTCAAAACTGTATGTGAATCACCGGTGGTTTCAAAATCTGCGACAGCGTATTTCATTGACATGTAGAATTTAGCCAACAGATTAAGTTGAGATGAATCACTTTTTAAAAGTCTTTCATGTTTGCTCATAACCATCTGATATTTTCATCCCACATCACGCGAATCGAAGAAAATCACTCAATACACATGCTGGTCATCCGTGCTAAACTATTTAGCCACTTGTTTGCCTGTTGATATTAGTTAGGTGTTTCTGAGTGAAATATGACAGAGACGGTGTGGTTTGTGTTCGTTATCTCATATTCAAATCATGATGCACGAATTGATTGCGCCAGACTCCGATGGTGAATACTCTATGCGAAGCAGGAATTGCTGATATTAGTCGGAAATTGGCAAACAACTTCCCTGAGTCGAATTGTGTTTCATTAATACCAAAACACAATTCTAATTATAGTTCAATTGTCACAAGATTGACACGTTCACTAACAGAATACATTCGGATATATAAAAAGTGGAAATAGCTGTGTTAGAAAAGCATCTCAACTTTTCACTATTGAGTTGTGTTCATCACCATTTTAATGTTCATCTCTCCACCATAGTCACATTGTTAATGATTATCACTGGTAGATCAATGTTTCAGCTCATGACTTCAGGTAATCGTAGGTGTTGTGTAGTGTTTTCTGTGGTCTCTTTCATTCTGAAGTTCGTTGTTTGAAGTAGAAGAACTGCTACCATTTCACTGAAGATTCTTCCTTCTCATAACCTACTGATCACAAATCAGTGTAGCTCGTCGCCTTCTCCTGAACCGTTGTGGTGCATACGTGACATTTTATAATTTCTAAACTTCTGTCATCTGAGTGAACACTTTTCGTGTGTCAATCACACTGTTTCCTTGTTGTAGGCATGATGGATATTTGAATCAGAAGGATAGATTTGTTGAAACGTATGCTCACTGATGTGCATACGTCTGCGTTATTACACTGCGTGAAAGAAAACACAGATCAAAATTTGTGAAATTTGTGTACTAATAAGTAAATAAGTCGGTTTCAACGCAGGACACACTGGTCATTGAACACAATGGAGATAATCGTTAGCATTCGTATGAATAGCAGTGATCAGTAGATATTCAGATGTGTATAGGTTTGCAGGACATGACTCGGTTGCCTTGAATAAACTCTCTGCATCTCTGTCATTTCAATGTATGCTAGTTAATAACACTTTTGTGCGTGAGTGGATGTCAGATTTCTGTCAACTATGAACTAAATCTGATCTCTGACTACATTTCACGTGGGTCAAACTGACGTCGCCTACAAATCAGGAGGAGAAGTGGTGTTGAGGTAGTAATGTGAATGATTTATCTCGCAATAATTTATTGAATAATTCATTCTTGACCATTTAATATTAATTTTCATTGCAAACTGCGGCTTTCGTTTTCATGAAATACTAATATCTTTTTATTTGTTTTCCTTGAAAGGAGATAACTGTGAGTAAAGGGATTACGATATTGGCTGTAATATATTTGGGAAGTGTTGTTCGCATTCTGAATGTCGATATCGCTTTTCATCAGGTAAAACATATTGTTGTAAACCACGTGGTCATATATGTAAAGAACATGAAGAGTGCTGTGAAAATAGATGTCGAAAATCTCGATGTGGTAACTGAGAATGAAAACTGAAATGTGAAATTTGTTTGTGGGTGTCAGGATAATGAGAAATAAAGCACTTTTGACAAATGCCTTGGTTTCTGATCACAAATTAACAGCTTCGTCCGACATTTCACGAATTCAGTGTAATCGTCAGTCTCACGTGATCTCTGAAATCAGCTAGCCAGTTGTAAATGTGTTAACAGAAGTTTGCTGATCAAGTGGTCTCAATCAACAATGAATAACCTGATGTAGTTGATTTCACTGGAAGTTACACTGTCAATCTACACAGCGTATGATTAACATGTTCGCGGTTGAATACATTCCTTCACTGGCTTAAAATAGGTGTCATCGAGTATTTCCTGTGGTGTGCATACAAACTCGTATTCAGCGACCAGTAGTCGATTCTTGTGTTGATAAATGCGATCGAAGATAAACGAAGGCAATTCTAGAATTCATAAATATACTGAGCGATAATTATAGTGTATTCCTGCCTACATTCCGTCTATCGAAATGATTTCGTAACGTAGGAAGGATATCTCGGATATTACAGATGGATATTTGATGCATGAAACAACCACATTCAGTCTACATGCATCACGAATATGAGCATTTTGAGTGTGATTTAGCCTGTGCGATGAGAGATGTGCATTGTAATTTGTGGACTATCACGCAAAACCTAACCTCAGCTTTAGGAATTACAGGAATACGCATGCATGTGTCTGTACCCGAAAATTAGGACAATAGATGTAGAAGTCAACGAGATACCGATAGATGACAAAATAGTGGTTTCTAACTGCACCCATCAGGTTGAATGTGTATTCTGCTGATTCGCCACTGGTTCACTGTATCAGATAAATTGTATCTGTAGACTGTTACTTCGGAATCCAGTATTCACTGTGTAAGTTATCTAGGTAAATATGTTCTGAAGAGACATTTGCATTGACACTGCCTTTCAGGGTTACAAAATGGGAAGAGCATGAGTAGGAAGCAAGCCATTAAACATTTCATAGACTCTGATTTCATCAACCATGTCCGTCAACAGTAGGTGACTATTTATTTTTGCCAAATGATTCTTCATTCTCGAGTGTTCAGTCATCAGTTATTGAAGCCAGGGAGCTGGTGGTGTACATCAGGATAGAATTCATTCATAAGATGACCTATCTGATAAGAATAAGCCATAAAGAACCTTGACTACCAACAAAACAATAAACTAACACCACAATCATAGTAGAAGGAATTGAAGATGGATTGGATGAATGCATACGAGACAACTGAATAACTTCGTCCGATCAGGCCATGAAATGGAT
This sequence comes from Trichobilharzia szidati, assembly GCA_944472155.2. Classification (NCBI taxonomy): domain Eukaryota; kingdom Metazoa; phylum Platyhelminthes; class Trematoda; order Strigeidida; family Schistosomatidae; genus Trichobilharzia; species Trichobilharzia szidati. The sequence goes on from OX235277.1 coordinate 12,687,882, forward strand.
ATCGATAAGTCGATCGTGGGTCAGACTGTTCTTTGCAGGTGCTCGTGTGAAGAGGAAATGAAAGGTGATTTTCATTATTTTGACCAGCTAAATAAGTTTTCAAATGACGAAATAGCGATGTGCTTTTGGAATCCCCTTATGTAGTCGTAACATAACGAAAGAATAAAAAGCACAACAATGTCTACCCAGTTTTCCACCTTGAATTTTACTTAAAAAGATGCTGAAATATTCCTTAACAAAAACAATTTGAATTACATACAGAATTTGGTAATATGTTACGTCTTAGACTGTCAGTTATACTGAGTTATAACATAAGTAATGATATTTTATTCGTCAAACGTAGGTTATTCTCATTTCTATAAAATACTTCATTCCTAGTAATGCTAGGAAGTCAAAGAACATTTTCCAAAGTCGAAATTAGCAATGTACGAACAAACCTGATCTCATTTTTGGATAATCAGATGAGTATTAGTCTCATTATTTATCAGTTTATGCCATCATGTCGGCACTGATAGGCTTAAATTTCGTCTGCTTTTTTTACCGACGCCATTACCGAATCAACGGTATGCTTATCTGAGTTGTAGTCATCTGATTACGTCAATGACCAACAGTGCTACATCGATGTGTGCACGTATATGCACGTTGTTTCAAGATCGTTTTGCCAGAGTTCATATGTTTTTAGTTTATAAAATAACAAGCGAATTGTATTAGAATGTTCAGTAGCTATAAATACTTGTCTGATTAGAAAACTGGGTCATCTGAATCTACATTCGGCACAGTTCATCAAAATTTTCTCTAATTCTTTTGGTTTCAACCATCTCTATATTTCCTAGTTCGCTAAGTGTACTCACGCAGATTTTCAGTCTGCGTTGGTATTTATTGAGGACGAGAGGAAAATATCATAAGAGATTAGTCTATATACAGATTGAACAGTATTGCTTCATAATATATAAAACAGACTGACGTCAGTGGATGAAGGCGAAATATTATGCATTTAATTAATCTGAGAATTCTGTAAATTGTGTTAGGATTTTGTCCAAAATAAGGCTGTCACTTTTACTCATTTTGCTTATTTAACTATCCATTTTTCCTGTTGATATTTTTGTCTGTGGCGTTTGTGTTTGTTGAACATTGAACTTCAACTAACCAGACTGATTTTAAACGCAGAATTTATCTTTTAGTGCTGTTTAGTTGATTTTTGAATTGTCAAAGAATGTCAGGTTGATGTCAGACATCAGGAAGATTTATCAACTGATTTGACTGACATTTGGTCTTACTGACAGATTTGAAGTTATTCGTTCAACTGCTCACACTGTGGTTCCAACAAGAAGAACCAGACAAAGGTGACCAAAATTCTGAAGTTCGAAAGTCACTTATGCTTAGCAAATGTGCATCACACTTTTGAAATGAGGTTTTCCCATTTTCATAGAGATAAATATCGTGTGACCACAAAATGTAAGCATCACAGCTTTTCTGTAGTGGCGTGATTCACTTTGTTTGATATATGCATCAGTGTGAAAGGTCGAGTGGTTAAGAAAGGTGTCTCTCAGCTTCCTTAATGTGGGGTTTCTGTATGTGATGTTATTAAGACACTTATCAACTTGATCTCCAAATGTTAATAGCTGCTGTGTAATTATTTGCCTACACATTCAGCAGTGTTGAAGTTCCTTGTAATTAATGGTAATTAAATATTCAAAAGAATTAATGTTAAACTGTCTGCTTAAGAAACGAATGGATATCGAAAGAACACGCATCCCAATCCATTAGAGATGTTTTACAAATAGCTCTATGTTACTATACGCACAGAGGCACCTGTTGGCATGGACTTCTTGACATCGGTTCAACATCATTCAGCAGCAAAGTTTGTGTCGCAAGATGCTGACATTATTGAATTTCACATCCCTTTTTGTAGAAGTAAGTGAAGACTATGTATAAGGAGTTTTGACAGTAGATGTTGCTGTCTATTTATTCTTTTCGTGTTTGTCCTAGACCACTGAACATTGTTATTTCAAAATCCCGTAAAGCTGAATTAGTTTTGTTATTCCTTCATGACAAAAACTAATAGACACTTAATCTATCTCAAACCTGTTAAGTGGGAACAAATTCGAAAGTATGTTTTCTATTAAATGCCAACTACTATTTGGTCTTTTCTGAAAATGGCTTGTTCAACTTCAAAAGTTGAATCTATATCAAATTATGGAAATTAGTTGTTAGACGGTTGAGTTTTTCAAATGAAAATAACTGTAAACTGAGGAATGACGGGGTTCTGCCTTCCTCACACCAGCTTTCAAAAAGAAAATTGGGTCAAGTTAAATTTTGTAAAAGCAACAATAGTTGCTCAGCATAAACGGCATGCAGAAGATTGAAGAAACATTCACAAGTGTAGGTGGGAAGAAAGATCACATAAAATATTTATCTAGAATACAACTCACTTCCCAGGTTTAATGACTTGTATTTTTTAAAGAAAAGGCTGATTCTCTGAGTATTTTGTTCACTTTCTTCCAATAGACGCATGGCGAAGACGAAACCAAAAGAAATTTAGGAATAAATCAACAGGACAGTTTTCTAGTCGAGTATTTATAACATAAATACCCCGAATGTACAGCAGTTATCAACTGTTATTTTGTTCAGAATTTTTCTGGAACACAAGACTTTTAGTATTTTAGGCTAAACCATTCTACTACTAACATAAATCGGTTGCAGATATTACTCACTATTATGAGTAGATGAATATCATACACACCCGTGGACATCAGTTGCTATTAGGACTGAGAGTTATGTGAAAGATCAGCCATCTGAAATTGGTCATCCAAATCAACTTGGTTACTAATGATAAATCAATTCTGTTTAATTTTGGTTGAATAATTGTGATTTCAAAAAAGAGAAAAACAGAGACACTAGACCGCTATCTATGCATTTTATAGAAAGTTGATTTACCTTAACAGGAGAATGTTCAGACTAAAAATGTCTGAAATGGCATTTAATTCCACTGACTTTCCGAAAGGACACTCAATACTCCTCTCCGGATTAGGACAACTTATAATCACAGGATTATTCATTACTAGACCTGTTATAGGATAACAAACGAATGAAAAAGGTGTTGTGTGGTCAATGAACTCACTACATGAGATAAATTTCATTTCAACACTTATCACATGAATTCTGTGAACGTAAGAGTACTCTGATTACTTTCTCATTCCTCATTCAACTAGTTCTCTGTTGACTATTATAATTTTTCATTCCTTAGCGAATTTCAGTCTCAAGATTTGAATTCGAAAGTGTTTTATTTCCGACTACCCACACAACAACATTCATCCACTTCCAACTATTTCAACTTCCTTCTTATTGCTTCAATTTCACTCTGTATACCATTTTGTAATAACATTCCTTCAGGCAACAGTATCTTGTAAAAATTCTAAAATGTTCTTATTAATTCAGATAAACATAACACATATCATTTCCTTTGTCTTTGAGTACAACTTTGCTTTACTTCCTTCAAAATCTGCGAAAACAGAAATCATTTATTGTGAGACTGAGTGTTCTCGGTTATTTGATTTTTTTTCACAAACGCCAATTGAAAAACTATGTGAACTTTTAACCACAAAATTAGGCAGTTATGACAATCAGAGTATTACGCGCATATTCAGCAACTGGCCAGATGTCATACACGGTTCCTTTAGGTTTTTTCTCAACAAGTCGTTTGAAATGCGTCTACTTTATTATGATGTTAAATGATATCACTTATTTAGATAGGACGGCGGTCGGATACTACGGAGTGAATTCGGTGACATCAAGTTAAAAGACGTAGATGGGCATAAAATATCTCTTCTCGCAACATCACTTCGAATGTTTACAGTCATAGAATGTTCTGGAAGTTGAGACGTTTGTATCAGCTGGAAACAAGGCACATGAAATAAAATGTCAAGGAAATAATCAATCGCGTAACTTAAAAACATCAACAATAATGAGTATCACTCAGGAGTGATTACCACTGAAACTACAAGCACTTGAATAAAGGAGTATCGTTCAAAATAGAAAGTGATCCAGAATGTATAAAAAAGTAAAGTCAGGAGTTTCAAACTTCAACCAGTAGGAACAATCGACAGTATGGATAATTCCCTGATCTATTAGAACACTATGCAGGTATACAGCTTTGGAATGAGATTATGCAAAGATGACTCTTCAACTGATCAGTGTCGTATTAGTTTATAACACGTCGGAGTTTATTTCCCTCTAAATGATGTCAGTCATTTTGATTCTGTTAGAGCAAACTGGTTGAGATCCCTTAGTACAAAAACAAAGAGCTTTTTTCTGATTTTTGACTTATTTTAATTAATAAGTAGATAACAAATCCACTTGATTGATGGACAAGTTAATCCAAAGGGAGTTCTAATCGTGACCAATGCACAGTCACGAAATAGTGGAAACTATCAATGTGCAATTCTAGACGGTGTTGACAAGTTAAACAGGCGTAGATACCTGATAGTTGAAGGTGAGTTAGCTTATGTCACAAAATGAAAGAATCTTTCACTTACAAATAGATTTATTTTTATGTTATACAGTAAGTACTACGATAGGACATAAAGTTATATCTGAAAATTAGTCTTGTTTGGGATACGTCTATTCATCTGTCAACATTGGTTGACTTGGGATGATCCCTACCATTCGGAATGCTGCGAATGTAATTGCTGTCTATAGCACGACAGAGAACCACTTGAAAGCGAATATCTGAAGTAATGAAATATTTCAGTCAATGGCTAGACTGAACATCGTTCGCACACAGTAATAAAGATGGACTGATAGAGGTATACAGTGTTGTCGTTTCTTGTCAAGCTGACTTCTTAAAATTATCCAAAGGTACTCTCATCATATCAGCATTCAAATTACGGGTTAAGGGATTCTTTGAAGAAAAAATTAATAGATTAATAAAACGAAATCATAAAGTGTGTCACTTTCGCCATCATATAAGACAAGTATGATAATGTCCTACATTTTAAAGTATTGGTTTGGTAGGGATTTTGTTTAATTGCATGGAGGATTTCATCAGGAGCTGACATCAGTTAGAGAACCACTGGAAAACCTGGGAGTGCTGGACAGCTCTTTCGTCCTAGTTTGAGACTCTTCAGCAGTACGCGCCCACCGGGATTCGAACCCAGGACCTTCTGCTTACAAGGCGAGCTCATAGACCATTGAGCCACTGGGACCCATCCAATGGTCTTTGAATTCTAACTTCTGCCAATTCACGACATAGCGTGACCATTTCTAGTGGGAAGCCGTGACCGGTAGTGTACAGCAGGTTGAAGATGAGACAGTAACTTATCTAAGAAGACATTGCGAAATGGTCGCGCTATTTCGTGAATTGGCAGAAGTTAAAATTCAAGGACCATTGGATGGGTCCCAGTGGCTCAATGGTCTACGAGCTCGCCTTGTAACCAGAAGGTCCTGGGTTCGAATCCCGGTGGGCGCGTACTGCTGAAGAGTCCCAAACCAGGACGAAAGAGCTGTCCAGTACTCCCAGGTTTTCCAGTGGTTCTCTAACTGATGTCAGCTCATGATGAAATCCTCCATCCTACATTTTAGACGAATTTTACGTATCTTCCCATTTGGGATGCTATGAAGGCATTAAACAAATTTTCCTACAATCGGATGCAATGTTTAGCTCAGTCTGATGGTGGAATCACTAATACAGATCGATTCAAAGGTTTATGGCACACTGGTACCACATATTTTAACACACTAAATGGAGAGCTACAAAAGCTAACTAAATCAACAATCAAAATATTTTTTCTTGTGTCTACGATATTTTCCTAATTGGCATCACTTTGTGGTTAATAACAAAAAGCGATGTGTTTTTTAATTTGACATCCTCTTTTAGTTCCACAGGCGAATTCTAGCTAAATAACAAGACGTTGAACTACCTACTTCCATATGATCAGTAAACAAACTTGTGGATTGTATAGAAGGATAGAAATCTGCTGGATTATATTAAATATTTACTTCAATGTGTGTCAGTAGTTCGGTGATAGGATGATCGCTAACCGTATATATGTAAATATATATATATATATATGTGTAAGACTGAACGTAAATATTCCTGTTAATATAGCAAGAAACTGCTTAAAACAAAGTGGAATGGTAGTAGGAGGTGTGTTTATTTCACGCACTTTTCAGTCAGTGTTACATATTTGGAAAAGTGTCACTTCGTCTAGCAGACCTCCTCATCATTTTGCTACCACTAGGTAGTCACGTTTTTCGTGTTATTGTCTATCCGATTTCTTATTTAGTTGTTCTACTAGTAAGAATCAATGCAGTTGTCTATGTTCGAATCAATGTATCCGTTCGTTTATCATGCAAAGCGATTTCTAATCCAACACCGTTAAACGTCTCCTCGTACAGGAAGTCAAAACAAAGATCTTCAGTTTTTCTGAAGTCAAGCAAACCATCCGAAAAATGATCTATAAGTAATTCTTTACTTCTGAACTGTTTAATTCAACTGCGGAGCATTCACCTCATAATGTGGATAATTGTACTCTTGATGCTGATCGGACAAAATGATCAAGTCCACTACTTTAGATCAACACTGTGACTATAGATGATGCTGGTATCTATGGATATGCTGCTCAAAATGATATTCATATAAGAGTTTTGGACATCAGCTCTTATTGAAGAGAAAGTGAATTACAATTATTCGTCTATTGTGAGTTATGTTATTCCGATAGAAATCTGATGGTTGTTAGGTGTATATTTTACTGAATTATGTTTCTGGGCTATTTTCAAATGTTCAGTGTTTGAAACTGCTCAAACTGTTTATAGAAATTAAGGAATGTTTTATTTTCCAGTCGTGGTTTCCTTTAGAACTGAGTGCCCTCTCTCGAAACAAAGAAATCTCCATCCTCTTCACTATTTCTACTTACTTTAGTCTTTGAAGTCATGTCTTAACTGCATAAAATGAATTTTTACTGTATTCAACTATGACTTCGAATTCGTACTACTACAAATGTTATTCCTCTTATCAGATACTTGAAAGCAATTCGCAGGAAGCCATAGACCTAGTTAAGGTGTTTGTTGGCAATCATCAGCAAGTTGTACTTGAAACGTTGCAGTAACTCATGACCGTTCGGGGACTGGAGTACTAGCCAGCATGAAACCTAGATCCAAGGCTCTCTGCCGAATTCCCTCAACTACCTTATATTATGAATTCTCAGTATACCTTGATGACGAGCAACCTAGCATAGTGATTAAATTGGAAACTTGACTGATAGAATTTTGTCTGTACCAAACAAAGGACTAGGCACATGACACCAATTAAAGTGAAAATTCTTTCATTCTGTCTACTGCATCTTGTAGCTCATTTAAGAAAAATAAATTGCGTATTTAAACGTCTAGACTTGACCACATTATATAATGATACGGCTCAACGGAATCATATAACCCTTAACTAAATTATGCAAATCTGAGAATATAAAAAATAGAGAAGTCCCACAGGGTTTTGCAGACACACAGTGCTAAGTGTTGCGTAACACAATCTGCTCATGAAGAAAATAGTCTTCTGACTAAGGACGATTCTTTTTTTAACATTATAAAAAAGCTTCCGTCTTTGCTAAAATTGAATACAGCCTTAAATGTTCTGTCTCTGATTTAATTTAATGCCGAGAACCTTTTATATATACATACTGGGCTGCAGAGACTTAGCTGGTTTCATTTTGGGTCACGAATCGAAGAATTTCACTGGAGAATCAAAGAGTAATGTTATGCTGTTTCCTTCAATTCCCTAACTCTTCATCAGCACACAACCCTGAAATCATCCGAAATGATCACAGTGACATATACACATACCCATACGCGCAAATGAAAATCGGCTTTATTTACTCTTTACATCATTTCCGTGGTAAAACTTCATTTTGACCATTAATCACAACTGTCTCACATTCCATTACTCACTGTCAGTCGTTTATTATTCATTATCTCTATGGAGAATAAAATCCTCTAAGATGTTTATCTAACATGAAGAATACCTATTGTTGTGTTTATGCATTTTACCATCAAATTTAGATATTTTCGCTCATCCGTTATTCGTTTGATAGAAAGTTATTCATCATTATTGTTATTCTTATTCCATTGTGTACCGAGTGCAGTGTAGCGCTACTGAAGCTCATTGTAATTTGACTCTGTACACTGCAGTATCTCAAACTAGTTCAGTGACTGCACAATCGGTTTTCACCTCCTCTTCACATTATCTTTCCTATTCCATCCTCTTACTGCTACTCAAGTTCAGGTCTAATGCCTGGTCAGAGATGTTACTTCATGGTCTTCTCAATGTGTGGATGATAGTTTCTTGGTTGATTCAGTGGCAGAGTTTTCTATGGCTAATCCTCACTGACCAGCCGTCTGATCTAATTTCAGCTTAATGGAGGATTGTCTTGGTTTCCTGATTCTAGCTCTGATGTGATCATCCACATCACCTGTGATTTGATAGATGCCCTTTCAGCTAAGTGAAAGTGGTAAATGTCTGTGAATGTATCTCGTCGATGAGTACTGATGATTGGTATAATGAAGTCATTCAAAGGTTTGTTAATTATAAAAGTGTAACTGTAATTTATATAGTGAGAAATGGCTTGAAATGAAGTAAAATCTTAGTTGCAGCAGTACTCGAACTAGTGGCCTCAGAATAACTATTCCGAAGGACTACAAGCTGAGCTGTAAAATTCAGCTGCTTACCTAGGTGGTTACCAGGTCTCATTCTCAACTGCCGCGTGAAATAATGACACATTTCTGCCCATTTATTAATAGAATAGCTTACCTGTTAGATATTTTTTTGTAAGTGATATTCATTTTGAACACTAAGTTAGAGAGGTTATTAACTGCTGACGAAGTTCCTCGGATTAGCTGACAGTTATCAGTGTAATTGATGACGAAGGAAGATGAAATGCTTATTAGAGTGGCTATATTCTAACGCAGTCTGTGCAAATCTAACTGAAGATAGTTTCTTTTGATTAAGAGGTTTCTTCTTAATTGCCTAATGAAAATCTCAAATATACATGAACATCGTAAACTGTGGACTGAAACTAATCACGGTTAAGAAGAAGAAATAGTTGTTCCTGAATTCCACAAGGACGTAGCTAGAGGAGTTCCTCACCTTAGATTACCCACAGGTATGAAACAGACTTATGCTGGCTACATCATTTGATATTAACTTCTAGCTGACCAATTATGACTGCTCAAGTGGAAGATAAGCTATATACAAGTGTTACGTCCACGTTGTCCTATGAGGAGAGTCATGTTGAGTAAGCAACTAGACAGCTTAATAACTGCATCTCCCAAAAATGGTTCGGAAAAGGCGAAATAAAATCTTTAAGCATCTCTTTATTGCCTCATTTGATCGACAGCGTTCACCAAGCAGGCAGAAGAAGTGCTTTCAAGTTACTCTACCGTGTTCCATAGAAACTTTCGAACAGAATTTGGAAGTGCCTTTAACACAGATGAAGATGTGGTATTTCGAAGAGGGAAATCCTGTTCTTGGTATACGAAAGGAGTTGATTCTTTGTTTGTCTCTCCAGTGGTCAAGGTAAATTCCAATTCAAAACTTCTCATCCTTATAATATTTACAGAATTGTTCACGTACTTATATTACGCTCACTATTCTTATTGACACGCATTATTTTTCTTGTACTTTTGTTTAATTACCTGATTTTTCCTACAAAACCATGTCCTTCAGAGTAATGGCAGTATACGATGCAAATGAAAACGATCTCGTTGGCTTATTTCCAGTTGTGAATAAAGAAATGACAGTAACACTTTTTAGTTAAAACGCCTTGACAATACAACACGATGCGGGCACATAAAACACATTTAAGTGAAATATCCAAACTTCATATGAACAGACTAATAAACCTACTTACAAACAATCAGCATATCAAAATTAACTTTGAATTAGTGTGCAAATTTTAGTTCCAATTAAACTGGTCATATACGTTTATTTTTTTATTCCTTGCTATCTCACTGGAAAATGAGTCTTAAAGCTCAGAAGGTACAGTTACTGTGGTGTTCTATCATCACGTAATCACATAAGCGAATAAAGAAATCCAGTCACCAGGGCAAGGAAAGCGTCTGATAGAGATTGCTTCCGCAAACTTCAGGAGAATGAAAATCCTTTGCGTATTGATAATTTTAAAGGATTTCTCGATTTCCACCCCATGACCCATATCAATCAAGGAGATGTGTGGTAAAGGCATTGATGTAAGTGCGTGTTCCCGTGAGAAGTTATTTTTTCGGCACATGTTCGGAAAATTGGAGGTATGCCCTTATTTCTGTTCCCCCAATGTAACTGCTCCCGCAGATACATGCGAAAATTTGTATACACAGTTGGAGTTAACATGAGAAGGGTATCCATCGACTTTAGACTGCACCAAAGAGCATGTTGTTTGATGGACGGGAACCAAATTATATGCAGGATAGGCTCTGGCTAGTGACGTTCTCACTCTACTTGAGACCACTTCTGCGATGTTTTCAATTTGAAAATCTAATTGGATGAAGACAGGCTTTTATCCAACTGTGATTTGTTTGGTGTTTGAGCCTTCACATCTTCCAAATTTGTTAATGAGTCTTTTAGGATAACCGTAGTTCTTCAGCACCTTTTCGAGAATCGTGAATTCTTCCTCCAGTTTCTCTGTAGAGCACATTTTTCTCGCTCTATAGTACAGAGTCTTTACTAAAGCTCGTTTGCAGCTATTTGGACAAAACTATTAAGATGTACGTATTGTCCATTCCATGTCAACTTTCGGTAAATCAACCTAAAGAGGGTACTATCTTCAAGGCGTTGCATGGCAATGTCAAGGAAATAGAACTTTCCATCATTTTCATTTTTCATAGTATATACAACATTTGTATGTGCGTTGTTGAATAGTCTGAGTAGGTAGGAGGCAGGACTTCCGTTGTTGCATACTACAAATGTGTCATTGAATGTTTTCGTAGACTTCAAATTCTTTAGAATGCTATCTAATAGAAACGTCAGCATTTCTGCAATCATCTGAAGTGTGATTCAAGATTAATATTTCGGGCTCGAATACGTTTAAATAGAAACTTCACTTACATATGAGACAGGAATCAACCTCATCCATCCGAGAAACGCTTCTACGGTCAAATTGTGTGATTGTGCCTCGAATCGATTCTCAACTAAGAGACCTGCATGGATGTGACAGTGACAATTTAACTGTATTCAACCATAAATGCCAGCAACAGGATAGATGCATTCTGTGGATACCAGTCACTTCACAGATGGGGTTCATTGAATCTGTTTCCAACGTGGCACATGACTGTTCTATTGCGAAGGACGTCACTACTTGGGAATCACTATCACACGCGAAATAGTATTAGAGACTGTCAACCAGTCTGTCGATATTATTATTTTGCTGCCTAATATCTTGTTGAAACGTATCCCTCGACTACGCTGATGATGTATTTCAATCAGGCGTTTACAGTACGCTGTGCGTGGTAATCTGAAACTCGACCACATGTGTGAATTCTAAATAAGGAAAGTTTGTTTTTAATTTGACGTGTTACATACAGCAAGTTATGTCGATCTCACTTCGTCAAATCCCAGCTGGTTCCCCTCTCCTCTTCATTTTCGATCGATGTTCCACATGTAACATGGAAATCAAATTATTCATAATTCTGCTACATTATTCGTTTACGTGTAACATGAGTTCTATATGTTTTTGTTAGTATTTTCGGCGAGATTATGCAGAGAGCGTCCACTTAATGTTAGTCACTTTTATTCGAATACAAAATGAGAATGAAAATAACAATTCGAACAGTCAGTATGATCATGTGCAGTGAAGAAGTAGAACTTATGTGTGTGTGCAAACAACTATTGGAATAGAATTATAATAAATGACTTGGTCTATTCCAAAATGCACACAATACAACTACTCACGGACACTGTGTATATCCTCAATATTATATTGAATTACAAAGAATTACGTGACAAATACTCATGTTCTTCTCATTGATCTCACTACAATGACTACGTCTCCACTAATCCCTGTGCACAACGAAATGCCCACTTATGTTGCAGTGTGAACAATCTTCATACGTGTGTGATCAAAATGGCATAGATATGTCCACCATTTGGATACAGTGGGAAATATATAATCGCTTTCCACTTAAAACTGTGGCAATAAGAATCCGACTATGCACACTTCTACGTTGCTCACGATATTGGTATTGTCAGTTGTGATGATGGGTGACCAGGTTGTATTGGCTTCAGGTAAGCGTTTTTGTGATGTGCATTATTTTGTGATTATAGTAGACTTGTATTCATTAGGCTGGCTGAGTATTACTTGAAATTTGGTTGATGCCTAATTCACTGTTCAACTATTCTGAATGTCGGATGGTCCACTTTGTGTAGTAATGTCGTTCATGTACAGGAGTTCACGAAGGTAGACTTCAACTTCACTCTGTTGATAACTTGCATGATAATTGTGTTTGTGAGCATGAGATGCTTCGTCAATTTCGGAGTGTCATGTCTACATTAGATGAATTCGATAGCAAGGATAGGTGTGAAATACTGATATTCTTAAGAATGGGAAAGCATGGTGATAGTTTTCCTTAGATCCGTGTCTCCAATCTGTATCGAAGCTGTGTCTCAGATGTTGTTTCTGCATCAGTTATTATCTACACTATTTGGTTACTGGTCTGTTGCTCATGTGTAACTGTACACACAATGAACCGTGTTAATTGCATGATGTACATCGTCGTGCTCTGTATCTTTTCTGGCATTTAGCCTAGTTGATAACTGAACAGCTTCTCAATTGATGACAATGTCAGCGAAGTTAGGTTTAGAATATTATGGCTCATTATTATTCATTTGTGTTCACTAGATTAGTTCTCATTTGAATGGAATGCACAGTATAGATCAATTGTCAAGACACGAACAAGTCAAATATTCTCGTAAAATTATATGTCATAGATCTTAGCGAAATTGAAATGACCGACTGCAAAGTTTCGTTGAGGAAACAGGTCCGAACTTCTTCAGGGAAATCAATTGAAATTAACACAAGAGAGGTTCATGTATTAAAGGATATCTCATGTCTTTGAAAACTTTGTCTTTCCGTTCGAGTCATGAAACAGGCATCAACATGTATAATAAACAAAATTGTATGAGGTGTGATCGAAATTTGACTTCAGACTTTCAAATGTTGGTCAACTTCAGTTATACACTTTGAACAGTCTGTACTTTTCATCAGATTACGTTCGACTGAATGTCGATGGTCGTAGATACCTGAATGTGAAAATATATGTGCATATGCAGATTACAGTAGTGCGGTTATGATTGGTTTTGTTTAACAGTTTTAAAACATTTGTGAGCCTCTCCATCAGAAGATGTAGACAATCCGTAATGTATACCAAGTATGAATTATTAGTGACAGATATCCATTTTAATTTTATTAATCAGTATTTACCATGCATCAGCTAACATGACATCTTCACGCCAGTTCAAACTGTTGAGATTCACTCATGTATGTAGGACTTCTGCTGTCAGCCTTTCTTTATACGACCCTAAACATTTTCGCGGAACCTTAGTCTTATCAAAGCCGATTTTGTGTCTCGTTTATATGGAATGCAGTGTGACTGTTTACTAGTTTCTTTAGGTCTGCAGATATTTTTGAACCACTTTTAGACGTCATTTATGCTCTTTCACTATTATATTTTGCTGGCTGGGTGTTTCTCCTACATATACGGCGACGCTGTCAAGGTCTCACCACTGCGAATAACCCCATTCTCACCAACAGATTTCTATCCATCCTTTACTTCACGTTTTGAATATCTCTCAATGAAAGACTAAGGAAAATTACTTGATTCCATCAGAAGTTCCAAGTTTATCTCTTTAGGTGTAATGGAAGAAAAAGAAGTCGACTAAAAAAACAAAAGCGCCTCTAAGATATCTTGCATAGTGTCTCAGATTTTCATAAGAATTTGTTTTCCTTCAAATATTCCGACTTCGCATCTTTTGGTCGAATTTGTAAGAACTCAGTATCAAAGCCATGTTGTGGTTTTTTTTGTTTGAACAGTTTGCGCAACGGAATGGAAGATGTCTTACATCTTGATAATTGCGATCATGACTGTAGACTGCGTCTTCTCATAATCAACTAATCACAAATCAGTGGAGCTCGTCGACTTCTCCCCAACCTTTGTGGTACATCCGTGTCATTTTGTAATTTCCACGCTTACGCCATCTGAGTGAACACTCTTCGTGTGTCAATCACACTGTTTCATCGTTGTACACATGATGGATAGTCAATTCAGAAGGATAGATCTGTTGAAATGTATGCTCACTGATGTGCACATGTCTGCATTATTCCAAAGCATGATATGAAACAGTGAACGAAATTTGAAAAATTTGTGTACTAATAAATTAAATTCAGTTTCAATGCACGACACACTAGTCATTGAACAAAATGGAGATAATTGTTGGCATTCCGATGAATAACAGTGATCAGTAGATATTCAGATGTTTATAGGAAGTTTGACAAGGTTTGCGGGATATGCCTCGGTTGCCTTGAATAAACTCTCTGCATCTCTGTCATTTCAATGTTTGCTAGTTGATAACATCATTGTGCGAGAATGGATGGCGGATTTCTGCCAACTATGAAGTGAACCTGATCTCTGACTACAACTTACTAGAGTCAAACTGACGTCGCTTACAAATTGGGACGAAAAGTGGCGTTAAGGTAGTAATGTGAATGTTTTATCTCGCAATAATTTATCGATTAATTCATTCTTGACAATTTCATGTTAAATTTCGAAGCTTACTCTGTCATTCTTTTACATGAAATACCAATATCTTTGTATTTGTTTTCTTTCAAAGGTAATTCTTGTGAGTGTTGGAATGACGATTTGGCTAGTTCCAAGATTGAAAAGTGTTGCAACCCTTCGCGATGTCGACGTCGCAAATCAACAGGTATTCAATTCTGTTGTCAACGAAGGCATGGACTTTGTGAGGTGAATGAAGACTGCTGTGAAAATAATTGTCGAAATTCTCATTGTGGTAACTAAAAATGAAAACTGAAATGAGAAATTCGTTTGTGGGTGTCGAAATAATGGGAAATAAATCACTTTTGACAAATTCCTTGTTTTCTATTATCATATTCACAGCTTCATTCGACATTTCACGAATTCAGGGTAATTGACAATCTCACGTGACCTCTAAAATCAGCAAGCCAGTTGTAAATGTGTTAACAGAAATTTGCTGATCAAGTGGCCTCAGTGAATACTGACTTGATGTAGTTAATTTCACTGGAAGTTACACTGTCAATCTACACAGCGTATGATTAACATGTTCGCGGTTGAATACATTCCTTCACTGGCTTAAAATAGGTGGCATCGAGTATTTCCTGTGGTATGCATACAAAGCCGTATTCAGCGACCAGTAGTCGATGCTTGTGTTGATAAATGCGATCGAAGATAAACGAAGGCAATTCTAATATTATTAAATATAGTGAGTGGTCAGTAAAGCGTATTCCTGCCTACACTCCGTCTATCGAAATGATTGCGTAACGTAGGAAGGATATGTCCGATATTACAGATGGATGTTTGATGCATGAAACAACCACATTCAGCCTAGATGCATCACGCATTGGAGCATTCAGAGTGTGAGGTTCTCTGTGTGCCAAGATAGATGTTTTATTTATTTTATTTTTTTGATTTTAGCTTGATACCACACCGCATTTGCCGAACAATTATGGAATTTATAACATGGATATCAGTAGCCCAAATTTTGCAGGCTGACCATAGATATCGGGTGAGTATCGGCATGGAATCGAACCTCGTACCATGTACATGGTCGAAGACAGTCCTAAGCACTATGTCACCGACGAACTGTAATTTGTGGACTACAACATTAAAGTTAATTTCACTTTTGTGAAATACAGGAATATGCACGCATGAATTTCTGTACCTGGAAATTAGGACAATATATGTAGACGTCGACGAGACATGTATTCGAGTAATTAAACGCGCCTACCGGTAGATGAAAATATAGTGGTTTCTAACTGCATCCATCAGGTTGAATGTGTATTCTGCTGATTCACCACTGGTTCACTGTACCATTCAAATTGTATCTGTAGACTGTTACTTCAGAATCCAGTATTCACTGTGTATGTTAATTAGGGAAAATTGTTCTGAAGAGACGGTTGCATTGACACTGCCATTCAGGGTTACGAAATGAGAAGAGCATGAGTAGGAAGCAAGGCCATTAAACATTTCATAGACTCTGATTGCAACGACCATGTTCGTACACAGTAGATGACTATTCACTTTTGACAAATGATTTCTCATTCTCGAGTGTTCAGTCATCAGTTATTGAAATCAGGAAAGAATTCATTCTCACTTGACAATGTTTCCTTTGCTATTGAAAAATTACGAATACACTGAGGATATATTTCTTCATGAAATGTATTTTCATGGTCACTGAGAGTGAAAACGACGACAAAATCAACTTCAAATTTGGGAGAGAGGCAGATAGGTGAATGAACTGACGTCTTTTGAATCCATCCTGCTGAGCGTGACTTTGGAATTTTGTTGTTGATTAAGCAACTTCAAACCCTTTTTGTGTTTTTTGTGTGTTTTTTAGAAGTTTTGTGTTGACCAAACCGTCCTCTGACTTGTAGATTTTCTCTTGTATGATATTTGGCATAAATCAACCGTCATGTACGTCCGAACCACGGCTAGTATATATAAAGCATAGCAGAATGAATCAAATTAGTTTTCGTTGCCAATATGCCAAATATTTACACTGAACTCCATTTTATTTATTGAAGTAGATGTGGATTTTTCCCTACTTCTGTTTAATTGTTGTCGTTAATTTTCTGTTTTTTTCACATCCAGGCGAAATGAAATGATACTTGTAGTCACCATGTGATGTTGTGATTTCGTAAACACAGCAAAATACCAAATATTCTTCCCTTGACATAAACGTTGTGTAAACATTCTCATTGGACAGTGAATACATATCGTTGAAGTAACAAGTATTTCAGCAAAGATTCTCTTCTGGACCAATAACAGGTGAACATATTGATACACTTGGAGTTTGACAACATTTCCTTAATAGTATTGATGCACCAGTGGACATCTAGGGTAAGTTATTGATGTAGTGGCAGTGAAAAGTGTTCAATCTGATGACCTCATCAAAGCGTTTGTAGAAACATCTTACTCGCAATGTGACTCATTCACCCACGTGCTTCTTTAATAGAATTTACTAACAGCTTCAACAGAGTGTAACGGATATTCATTTTTTGACAGTTTCACTGATATTCTATATAGAACTTTGTATAGAAGTTATACATTTCATGTGTCAAACAAATCAGAGGAAGTTAAAGAAGGAAGATATTCAGAAGATATCCATCCAGTGAGCAGAAATGTGCCAGAGAGGGAGAAGGACTAGTAACATGTTAAATCAGGAGGTTATAATGGATACTGAAGATTAATAATAATAATAATAATCACTTTATTCCACAACAATAACAATTTACAGCATGGAATTTTCAGCGTTTCTTTTACATATTGCAATGGTTTAGCTCTGTTTATAATTATATAAATGTATGAAATGTTAAAAATATTGATAGTTAATAGGAAAAGTAAAAAAACCCCAATAAAATACACCATTTCTAGGTCATAGTGAATAATAAATAAATAATATAACAAATCACACATGCAATAATATGCATCATTACATTTTATAGTTTAGTTAATGATTTAAAAGTTGTAAAAGTTCTTTTCTGATATTCGTCTCTTCACACAATACTCGTGCCAAATATGGTACGGTCGAATTTTTATATTTTGTAGTACGAGCATAAATGTTTATGAAATTTCTTCTGGTCTTACCCGAAGAGATACAAGGAAACAAATGTGAATAAAGAGGATGTTCACTATCAGACAAGATAACTTTAGCTAACTGTTTACAAGAATTCATATGCCTATTGACAACAGTGTCGGTTAGTTGAGTCAAAGGGATAGCACTGACCCTACTTACAGCCCTCAATGTTCTTCGTAGTATTATATGGTCTTTTTTGAGTAGCCCAGGGAAGAATAATGGAGAACAATAAAGAATGATGGGCAAAACACATGATTTAATAAATTGTATGAGAAGAGATTGGGTTATACCTGAGTGCCTCAACTTCTTTATGTAATAAGTCAGACGGAAAACTTTCGTAGAAACTATAAGAATGTGAGACGACCAGCAAAGGTTTGAAGAGAAACTGATGCCAAGATAAGAAACACTTGACTTACTCTCTATCATGGTACCGTCAATATTACAACAATCATGAGATTGGATCAATTACAAGATGACTATGAGCCTACGCCATTAACAACAGTTTCGATTCATATCAATAAAAAGCCTCAGCAAATGATCCTTCTCATGCAAAAGATCTCAGCGAGATAGTCTACACTTGGCTACCTGATTGGCTTAAAAAGATTATTAGAAACGTCTCTAACATTTGTGAAAATGCAATTTTGAACATAAGAGAATTTTCTCCTATGAAATCTTTGTAATATGCGCGAATGGAATTTATTGATTCAACATAATATTCAAAGTTCAGTAGTGAGGAACAGTCCACTGCCCTTTCGAACACTCCACAACAGAGTCTATTCAATCCCGTCAGCCTTTAACCTATATCTCTCATTAAACTACTAAGATTTCTGCTGGCTTCTGTATTAACATATTGGCAGTCAGACAGGTAGCCACTTGGATATCATGAGTTTTACACATTCACATGCCATAGTATGACATAAATCCAATCTATCCAGCTCGAAACTCCTATTACACGAGACACCATCAGTTATTCTTCTTAAATACCAAAATTTTATTTGCAGCTTTAATCATTCTTCGTTTTGTTAAGTCATCCTTTCTAAATGCCTCCCTCCATTTTCTTTTCTTATGAGGTTTATTCAAACGGGTGAATTTCCTTCTCGTCAGTGAGCTGCTAATAATGATAATGAGACTTTTCTTTATCTATAGTCACTGTTCAGTATTCAGTAGTTCTGGTGACATTTGTTTCAAACAAACGAATGTATTTCATTGAAGCATTTCCATTCATTTTACTTTTAGATAATTTCTGTTCACGTCAAGTACGTTTAAGTCTGTCTGATTCAGTGATTCATGTACAGAATTCACGACTGTATCTATGTCTGATCCAGTTAGTATTTTGTTGCCTTTATAACTGTCTATCGACTTTTCTCATTATTAAGCAAGTAATTATTGTTTGTGAATAAACACTTGTCGATCACTCACTCCACGCTATTATATTTTGATTGATGGCCTTACGGAGAGAACATTGGGTTTCCCTTATTGCCAGCCTTGCTACTGGCTAAGAGACGTTTATAAGGATGACTTCATCCACGTTTTCTAAATTTTTACATTAAGGAGCACAAGGCGTCTTCGGTAGGATGTATCAACAGCTCCATCGGAAAAAAGAAGCAGGATCCTCACGGCCAGTCTGTTGACAACTTCACCATTGGAATGGCTAATCGACTATAACTGCCACCAACAAGTGGTGTATTTTCATAAACATGAACTGTTGATGTATTCTCCAAACAGTTAGCCTCTTTGATAAGCCTAAACAAGCTATTCAAAATGCAGATGATACAATGTGGTATTATTTTTCTCCTCTGTACGATGTGTTGAGAAGGCTTCAGCGGCCAGCTTCCTACATTCCTTCAAGTCACACAAGTAATAACCCAGATATGGACAATAACTATGGATAATCAAAGATTATTTATTATGAATCTATCCGTAAACCAGGTGATTAAAACAAACATACCAAGCATGAATCACCATCGAAATGGATTTAACATAATTGGCTTGTGTATATGATGACACATTCCTACCAAAACTAAGCCTATTTACATAATTAGTTGAAATGTAAGCACACATGAGTGAATATAATCAAAGTAGATTAGTTTCTGTTGTAAGCATGTAGGCAACTAAATCTGATTGATGCATGCGTAGAATGTTTGTGACAATATAATTCCAAATTACTTAGAATTATTCAAACAATAATATATCGAGTGATAAATTCTGTAATTGGTTTGTAATATTTAGTTTTGCTTTTACGAGTTGACCATGGATTGACATCAGTAAACGAACCACTAAAAACAAGCAGGGCGTAGTGGACAGCTGTTTCATCGTCGTCTTTTGGGAATCATCGGCAGTACTCACCTGCCTGGTATGAACAAAGGACCTTCCGGTTAAAAGGCCAGCTTGCACACCATTCATCCACTGGGTCTCGATTCAATGGCTCATGAATTCTAACTTCTACCAATTCGTGATTTAGCGCAACCGCCAAACCTATCCTCACACCTGACCTGATGGACCTCAGTGATCACTTCTTCTCACTAGAACTTCAGTGATAGAGAATTGCTGAGTTTCAATATACGTTGCAGTCACAATGCACTGCTCATAATCATATCGATGCATCTACGACGTCATAACCTCTTGTACATACCTTCGAAAATTCAAATTTACACATTCATAGAATGAGGCTGAATTGAGCAAGGATATATATGTATGAATTTTCAGTTAATTCCACATAGAGTGCTTAATACTAATACGTGTAGTTATACCTCGAAATTATACCAATCATGCTGAAATGTTCAATAATAAGAATTATAATTTCAGAGG